>BPTQ01000005.1:143453409-143764622 GCA_019973895.1 Chrysanthemum seticuspe | reverse complement strand
TTTAAGTCGAACGACAAAAATGAAACAGGCTCAGTTTTTGCTCGGAATTCGAAGTGTTTAATAAAGCTGATCAGTTTTTATATAATCAAATGAAGCTATGCTTCGATTCCTGTATAATATGCATCTTTTGCCTGAACTTTGCTGTTTCTATACGTGCAAAAATATTTCAACGGCATTGATAATAAAAGACTTTTTGATATAATAAAAATGCAATGTTCACAATGTAATCGACATTGCTGGTACAAACGCCGACAAAAATTGGTTCCGTTTTCTACGTATAATATGTCCTTAGCTTCGTATCGAAGTAAACTAATATATTTTTGACTAGTCGAAATAATTTGTGAAGCTTAAGGCTCGTTTTTGACTCGGACAAAGTAAAAACAGCAAGCTGAATTTTCTGAAAAATATACGTTTCGTCGTCAAACTTTAAAAATCCATAACTTCTTCGTTATAACTCCGTTTTTATCCGTTCAAAAGGCCACGGATTCGTTTTAAAGTATATTTTCTAAATATCAAGGCCAAAGTTTCGTACCAACTGTCGGTTTTTCCAGAACATCGAAATAAGGACAGAACATAAATTATAGTTATCGAAAATAGTTTTTCTCGGACAAAACCTATTCTAATCCCTTCAAATCAACTCCAAAGCTAATCTAATCCTACCATACACCTTCTTAGGGTGTCATGGGTTCCTAATCACCATCAAGACCAAGAATACCACGGGAATAATTATAGGATGACCATAGTATATAAATAACTCTAAAATCATGAAATAAAATGGTATAAATCACATATCATGCATACTTGCTCCAAAAATGAAAAGAAACATATGAAATGAAAAGGAAACATGAAAATGAAAGAAACTTGCTTACAAGTGAAAATGATGAGGTGAAAGTAACAAGGATTAGCCTAAATACTCTTGGTTTTTATTTCAAAACCTTATATAGAGTATAAACTAGATTGATATAACACTTGAACTCAAGAAAAATTTTTGACCCCTTGTGTTCTTGATGTATGACCGGTTATGAAGAAGCAAGAAGAAGAGAGAAACCAATTTTACTAACTCTTTGAAATGAGAAATGAATGAGATAAATCATAGAGGTAGACTTAATGTATAAGTTTGAAAAACACAAAATTAATGAACCATGCCCATTAATAACATACCCTCCCCCTTGGTCGGCCAAGGGGGGAGGGACTAGATATTTTATGTTTTTTTTTTTTTTTTTTAAAAAGTTTAAGTATATATTTGTATAAACTTTGTGTAAATTTGTAAGAAATGTAAGTAAAATAAAGTTAAGTTAAGGTAAATGGAAATTTTTGGTATAAGTAAGTTTTTAATAGGTCAAAATAGATTGTAATGAGATAATAAAAATTGTAAAAATACATTCCTTGTGAAAATTGAGTGATAAAATAATTATCGTATAATTTTTAAGAAAACGTCGTAATAATATAATTTTAACGATTTATATACGAAATAAATTCAAAACACTAAGAAAACTAAAAATATAGTTTTATAAACTAAATGTAAGTATAAAAATACATCGGAATCATTTTTGAAAGTAACAGGTTAAATATTCAAAATAATAACTCACGCGATAACGACTATTTAATATAAAAATTACGCGTTTAAAGTGAAATGAAATGTCGTGAATGAACTAACGTGATGCAAATGATGTGAATGAAATGTAGACTAATCTTAGTCCATATGAAATGTACGTGATGTTATGATCATGAATTCGCCGCTAAACCTTTAAGGTTACGCGAATTTGAAACAAGTAAACCAAGTTTACTATAAATGTTGAAATAATGAGGCATAAATTGTGTCGAGAAATGACCTGAAAGTACGGGTTGTCACATAAGGTTACAATACTTGGAGAAAGTATGTGTGGGAGTGACAACCCAAAAGGAAGAAATGGCTCACTATTTACAGAGGAAAAAAAGCTACTGTTCCACGGATCCCTCACTTGAGGGATCCGTCCAGTGTAAAATTGGGGATCCGTGGGACGCTCCCTTTTGCCCATAGGTTTTGGGTCATGGGTCATGGGTTATTGATCATGGGTATCCAAGTAGATACAATGTATCTACAAGATGCAATGCATCTAGTCCATGGGTCATGGGTTAAAACCATAGGTCATGGATAATATCCATATATGACTTAAGCATGATGTAATGGGTTATTGGTCATGCTCCATGGGTATGGGTCATGGACTTTGGGTTATACCCAACTCCATTCAATGTATTTGGTCAATGGGTCAAATAGTTAAGTTTCTACCCATTTATGTTACCCATTATAATACATACTAGTTATGTATATATTTACCCAATATGTAAACACTAGTTGCTGTACATATGTATTACTAAATCATAAAATCACTTATACTTGTTTTAGTGTTTTATGTGAAAACGTAAGTGTGTTAGAAAACTATTGGCTCAACCCATTTACGTATTTTATTTGTTTCGTTAAAATTATTTTACGTTTGTTATCGACAAAACATTAGAAGATCGTAAAATATAAATAAACGTTTTTATGGATTATTTGTATTAACAATTTCCTCCTTTTTGTCGATGACAAAACATAAAATTATTTTAAGGAAAAACTAAAATTCGTAAAAGTTCAAATTGTAGTTTTTACTCTCTTCTCCCCCTTCTTGTCGAAACAAAACGAGTGTCGAAAAGAAACTAACACGTTTTTTTTTAAAGAAAAACGTGTAAAAAGAAAATATAGAGAGCAAGTGATGGGAATAGTTCTCGTCTTAACTCCCCCTTGACGAGTCCATCCCTTTGTGAGGGCGTCAAGTAAATAAAAACTACTAAGCGAATGCTTTGCAACAATGTTTGCAAATGGTTTCGTCTTTGGGACGATAATGCTCCCCCTTGATGATTGCATCTTTGCAAAGGGACGTCATGAAATATAATCCAAATGAGGATTGTATTGCAAATGATTTTGCAATGTAATGTTTGACACAAAGCTCCCCCTAGCTTAGGGTGTCAAGGTCTTCATGTGTATTTTGAAAATCTACAAAACAAAGGTTAGAAGACAAGTATATAATGCATAATTTCCTGCAAATAAGACTCAAGTTAGTAGAAAACTAGTCTTCTGTTGCACGGATCCCACGGTTCCCTCCTTGGAGGGATTCGTCTAGGCAAAACTCAGGGATCCGTCTATCTGATAACAGAATTCAGCAATGGTGATGTAATAAATAATGTTAACATCAAAGTGAGATATGTATTCAAGCAACAATCATATACTCAAAGCAATATGGCATATAAGCTATCATTCAATAAAACATAAGAGATGATCTACAAATCTCTAAAAACTAAGAGAATGATTTAGCTATGTAATACATTTTCTACTAATACTAATGAGTGACCAAAACTTAAAAAGCAACAATGTGCTTGAGTCTAAGGATGAGTAGACTTGTTGATTTGGTCCAATCTTTCAAGAATATGATTAAACATGAAATGCAACTCATTTCGTACTTCTTGAACAAGTCCTTGGGTGATTAGACAATTAGAGCTATTATTTTCTTGATTAGGAACTTGAGGAGATTGGATGTTTTGAGGAGGCTCTACAAATGATGGTGGGGTTACATTGAGCAATGTAGTATGAGGTTCTACTAATAACAAAGGTGGTGGTAATGGAAATTCCTCCATATGATCAAGTCCTTGGTGGTTCCTTGTTTCCAACGGTGGACTAGTTGGTGTTGTAGGTGGTTCCCTATTTAATGAGAATGTTGGTGAGTGGGAAGTTCTTGGTGGTGAGTGCTCTAATGAATAGAGATTTGGATGAGAGATAGGTTCGGTGAAGGAATGTTCTCTATGTTCTAGGAATGAAGACTTAGGCATTTTACTAGAACAAGGTGCGTTTGGTTTAGAGCTTGATGAACCCTTTTCTAACCCAAAAGGTCTAATGCTAATTCTTGCGGTTCTCTTGGCAATTGCTGATTGGGTTTGTTGAGGTGGGATTCTAGTACCATCATCTCTTACGTGTGATGATTCGGTGGATGAAATCTCATGAACCATATGACCATTCCTTTTGGATGAACCTTTGGTTGAAGAGTTGTTGCTAAGTGCTTTGGTCTTGGTGAAGATGTAATAGAAGTCTATAAGTACTGATTTTTAAGAATGTGATAATATTGATGACTTAGCCTCTCAAGAGAGTTTGATTTATAAAGGGTGAATTTGAATTAAGGAATTAAATTCATGACCACTAAGGGAATTAGGCATGCACCAAGGTCAACTAAGGTGTTTTTCAGCTCTAGGAAATCATTAAATGGTAACTAAAAGTGTTTAGTTTACCAAAGATGGCTTAAATCTGAAGGAAAAGCTGATTAAAGGCTTTCTGTAGACATGGATCCCACGGATCCCTCTCACTAGAGATTCGTCTGGTTATAAACCAGGGATCCGTCTATCAGACAGAGATGTGATGAAATGATTATGGTTTTTGTAAGGTCTAGTACCTATGAATCTTGAGGATTTGACTTTCCTTAGATGTCTTAAGTGGTGGATGTCTTAAATGCTCAACCATATGAAGTGAGGATTCTTAATGATGGTTTTGGGTAGGAAAGTGGACTTTTGAGAGTCTAACTAAGTGCTTGAGGATGATACCATTTGATTTGGGAATGGAAAAATGATAGCAATTAGTCCTAGAAATCAGATGAGAACTCAAGAGAAATTTGAGAAAATCCTAAAAAATAAAGAAAAATGAAAAACTAGTTTTAAGTCTATTTTGAGGTAAGAGTGACTAAAATCAATTTACTAAAATTGATAGAAATATCAAACTAAGTGTTTTAAGATGTGAGGAACAATGTGTGAGCGTTGGAGCGGAAATATGGTGGGTATTGGTGGGTTTGATAAATCAAAAGCACTTTGAATTTGATCCTAAGTTAGCTACGGGGTGAATGTGAGGACTACTGTGCTTGAGGAAGCCTTAAGTGGTATTAAAGAATCATGTTTAGCCAACATGATGTGATCAAGGGGATAACATTGATGTATAATGATCTGTATCTGGTATCTGTCTGCCCGGATCCCACGGTTCCCTCATTGTAGGGATCCGGCTAGTTATAGTTCTGGGATCCGGCTACTACAGATCAGAAGGCTTTCAGCAATTGTGCAATTCTTGCACTCTTAGCAAATGCTTCTCCTAGTCATTTCTACAATGATTAAATGTAAGAACACAACAAGTATAATGCATAGCAAGTGTGGGGGAACTAAAGGTAGCTAAAGATGAGTGACGATGACAACTTGAATGAATTCAAGATGTCGTAAAATCTCATCCTACTCGTTCCTAAGTTAGATTGTTCAATGCCAAAACATGGCATTTCCTACACACTACGTCCTACTCTACATAAGTATTGTTAAGATGTTACAAACCATTGTTTTAAATTGTTTTCACAAACTAAGGTCCTATGACCTTACCTTTCATCCTCATCTCCTTCCATATCACTCCCCATCTTCATCCTCCCCTCCACTCTTCATCCCACCATCTATACTTCTTTTTCTTCAAGAAGTTGGCGAAACACTTGAAGATCCCTTTAGTTTGTTGCCATTCTTGTGATGGGCTAGGAATGTCCGGTAATTGATTGAGGTAGTCTAAAGGGTCGAGATCGGTGTTGCCAAGGGGGTTGCTGCTTCCTTCTCCTTCTCTTTGTCTCTCCCGCTCATCCGATGAATCCGTTGGTGGGTGAGGCCTTTTGCCATCCACCATGAACCTTGTAGTTTTTCCCTCGGATAACGGCACCATGACTTTGTTGCAAAAGCTATGATCAAAGGAATACTGAGAAGGATCTAAAGCAAAGATGAAGTTTGCAAGACGGGATAGGAGCATTGCATAAGGGAGCACCATTTTGTCCATTCTTTTCACACTCGCCATTCTCTTAATCATGTAATATGCAAGGTTGAAGCGAGTATCGATCACAAGGCAATAAATCATGAAGCTCAAGCACGCATTGGGGTGATCCTTGTTCCCTCCTAAGCAAAGCACATTCTCCCTTACCACGACTTCCCATTTCTTATACAACGAGAACATCTCGGAAAGCTCCATTTGAAATGGATCCCTATAGATCACTTTGGAATTTCGAGTGATCCTCAATGTGGATGCCCTTTGCATGAACACAGTATCCCTTACCGTGGTTGCTTCATGGATTCTCATGTGGTAGACTTCATGATGATCTACCATGTCATGTAGCTCCACCAAAGACCATTCATTGGAATACATGAAAACTCCTTGATATGGAACACGTAGTATTCTTCCAAATTCTACAAGTGAAAGGGTGTACTCATGCTCATTTATGATGAAGACAATTGAGTTGGTCCCGTTCTCATTCCTAACTATTCTCATTGTTTTTTAGAATTCAAGCACGAACACCGAGCAAATTTGTTCGTTTATGTCTAAAAGACAATCAAAGCCAATTGTTCCAAAAAGTTCTCAGATGTTAGTGTTAGCAAGGAATGATGGTTCTACCACACGACCTTCATGAAAAAGCCTCTTTTCAAGCAACTTGAAAGCTTTCCTATCCTCCGGGCTAAGTCCATCCTTTCGATGATACATTGGGATGTAGTGGGCGGTATCATGATAGTCTTGTTGGCGGTTACCAGGCATGATTGTTCCTATACAACAAAACCACAATGTGGTGTTAGTTGTGAATAGTAGCCTAAAGGGTTTGATCACAATTTTGCTCAAAACATATTCATTGAATTCAAGAAATGAGTTTAATTTGTATTAACAATGTTAATTCTTTGATTTAGATTATCTTAGAAAAAAATGTGGTAACAAATTATGACAAACCCATTTGAACCCAACTTCTAAAGATGAAAATTGTAATCCTAGGAATCAAGGAGTAAAATTAACAATGTAGTGAAGATTATACTTACACAAGAGATTGTTTTGCTTGAAGGAAATGATCAATTTGCTCCTGTGAACAGTAACTAGGTTTTTGTTCGTGAGTCTTTGATAAGGGAAAGTGATAGCGGAACTTCCACAGTGATCAGTTGTAACTTATGATGTCTTCTGTTGCACGGATCCCACGGATCCCTTGCATTAGGGATCCGACTAGTTCAAACTCAGGGATCCGGCATGACAGCAAAAGTTCAGCTTAAGCATTCCTTAGTAACTTTGGTTTGGGAGTTCTAAATTGCCTAGAGTTGATGTTTAAGCTTTATAACTTGTGGTTTGGGGTTTTTGACAGTTTAATACTAATCCTATTTGACGAGGTTCCCTTTTTATGAATAAGTCATAATTCTTTGGGAGGTTTCTCAAAAATTATGATAAAATCCCATTTTATCATAATATAAGAAATTTCACATGGATACTCATTGACATAGATGAAATGTCAATAGTCCTTTTGTGAGGAATAATGATCAAGGCTCTCGAATAGCCGAGATATCATTATTACATATTCGTAGTGTAGTCTATATAAATCAACGAAAAATACTATTCTTGATGATGCTTTCAATATAGATAACTACTTTAGTAATTACTAAGAAAGTGTAAACATACTACTAAGATTTTAATAAAAAATAATGTAAATTATTAAAGATCATACCTTTGCTAAATATTCTTTTTTTACGAAAAAAAATATTTAGAGAATTTCTTAATGATCTTCTTGGTATGTCCAAATCCAAGTATGGAGAATTCTTAACAAGGAAAATATTAGAACGTTCTGTCATTGTCCAACATTAAACAATATGATGATTTTTAAAACATGAAAAAAAAACCTTCTTTGTAGTTTTCAAACATACACAGATCGTATCAAGTTTTTAAAGTACAACATACTCTAAGAAACTTGGTAACGAAGCTCTGATGCCAATTGTGGAAAACTAGAAGGGGGGGTTGAATAGTTTTACCAATTAAAACTTTATTTTAAGCTATTTAGATCGACTTATGTCAATCCATTTGGATGTGTATGTTGGACATTGATAGATAGATATATAAATGTGTAATGAAAGATAAAGAGTAAGAAGCACATAACCACGACACGAGTATTTACAGTGGTTCGGCTACAAGGAAACCTTCCTTGCCCTACTCCACTCCCCGAGTCACCTAATCGAGAGTTCGTAATCACTACACGACACCAACTCCTTATAGCGGAGAAGCCTTCACAACGTTGCCTACTCTTTTTCCGGTACTAGGCTAACCACCGGGTTCTTTTACAAGGGAGAACCACACTGATAACGCTCAGATTGTACATGTTTTCAGTAGCGTTATGTGTGCTTTTGTATATGCTATTTGGTTATATTTGTATGATTTCAGTACTTAATCGCATCAAAAGATGTTTGTCTAGTATTTATAACCAAGTGCAGGGAAACGGAAGAAAAAGTAAAAGAATGTTCAACAATAGGAAGATTCCCATTTCAGTGAAGCATGTCAAGCACAAATCAGTATTTCAAGTACAATAGAAGATCAAGATGATTGAAGAACCAAGCTTTACAAGTCAGAATAAAGTAAAGGTCAATTTTCCGTCACTCAGGAAGACCAACCGAATCAGTTGCAACCACAACTGGATCGGTTGGATGAAGGTCAAAAGGTGCTTGTGAAGTCGGACCAACCGATCGGTTGCCACTCGCAACCGATGCGGTTGGAGCACTCTAGAAGACCAACCGGATTGGTTGGTCATGCGAACGATCTGGTTGGATGACCTGTTTCTGCCAAATCTTCATCACTAAGCTTCCCTTTTGTATCCAAACGATTCTAGGTCCTTCCTCTGGTGTATTCTAGTCCTTTCCTAACTCCTTGGAGGCCAAGTTCAGCAATTAATACCCTAGGCCTTGGAACTAATATAAATAGAGACCTCTTGTGAGCATATGAGACACACACTTCAATACAACTCTCTCTAATTGTTGGAATCAATCCTAAACCTAAATCAAGTGTTAGTGATTCATATGTAATAGTTAGCTTAATTATGGCCTTTATGTTTGTTATTAGCTTAAGCTTATGTAGAAGGCCCATGAGCTTAGGCCCATGTCCATTAAGGAAAGGAAGGGAGTAGGAGTGTTGCCCTAGCTCCCCTTCCTATAAATACCTTGTTATAACCCTCACTTGAGGGTTGGTTGTTCAATTTATCTCTTTCACTCACTCTACGCATAACCGTATCATTATTTCGTGTGTGTGTGTTTGGTTTATTGTTCATCCGCCTCTCTATCTCTTCTATTGATGCTTGTGTTGTAAAACTAATGACCTAACAGTGATATCGATCGCCTACTAGTTGGGTGAACGTATTGTTTTTGAAGTGGGTTTTGGTCCTACGCGTAAGACATACGGTTCGAAGTTGATACTTTGGTTCGCTTAAAAACACATTTTTTACACTTTTTAATCCAAGAGTCTTGTACTTTCAACGTTTTAAGGTGTTAAAATAACTGTTTTTGGCAAAAAGTTTCAAACTTTACGCGTGGATCATTGTTTTCTTGCTTGGTTTTTTACGTGGGTTTATTCCTACGCGTAAGGTGGTTTTTAAGCTTTGGTTCATCAAGTTTCACACTTTTGTGTTATTTTGGTGATATTGAAGCTATTTCATCACTAAAATCTGGTTTGGAAACATCGGTTGGAAGAAATCATTTTTGGCTAAATCTTACGCGTAAGTGAAACCCTAAACTTACGCGTAACTTATTCCTTGGTTTGATCTTCAGTTTCGTGGTTTACTCCGTGTTTTCTTGCTTGGATAAGCCTGAAAATACGTCGACTTGGGATATCTTTTGCACTGTGATAGTGTAAAAGATCACTTGGGATAAAAACCCTAAACTTACGCATAAGCTTAAGCTTACGCGTAGAATATCCTACGCATAAGATTCATCTTACGCCTAAGCCTAGTCTTACGCATAAGGTAATCCTACGCCTAAGTTTTCTACGCCTAATTTACTGTTTACGCATAACTTTAGTGTTTTTCTCCTACTTACGCGTAAGCTAAACCTACGCGTAACTTCTGCTGTTACGCGTAACTTTGGTGTTTTTACGCATAAGTACTACTTGGTTTATTGTGATTTCTACGCCTAAGGATACTTCATCAACAAAGGTTCATTCGACTACAAAGATCCATTTTATAACACAAGTTTTTCAACATGTCACAACCACCATACTCTAACTATTTCCCTCACACTTACACTCAACGACAACAACAACTAAGTCCACAACATCAACAATGGAATCAACAACAAGAAATTTATCAACAACAATTTAATCAACAACATACTCCACAACTTGGAGCAATTCCTCCACCACAAATGGTTCAAACACCACCAAGTCTTCAAGTTCAACCCTACACAAACAATTTCAATCAACATCCATCAAGGAACACTATGAAGGAACCCACTTGGTTTGCAAAGATGTGTGAAGCTTTAAGCAGCCAACAATCAATTCATGAGGCTTGATCACTTGATAGACCTCCAATGCTCACTCCAGGAAACTGCGATCAATGGGTAATTAGGTTCTTTAGGTTTTGTGATCTGAAGAAGCCACATGGAAAGCTCTTAAAGAAGGTTATCTTGGAAGGTCCATTTCAGATGCCTACTGTCATTATACCCGGAGATCCAAATGCTAATCCACCAAGAGATGAACAATCAAACATGGCTACTGTTGCAGACCTGAATCCAGAAGAACTTCTACACTATGAAGCTGATGAGCTTGCAATGCAATATATCCTTTTAGGATTACCAAACCCAATTCTTCAAAGTGTTGATGCTCAAAAGACTGCAAAGGCAATATGGGAACATATTCATCTTCTTATGGAAGGATCTGCACTCAATTAGGAGGATATGGAATACAAAATTTACTTGGCTTATGAACACTTCATGATTGAACGTAGAGAGACACTAGAGTCTTATCATCATCGATTCTCAGAAATCATAAATGATTTGGATAAACACAACATCATCATGCCAAGAATTGCAGTTAATACTAAGTTCCTGAGTAGTCTTGGTCCTGAATGGGAGAAGTATGTCATTTTTCTCCGTCTAGCGAAGAACATGTATCATTCTACATATGGATTGTTGTACGATTACTTGAAGCCTCATCAAAAGGAAGTTGATAAGGAAAGGATTCTCCGTGCTCAAATTGCTTCATCTTCACATCCGGAAAATCAACAACTTGCCTTGTATGCTCAAAACAGTTATCCTCCTCAACTAGCAACTCAACCAACTGCCACAATCACACCAAATGATCAATCACAGCAATCTCAACAAAATCAATTGGTTCCTTACAACAACAATAATGATCAGGCACTTTATAGTCAAGCTAATGAGGAATCCGATCCGTTCGAAGCATTGCAACAAGGATTTGTTATGATTGCTAATGCTTTTGGCCATTATACAAACAAATCAAACAATCGCATTCGTTCCTCATCAAACACCAGGAATCAGGCTGTTGTGAACAATGGACGAGTTGAAGTTCAGAATCGTGGTTATGGTCGTCATATGGGCGGTGTTCAAGGGTTTAATGCTATGGGTAGGAATAACAACAAAGCTCAAGTGGTGGAACAGGGAAATGCTCAAAATGGGTTGAATGGTCTTCGATGCTACAACTGCAATGAGAAGGGACACCTGGCTAATGCATGCCCAAAGCCGAGGACTAGGGGCAGTGCTTATCACAAGGAGGCTTTACTTTTGGCTCTTAAGGATGAACCTGGTAGAACTCTCACAGACAAAGAACATAGTTTTATGGCAGATGCAGACTCAGATGATGATATGGAGGACTTGCAGGCCAATGCAGCTGTTATGTTGATGGCTAATATGCATGAGTTACACATGAGTGACACAGGCCCAGTGTATGACACTGATGGCTTGTCTCAGGTACCCGAACAAACCATATTTATCTCTGATCTAATATCTCCACCAACATCTGAACCCGGCAAGGCTCAGAATGTTCAAAATGAGTCATCCACATCTCATTCCGACGATTTTCATCTAGACCCCGTAGTTACATTTGACGATCAAGATGACCTTATGGTTTCCCTTGATAATTAAATTGACTCCGTGGTTATACTTGAGGATCTAAATAATGATCATGTTGTGACTCACGTTGAACACACCGAACTTTTGCCTCGTCCAGATGTTGATCTGTGGCTTAAAAACCAACAATCCATAGTAGAGGAATGTCGTGCAGTAAATCAGGACTTGAAAAGTAAAAATGCACTGTTAACCAAGGATTTTGAATATTTACAAAAGTAACTCAACTTTTTCAAAACTCAAGAAAAACGTGAAAAAGGTTTTGAAGCCGCTTTTACTAAATCTCATCAAAACGAAAAATATTTAGAGAGACAGATACGTGATCTAGCCGCTTCGAAGAATGCTTTGTTTTCTGAAATAGAACAACTGAAACATGAACATAAAAAGCAAATTAACGCTCTCACCTTGAAAAATCAAAAAGCTAAGGCTGAGTTGTTAACTTGTCAAAAACAGTTCTCTGCATACAAAAAGCATTCAACGAAACGAATAGATGATCATCTTGAAGAAATTATCGGCTTGCAAAACAAACTTAAAGAGTTTAAAAATGTTGTTTACAAACATGGCGAGTCAGTAACTGCTATTGAAAAGTTTACTTTAAAACCCAATCCAAATGGATATGGACCGAATCTTGCTGATTACAAACCTAAGCTTTCAACCAAAGCATTCAAACCAAATCCTGAAGTTTCCAGTGCAAAATATAAAATTGATAATTCTGTTATGAGTGTTGTTGAATATCATCGTCAAGAGGAATTAGATGCAGAAGACGAGAGTCGATCAAAATTAGAAACTGTTGTTTACAAGAAACCTTTTAACTATTCAAAACCGGTCACTTTCGTCACACCAACGGATTCTTCTAACACACCAAGGATTATCATAAAAACGTCTGAGTCTTCTAATGTTAATCCCCAACCAGATTATGCACAAATTTATGGTCCTTTACCTTCCATCAGTGAAGTAAATTCAAAACCTGAAAATCGCAAAATTCTGAGATATTTTGACCTTTTCATGGCTGACCTCAAACTTTTGCAACATGAGATAGAATATCATTCTGAAATCAAAGTTCAACACTTTCAATCGCCTCTGGCGCGAGAACAAAGAGACATTTTTCAGAAAAATCTTTTACCAAATGTTAAAAATTTGAAACATTGTGCATTGTCTTGGGAACGGGACTTTCATAAGGAACTTGGAGTGATGAAGGTCGTTTTCGAGAAAATAGAAACATCTATTTCTAATACTAAACGTAAAAAGAAAATGTTGAGAAAAGATGTTGATCGACTCTTGAAAGATGTTATCTGTGCTGATATCCATAATGTTGTGTTATTCAATTCTTTGCCACATGCATCTGATTATATCTCTGCTGATACTGTTGATAATGTTGTAACTGTTGAGAATACTGATAATGTGCTTCAGATCGAGTCTTTAAAAGTTGAAAACGAACGTCTCTTAAACGAGCTTTCAAATGCCAAACGTCGTCTTCAATGGTGTCAAAAAGATTGTAAAAATCGTGAACTTGCTTTGCAAAACAAAATCCACCAGTTGCAATCAAACAATTTTAATCCAAAATTTGAGCAACTGGATGATCAAAAAGTGTCTTTGAAAAGTCAAATCTCAAAATATGAACAAGAACTTGTAAAAGTTAAACAGGAATATGGTGTCATATTTGATTTACTCAATAAGACTCGTCATGAAGCATCCAACGAACTTGATCACTATCTTGCACACACTAGAGAAGTAATGAATTTTGCTGGTAATATTCATTCTGAAAATCAAGATTTGATTCACACTATCTTTAAGTTAAGAGAAATATTAGGAAAGTATGAACAACTTCCGCCTACTGTGATTAAGAGAATAGCACCAGTAACACTTAGTAATCGTGAACCTAGAATGCCTAATGCCAAAACACAAGTTGCTAACGTGCTTCCTTCTACTGAAACATGAATAGTTGCCTCTTTTCCAAACCTCCGCACTTCACAGCCTAGGAGCACTACATCGAAGAATAGGAAGTTGCGACCTAAGAAAAGATCAATAAGGAATGCTAAAGTAGAAGAACACCCTAGGACTATGAATAAGACTCGCGTTGCTTCCACTATAAATATTGCGTCTGGCAAATGTAATAGAAATAGTGATATAACGAATGCTAAACCTTTAAGTACTTTTGATATTCAGTCTGATGCACCTTGTGTTATTTGTCGTAAAAGTATGAATTCTGATTGTCATGACAAATGTGTTGCTAAAGCTATCATCTCTCGTTTAAAGAATCCTAAGAATCGGAATACCTCTAGGCCCACTAATCATTCTAAGTCTGTGCTTGGTAGACCGCCCTCTTTAGATTCTAAAAACCGCATTGATGTCCCTGTAGCTCCAGTTTCACCTCCTAGGAATGTAGTACCACCTAGTGCATTCACTAAGACTAAAGCAAATACTAGTTGGAGATGGCAGAAATGGATATATAACACACTAGGATTTAAATGGATGCCTAAAGTTATTGATGTGTGTATGTCTACTATAACTGCTCCGGAACCCTCTAACATTTCGGGTTCCACATCTACTTCTATTCCATCTGTGTAATCTGTGTGTAATGCAGGTGATACAGATCATTCTCTGGATTGTTGATAGCAGATGTTCCCGACACATGACAGGCAACCTTAAACTGTTATCAAACTTTATTGCAAAGTTCATTGGCACTGTCAGATTCGGGAATGATCACTTCGCAGCTATCATGGGCTACGGAGACTATATCAATGGGAATATCAAAATTAGCATGGTTTATTATGTGGAAGGCCTCGGTCACAATCTGTTTTCAGTAGGTCAGTTCTGTGATGGAGATTTGGAGGTTGCTTTCAGGGAGAAATCTTGTTTCATTCGTGATCTACAAGGAAACGACCTTATGTCTGGCTCACGTAACTCAAGTCTTTACACTATCTCTATGCAAGACATGGTTGCTTCATCTCCCATCTGCTTACTTTCAAAGGCAACATCAACAAAATACTGGCTATGGCACCGTCGTCTCTCACATTTAAACTTTCAAACTATAACCAATCTTGCTCGACACAAACTAGTTGAAGGTCTCCCACGATTCCGGTATTCTAAAGATCACCTTTGCTCAGCCTGTGAACAAGGGAAAAGCACTCGTGCTCATTTTCCTTCAAAGGTGGAACACAACTCTCAGCATGTGCTTCATCTTCTTCACACGGATTTGTGTGGCCCGATGCGCGTGCAAACGATCAATGGAAAACGCTACATCTTAGTAATTGTTGATGACTACTCACGATGGACTTGGGTCTACTTTCTTCGAAGCAAAGACCAAGCTCCACAAATGATCATCACCTTTCTCATGAAAATTCAAGTTCAGCTTCGGAACACCGTCCGCAAAATAAGAACAGACAAAGGAACTGAATTTGTTAACCAAACTCTTTGAGAATTTTATGAGAAAGTGGGAATTGAGCATCAAACATCTATTGCACGTACACCAGAACAAAACGGAGTTGTTGAAAGACGAAACCGAACGTTAGTGGAAGCTGCAAGAACAATGTTAATCAATGCTAAACTTCCAGATTACTTATGGGCAGAAGCTGTATCAACTGCATGCTATACTCAAAATCGTTCAATGATTACTAAACGCCACAACAAACCACCTTTTGAGCTTTTCCATAACCGTAAACCGAATCTCAAACACTTTTATGTATTTGGATCCCTTTGCTATCCGAATAATGATCGTGATGATTTTGGAAAGCTCAAAGCCAAAGCTGACATTGGAGTCTTTATTGGATATTGTGAAAATTCTAAAGGTTACCAGATCTGGAATCGTCGTACAAAGCAGGTTATGGAAACGATTCATGCTCATTTTGATGAACTTACGGAAATGGCTTCTGAGCATAACAGCTTGGAATCCGGTCACAACCGCTTAAACTTCTCTCAAACCCCATCATCAGCTGATTAAAGCCCCCAACTCACTCGTCAACAAATGGAAAGGTTATTTGCTCCACTATTCAGTGACGATAATGATGAACGTGCTCCAGGTGTATCCGTTGTTTCCGCTGCTCAACCTGATACTACTCTTATACCTGATACACCTGCTACAACAACTACTGTTGAAGAAGCACCACCAGTTGACTCCACCACAACAGTTGAACAAACCGCTTCCAACAATGATGAACCGGCTGATGATGTTCTTAATGAAGTACCCCCACCTACAGATTTTGATCCAAATGCGTTCTTTAACCCGTTTGCTAATGAAACTGCTGCACCTGATGTCGCGGAATCATCAACAAACCATTTGAATCCTCAGAATCTACACAATGTATACCAACATCAACCCTCTACACATCGATGGACAAAAGACCATCCTCTGGCAAATATTATTGGCAACCTGAATCAACCAGTCGTTACGAGACAACGTCTTCACACAGATGGTGAACATTGCATTTATGCACTAACTGTCTGCCAATCTGAGCCTAAAAACATTAAAGACGCAATGACAAAAGACAACTGGATTGAATCCATGCAGGAAGAACTCAACCAATTCAAACGTCTTGAAGTATGGGAACTGGTTGAAAGACGAACAGGGGTCTACGTCATTGGTCTTAAATGGATTTGGAAGAACAAATTGGATGCTGAAGGGAACGTAATCAGAAACAAGTCACGTATGGTGGCTAAGGGTTATCGACAGGAGGAGGGTATTGACTTTGAAGAATCATTTGCTCCGGTTGCTCGTCTTGAGGCTGTTCGGATATTTCTCGCGTTCGTGGCTCATATGAATATGACGGTCTTTCAGATGGATGTCAAAACTGCGTTTCTCAACGGACAACTAAAAGAAACGGTTTATGTCAGCCAACCAGAAGGATTCGTTGATCCCGAGTTCCCGAACCATGTCTACAAACTGAACAAAGCTCTGTATGGTCTCAAACAAGCTCCTCGGGCATGGTACGATAAGCTATCATCTTTCCTCATTGCCAATAATTTCACCAAAGGTTCGGTCGACCCTACTCTTTTTATACAATATCACGGGGCACATATCTTAATTGTTCCAATTAACGTGGATGACATCATTTTTGGGTCTACACATAAAAAGTACTCAATCGCTTTTGCAAAACTAATGAAGAAAAACTTTGAAATGTCCATGATGGGTGAACTTACGTTCTTTCTAGGACTGCAAGTTCATCAATCACCCCGTGGTATTTTCTTGAGTCAGTCAAAATATGCCCTTGAATTGTTAAACAAATTTGGAATGAAAACCTATGACACTTATGCCACACCAATGACTCATACCAAGAAGCTAGACGCTGATTTACATGGGAAATTAGTGGACCCTACCAAATACCGAAGTATTATTGGGTCTCTCATGTATCTAACAGCTAGCCGATCTGACATTGTCTTTGCCATTTATCTCTGCTCCCGTTATCAGTCGAGACCAACTAAAACCCACCTCTCTGAGGCTAAAAGAATCCTCTGATACATCAAGGGAACCATTAACTTGGGGATCTGGTATCCGAAGGATTCTGGTTTTGAACTAATCGCTTTTTCAGATGCTGATCACGCAGGATGTTTAGATTCACGGAAAAGTACTTCAGGAGCACTGCAATTTCTTGGTGATAAACTGGTGTCCTGGCAATCGAAGAAACAGGATTGTACATCGCTGTCATCAACCGAAGCAGAATATGTAGCCATGTCGGCATGTTGTGCTCAAGTCATTTGGATGAGAACCCAACTCAAAGACTATGGTTACGTATTTGACAGAATCCCGATGTACTGCGACAATCGGAGTGCTATTGCGATCTCGTGCAACTCAGTTCAGCATTTGAAATCAAAGCACATCAATCTTCGTTATCATTTCATCAAGGACCACGTGGAACAGGGTACAGTTGAATTATATTTCGTGGGGACAGAATACCAATTGGCAGATCTACTCACCAAAGCCTTGCCTCCCGCTAGGTTTAATGAGTTGGTCCACCGGATTGGTATGCGGTGTTTGACTCAAGAGGAATTGGATGAACTCTTAAAACAGTCTTAAAAACCAGTCAAACACCAAAATCTCTTTTGTAAATAATTTTTCAAAAACAAAATACAAAAATAGAAAATCAGATAAAACAACAAAAATATTCTTCTATCTATATTTCTTCAAACATGGCAAGTACATTTCTTCCGTCAACACTCAAATCTTTCAAAATTCAGTATTTTTTCGATCAAGTGTTGAGGGGGAGAAAATAAATTCTTAACTGTTACAAAATAACCGTGTACATGCATGTTACCTTATCCCGGTTGTTTTTTTAATACTGGTGGTCACATTTCTGGTTTCTGACATTCCTCAGACTAAAATTTATAACCTTTCAATATTTCTTAAGTCGAGGGGGAGTGTCGTCAAAGTTATTTCCAAATATTCTTTGTTTGGTAACCAAAATGGAAGTTAAAAGGCATTGGATTAAAATGGAAAAGGTGGAGGGACTAAAACTGCCAAAAGCACAAACTCTCTTTTAATAAAACTTCCACCTAACTATAACCTTTCACATTTATTATCTTCACCAAACATATCCTACGCACTAAAATCGTTCCTCAAATCCGTGTTTCTGATCATCAATCTGTAAGTGTTTTTGTGTTCTTAACAAGTTTTTAAACAATGGTTTTGAATCTTTCATTAATCTAACGGTTAAAACTTGAGATATAGTGATTTTAGTGTTCTACGCATAAGCGTATGAACACTTAATCGTGTTTGTGTGTTTGAGGTTAAGATAATTGTGTCAAAACGTTTCTTTAACATCATTTATACCATTCTTACACTCAAAACGCACCCAGAAACATGAATTGATTGAATTTGATAAACTAGGGTTTATGCGTGGGTTTGGGTATTTTCATTTGTGAACATTTTTGGTGATAAAGATTGTTGTATGAAGTTGTTTTCAATATGAATTGATCATGTTTTAACCCATAAATTATCCAGAAACACTAACTGATTAAGAATTGAACTTTAGGGTTTAATGTTCTTCACATTTGGGTACTTTTGATTCACTGCGAATTTGGTGTTAAAACTTGGTCATTACACTCACATAACATCTTAGACTTACCAGAAAAAGTTTGGTGCAATGTCCATGGCTAGATTTCTTACGCGTAATTCTTGAAACTAGGGTTTAAGTTCTACGCATAAGGTTTTTACGCATAAACTGTTTGATAAGCACTCATGCCATGATCTGTTATAGAATGAATGTAGTTGTTTATATTGATGCTATGATGATTTTATTTCAGGTTTGCAACACGTAATAATCTGAATCAAGGTTATTGAACATCTACGCATAAGGATCACCTTACGCGTAGAAGGTTATGCGTAAGAGAAATCTTACGCGTAGCGTTTACGCGTAAGGTTCTACATTGGGACTACGCGTATCCTGTGAAGGATATGCGTAAACAGTGATCTCTACGCATAAGGTCTACTCTTACGAGTAAGCCTTACGCGTAAGGTTTATATACGCTTACGCGTAAGCTCTACGCATAAGGTCCCATTTTCCTACGCGTAACATTTCTTACGCGTAAGTCAGGATCCTACGCATAAGCTTGCGGCTACGCGTATATCAATCCTGTCTACACATAACTTTACCATTTCTACGCCTAAGCCTGGATTAAACCTTCATTATGAATTGTTACGCGTGCAAACTTGTAAATAAATAAATCATGACATCACGATACCAATAATGTCACTAATAAACTTAAACGTTTGATATATTGTGAAAAATAAGTGATAACATAAACTTTAAAACTTAAAGTTAACTAACTCACGAAACTTATCACGACTTCATTAGACTATTGGACTAACAAGTGACTTTGGACTTGTAACAATCATTGACTCATCTCATTCAATAATTAGACAATAAAACCCTCTGTTGACTAACATTATGTCTTTCGATATGTTGGTTCTTTTGGCTAAATGTGTTTCCGATCACGACATGGAAGCTCAAATGAATGTGGATGCACCAAACGTTCTCACCATTGCTGATATTTTCCCGCATGGCTATCCAATGAAGATTGGAAAAACAATCTCAGAGTTGACTTTGAAACTCTCACCTGCTCGGAATCTTCTTGTCTTATTGCAGTGGATATTCTGAAGAATCATCCCTATCAGAACATGCTCACCAACTCTGCCACTGTTCCGGAGATCTACATAAAGCAATTCTGGAATACAATGCAGATGATCAAAGGTCAAAATGCTGTGACGGTGACGCTCAATCACAAGCAAATCACCATCACTCCTGTAGATTTACGGGCTGTTCTCCTCATTCCTGACATTATACTAACTGAATACTCTGCTGCACCTACTGAAGAGACAGTTATGCAATTCTTAATTGATATTGGGTATGACGAAGCTTCAGGGGTTGTCACTAAGCATTCTCACGTGGATCTCAAGAACATCCCTCAGCCTTGGAGAACCCTTTATATCATCATCACAAAATCCGTTTCTGGTCGTGACAGCGGCTATGAGCATCCCAAGCTCGTGGAACTGCAAATCTTTTGGGCTCTAATCAACATGAAACACATCGAAATTGAAGCTTTGATATGGGATGACATGATGACATTCCTCAAAAAGCTTGGCTCAAATATTCCTTATATAAGATACACAAAACTGTTGATCCAAAGAGCTCTTGGACTCAATTCTGATATCCCCAAGAGAATCAATGACCCCGACAATCTTGACGTGTTGTCCGAACCCATTCTAACAGTCAGATTTAAGGAGTCAACTACCAAGAAACAAGGTGCTGTGTTGCCGGATCTCCTTCTCTCAGATGAACTCAAACAGCTCTATTCTTATAAAAGATATTTGGTAGCTGTGAAAGAGAACAAAGTTGGTTTTCTCGATGAAAAATCTTCTGGTACACCTACAAGGAGAACTAGAAGAGGAAGTGCAGGGAGTGCTGCAAGCACTGAGAGTCAGAGGAAGTTCCCCAAGAGGAATCCTCCACGAAAAAGGACTGTTCCTTCTAAGGAAGCTCCTCACATCTCATCATCATCGGATTCATCTTCTCACTCCTCACCACTACCATCAAAAAGATCAACGAAATCAACATCCAAATCAGTGAAGAAGCCAACTGCATCTTGGATCTCTCAAACTAAGACACGAATCATTAAAGCTGTCAAACAGGTCAGAAAGAAAGACGTGCTCTACAAGAAGATGAATTTGTTCGCTGATCAGATACAGTATCTTCATGATGAGAACGACAAGATGCAAGTTGAAAGGGAATATGTCCAGAAGCTCATGAAAGATGATCTTCAAGGGAAAATGGACGAGATGATCAAAGGATACACTCACAAGTACCTTCTTGACATCGTTCCTAGAGTTACTAAGGAGCTGTTCACCAAACAACTCTATCCGAATCTCTTACACCTGGCCAAACAGACTATGAAATCAACTCCAATGCATGTGAACATCAATCCAGTTGATCCCATAATCTTCTCAGATGCTGAATTGGTTAACCGGCTGGTAGCTCAAATGTCAAAACGATCTGCAACATTTGCCTCCTACGAAGGTAAATTGTTTGAAGCATTGCTGGAATACCAACTTAAATCAGCATGCAAAGAAGAAGCTGAAAGGCCTAAGCGTCCACGCGACGATGAAGATAAGGATCAGGATAAGAATGACGAGCCTAAACGCCCGAAGAAGTCTGGTGAATTATCTTCTATGCAGCCTCCACCCCAACGGACTCCAGCTCAACAAAGGTCTCCTCCTCGCTCTTCTACTGAAAAACCTCAGGATTCTTCTGAGTTACCACCCCAGACTCAGAAAACCGGTGATCACTTTGAGTATAGGGGTGGTGACGATGAGGAATTCCATGAGCCCCAACAACAACCCGCCTCTCCTGACAAAGTTAAGAAATCAGAATCTTCATCTAGGCCTAAGAAAAAGAAGAAGAATGCGCCTAAGGCTGACGTCGTATCATGGCTAGACGAAGATGACATAGAGGAATACGACTGGTTTTCTACACTTGTTAACTCTACTCCCTACCCACCTGAAGGTCAAGATCTGGAAGACGGTAGTACATTGGAACATGCTAAGTTCTTGCAAGAGAAATTCTGTGCGAAAAAGATGACGAAATCCGAGTTGAAGCGAATCAAGAATGAAGCATTTCAACTGCTGAAGGACAGCTCAGAAAGTGCTATTGAAGTTGAGTATCATCTTGATAATATAGCACGAGCTATGTCTAACAACATGGATTGGCTCAACCCCGAAGCAAACATCGACTTCACCAAACGGGACAACCCTCCATATTACACCGACTGGTCTAAACCTCTACCAACAATTGGCCAACCAGATCAGCCTAGGATTCCATTCTGATATTTCTTCAACAAAGACTTGGAATTTCTTCTACACGGTGGCGATGGTTCAAGGAAATATGCTACATCTCTGACACTTCCATTCCCGGAAGCCATATACTCTAACTGCATAGCCATCGAGGAAAGAGCTAACCACATGTTCTCCAACAATGTGTAAGTATATGACCGTGATGCATTGTATGAGATTCACCATTGGCCGGAACGCCGACGAATCTACTACAGAAGCTGCCAGGTTCAGAAGTCTCAATATGAAGTGTTCAGTACTAAAGCAATCGTGGCTATTAAACATGTTGATCTTTCGTCTAAATGGGACTACACTTTCCTCAAGAATATCGTGGTCAAAAGGCAAGATGAAAGGGATTATGCATTCTTTGAAGCGAACTTTGAGAATTTGTCTATCAACGACATTGAAGACATGTACCTTGCAAAAGTACAGGGTCGCATGAGACAATTTTCGACTGAAGTGCAACGTGAATACATCAAGTCCTTGCTTATCTTCATCAGAAGAATGGTAATCAAAGAACGTGTAGAAGATCTCCAGCTTGCAGTTGAATCATATCAGACCCGTGTCAACTTCACTCCACCACAGCTAGATCTTCCCGACATCAACCAGCTTTCACAATGCACCCTCATCAGCAAACCATTCGGCGTCGTTTATCGCAGTGAACTTCAACGAAATTGCTTGATGGCGTGTAGAGATCTTCACAAATTTAGAGATCACACATTGAAGAAGGTTAGGGATGGCTTGGCTTATCGGTTGAAGGCGATACATGAAGGCATTGGGTCTCCAAAGCGATGGAATTCTCAAGACAGAAGGGATGTGAAGAGGATCATCACTATGATTGATGAAAGGTTGTATCGAAGGGATCAGTTCAGAACATTAGAGAGCTTTGTAGGTGGTCGTCCCAGGATTGCTCTCGCCGGCTATCAACGCCCTGTTCGCATTCCAGGCAAGATTGATGGACTTCCTGGTACTCCTTAAACTGCTTCTATTTCATAATATTTTGGATGTGTGATTTACTTATGAAAATGGCTTGTGCACACATAACAGTGTACAACCCGTTCTTGTCAAGAAAGGACCCTGTGGTACGCTTCAGTGCCACAATCCTCACATAAGGAGCGAAAGCTTCTTACTTTTGAGTAAACCTTATCAAACCTTTCACTTTTCAAAGGTTTTACTCAAAAGAACAAGTACTTCCCCGTATGATTTTCAAAACCTCAACCGTTTATATCACTTGTTGAGGGGGAGTATTTGAGTTAAAACTTTGTTCACAAATTGTTCATAGTGGTCATCTTCCCGCAACACTCGAAATGGTCATATTTATTCTCAACTTTTCAAAAATAACATTTAATATGCCATTTTTGAGGGGGAGAAAATTATGTGATAAGAAATATGTTGTGTAAATGCAAATGAATCTTTGTGCTATAGACTTAACCAACGAATTGACGATACTTAACTGTTAGTAACTCGAAAAGACTTGTCCGTGACGGGTAATAATTTCAAGCTAGTTCGCTAGTGATGTAAACGTGTCTCGCAAAGGAGTTGTCCGAATAGAATGTACCATTCGAGAAACTCTTGGTAGACATGAACTCTGACGGGTTAGAAAACCTTTCGAGGTTTGTCTACACCTTTAAGGTAGTTATTAGAGCTAGTTGTCACCTAAACGCTGACAATGTAACTCTTTAACTATGCAACGTAACCGTGTCTCGCGGGGGATTGTCTATCTTGAGTTGATCAATTCAAAAGGTGCGCGCTCTTTTCTCACTGTGCAGATTTCAGTATAAACTCTTAAGCACATGTGGAGGGGGAGTATTTCTGCAAAATATCAAACTCTTACAGTGGTACAAAATGTTTTTCAATCATAACCGTTGTAAGAGATCTTCTTGAAAATTGGTTTCATGGCAACATAGGTTAGTCATGGAGTTATAAGGTGACTAAGGTTAGGAATAACCGTCCTATGATCCGCCAGAGCTGGACGGATCTACCCAAGGACATCCCAAATAGTTAGTAATTAGAAGTCCTTAGGTATGATTATGAAAAAGAAAAAATGAGAATCGGAGAAAGAATGAGTTGAAGAATTAAAAAGAAAAGCAAAGAAAAGGGTGAAAAGAAATAGCCCTCCAGTTTATTCAACTTAGGGCAGACACCGGGTTCAATTCATATGCTACTGGTTGTCACTTAGTGACACCGATGTTGAAGATTAAAAGTTGTCATGGACCCAGTGACGCATGCACTAAACCTTCTTAGCCACTCAAGTTTCTCTCAAAAGAAGCTTGTTTCATTCTCACAGGGAACCCTACATAATATATCGGATTTCTCTTAGAGATTGCTGATATTGAAGAAGGAGACCCTCTCCCTAGTCTCCGCTCAGGAAAACCAAAACGCAGTATTGAGTCTAGAGCCACGAGATTCATCAAAAGATCTCTTAGGAACACTTGACATTTCATCACTTGTCGTTCAACAATAAGAACGTCAGTGGTACGTTATCGAGTCCTTCACAGATCTTAGCAATCTGTCGAGAACATTTATGAGAGGTTCACAACTGTGATCCTCAGTGATTGAATGGAAACTCCTGCCAGGGTCAACATCAAACAGCCCTGACAGCAGGTCACTTCGGTAACTCCCCGCGGATTACGCTTAGTGTGTCTCAAACGGTCTACAGTCGTGAGGTGATGCTTCGGTGTACCTCAGCGACTCATCTGAACTGTAGGTGTACTTCGGTACATCGCGTTATCTCACTTGTGGGACTCCAGTTCAGGAACGGCCTTTGTGAGAATTAGAGTTGTGTTTTCACACTATGTTGTTAACACTCTCGAAGTTCAAACTTGTAAGTGCCAGAATCCGCTTATTACTAACCGTTTTCATGTTTTCTTCTTATGGAAGGTCTGGAGCGGAATGATCGTGCAGATTCTTCACATGCTCATGCCAACATCATCACTAATGGAAGTTGTATCTAAAAGCAACACAAAATTCAGAATGATTCTTCGTCAAACCAAAGAATCTACAAAGTTTAAGACTTAAAGAACTTCATCAGTACTGAAATCCAACGTAAAAGAGCGTGTGAGCATGTTGTAGAGTGACGTGGAAACACTGGAGCAGCGAAGCAGACCTGAGGCAGACTTGATGCAGACAACAACAACATACTATCACTTTCATCACAAAGAACAAAGAACAAAGATAATTATGACGTCAAAGCAGAACTGTTAAAAGAAGACAATTTCTCTACACTGGGGAGATTGTTTGAATCAAGGCAATTCTTCTCACAAGAAAGAAGAATGTCAGAAGATGTCAAAGCTACTTTTACATCAATGCCTTCACCGTTCATATTCATTCATCACCAACACTTAGGGGGAGATTGTTGGAATCACTCCTAAACCTAAATCAAGTGTTAGTGATTCATATGTAATAGTTAGCTTAATTATGGCCTTTATGTTTGTTATTAGCTTAAGCTTATGTAGAAGGCCCATGAGCTTAGGCCCATGTCCATTAAGGAAAGGAAGGGAGTAGGAGTGTTGCCCTAGCTCCCCTTCCTATAAATACCTTGTTATAACCCTCACTTGAGGGTTGGTTGTTCAATTTATCTCTTTCACTCACTCTACGCATAACCGTATCATTATTTCGTGTGTGTGTGTTTGGTTTATTGTTCATCCGCCTCTCTATCTCTTCTCTTGATGCTTGTGTTGTAAAACTAGTGACCTAACACTACTCATCAAACAAATCTCTTAAGCTTTCAAATTCGTCCTTAGAAGTCCAGGAAAGTTTGGAGTTCCAGAAGTACCACATTTGGAGGCCAAAACCCCAAGGAGTCTACCCCAATACTTTGGGAATCATTACTTCACCATTTGTAATCTTATTCCAAGCATTGTAAGACTCATAATCATGTTTTCTAATGTTCAAAGTTCTGAGTTTATGTTTATGTTTGCTATGAGTGGCTAGTTTCTTTATACACTTGTTTAAATGATGTTGATTATCATATGATTAGTTTGTGATTGTGTTAACATCTTTTAATTCAATTTCAAGTTGATTCTAAGATCCAATTGTGCTAAAGTTTCATAGTGACATTTGTTAATCAAGTTTGACTAGTTGATAGTAATCGTAGAGGTCGAAAGAACTTATTGTTATTCACTAGTTATAATCATTTTGTCTATGGATGATTGTTTTTACCCATTATTCTTGATTAAACAAAGGAACTAAGGTATGGTTGTAATAAGAACGATTTTTGATTATCAAGTTGGATTGATTGGAAACATCTAAAAGGTCATAAGATTAGTTGTTGACAATCAATTGTTACCTTTTGTCTATAATCGGTTACCTTTTGTATTGACCATTTCTTAAGCAAATTTGATAAAGCAAATGGATGTTTTTGTGTTTAAGTTTGTGAAAATAAACTTATGAAACTTGAATTGATTGGTTAAACTTAATGCTTGTTTTTATGAACAAAAATCTTGACGAAGGTTTAACTTGTAAGAACAATAGATTAGTACACCAACTAATTATCATAACCAACATGTTAAGAAGTTAACACAATCATACTAATCAAGGATAAGAAACTAGTTTAAGCAAGTGTAGTTTTTAATCAACTGAATTCATTTTATCTATTTTCGTTGTTATATGCTTTTGGATTGCCTTAGTTGATTTAGACTTGTTAATCAGATTCACTTAAATCCCTACGAACGATCCCGACTTACATTCAAAATCTTGCTATAACAAATGAGTGCACTTGCTCGTATGTGTTATTGGTAAAATTGGTAAATAATCTTTTATAAATTTAAAACTTGTACACACGTAGCACATCAAGTTTTTGGTGCCGCAAGGGGATTTGATTATGTTTCAGCAAGTTTTGAATCCACGTCAGTCGATCCATTCCAAAAAAAAAATCAGAAAGCTTCATCCGATCGGTCGTCTCACGACCGATCCGGTTTCTCCATAACCATAACCAAGTTGATCTAACCGATCGGTCGCTCCTTGCAACCGATCCGGTTACTCATTTCTGTCCAAAAAACTGTTTTCTTTGTTTGTCCGTGTGTTTAGATATTGCCTGGATTCTCTAGGTCATTGTATGAACAATCGTGCAGCGGAATAGAACCAATCTTACCTCTTACCAACCCCGAACGTTTGATTCGAAGAAGAAGAAGAACACCTTTCATGGTTTTAGCCAATCGTGTACCTAGAGTACCAAACCCACCAGTTGATAACCTTGTAGAATCCAAAGTCGTTTACAACCCTTTCACCAATTTACCTTTTCCCATGGCGGACGATCAACCCATGTGGGGAACCAACCGAGCCGTAACACCAACCCCTGGGAGTGCTATTGTTGCTGTCAACCTTGGTGACAACTTCACTATGAAGGGTCATCATCTTTCTATGATCAAAGACCGTCAATTCGTTGGCCGTGCGCGGGCCGATCCGCATAAGCACATTGTCGAATTCATCGAAATTTGCGGCATGTTCCGTTATGGCGACACCGATGTCAATGCCATCAAACTCAAACTTTTCCCATCATCACTAGCCAGAGATGCTAAAGTATGGTACAATGAATTGACCCCAGGAATTATCAACACTTGGGAGGAGATGAGGCAAGCCTTTGTAAGCCGATTCTTTCCACTTGCCATGTTTGATCGATTAATGGGAGAAATTCGTGCTTTCACACAAAATCCCAACGAATCACTTGTCGAAGCTTGGCTTCGGATGAAAGATTTGCTTCATAGTTGTCATGGACATGGATTATCCAAAGGAACCATTATCCAAATCTTTTACCATGGACTAGATGAAATCTCTCAAGGCATCCTTGATGCCGGAGGAATTTTTCTCTATAAGACTCCTAACGATGCACGCCAATTACTCGAAGATCGAGTACTTCTCAAACTCGATTGGTCTAAAGATTCAAAAACCAAACCTCTTCGAAAAACCGTTGCTTTTGTCGAAAACACCGATACCTCAAAACTCATGGAGAAAATGGAAACCTTAACCTCAAAAATTGACTCGCAATACAAAGATATCAAAGAAGAAATGAAGGAAATGCGAGACGGATGCAACAATTGTGGAGGAAATCACCCATTGTCTGAGTGCAACGATAAGCCCATGGGTGGACCTAACGAAGGAGAAGCAAATTATGTCCAAGGAGGATATCGTGGAGGAGGATATCGTGGTATATATTACGGTAGAAATTCTGGAAATTGGCAAGACCGCCGGCCAACGGATGACAACCGTGATTCTCAACCTCGAACTGACAATCCGCCCCCACAAAACTCCGACAAAAAGATAGAAGAATGCGAATTCGAAAAAACCATGAGAGAATTCGTGGCTGCTCAAAAATCTGCGAATGATTTCATCAAAAATCAATTTTTCAATCTCAAAGCCAAAGTTGAGCAGGGACAGAAAAATCATCAAGCATCTATCCAAGATCTTGAAAACAAATTTGGCAGATTTTCTGACCAACATTCCTCTCGACCATCTGGTTCGTTACCAAGTAACACCCAATCCAACCCAAAACCATCAAATGATAAAACGTACCGTCCACCACAAACAAGAAATGAGCATATCAATGCTGTCTTCACAAGAAGTGGTCTCTCGTACGAACCACCGCCAAATCCTATCGAAAATACTCCTATCACCCAAGATAGTGAGGTTGAAGCTGAGGAAACCAACCCAACTCAAACCACCAAAAAGAAAACCATTCCATCTGTCAAGGCGTACACACCAAAAATTCCATATCCTCAACGCCTTAAGAAAGAAAAAATGGAAGAGCGTTATAAAAAGTTCATTGAAATAATCAAAGAGGTTAGACTCAATGTTCCTCTCATTGATGTCTTAGCCGGAATACCCAATTACGGGAAATTTTTGAAAGAACTTCTTAATAACAAAAGCAAGCTAGAACAAATATCAGCTACCTTCCTTAACGAAGAATGCTCAGCCATCGTTCAAAACAAAATCCCGCCAAAGCTCGGAGATCCTGGGAGCTTTCTTATTCCATGTACTTTCGGTAATAACATTCAATGCGATGCTTTAGCCGACCTTGGCGCAAGTATCAATTTGATGCCTTATTCGCTGTATTCCAAATTATGCAACAACAGCCTTAAACCAACAAAAATGAGCATTCGATTAGCAAATCATTCTTATCAATATCCTGTTGGTATTGCCGAGAATATGCTTGTTCAATTTGGTAAATTCATTTTTCCCTTGGACTTTGTAATCCTATAAATGGAAGAAGATAGTAAAGTCCCACTCATCTTAGGAAGACCTTTCCTAAATACCGCTGATGCAATCATCAAAGTAAAAGGAAAAGAACTCAACCTTGGAGTTGGAGAAGATCGAATCACCTTTCTAATCGATAAAGCAATGCACTATCAATGTTCCAGTGATGACACTTGTTTCAACATCGATGTTATCGATGAAGTCACTGACGAAGAATTGGATGCCTTACTTAACGAATCTAATCCATTCATGAATACTTCCAAAAAAATCAATGAAACAGACCTTGACAAAGAGTTTGTTGATTTTATGAAAGTAGAGTTCGAAGGAGATAACACGGAGGAAGAAAAGGAGGAAGAGAATTTTGAAGAAATAACTTTCGAAGACAAGATGAGAATAAAATCTTCTCTTGAAGAACCACCAATAGATCTCGTACTCAAACCTCTCCTTGATCATCTTGAATATGCTTACTTGGAGGAAAACTCGCTTCTTCCAGTAGTCATATCTTCATTACTCGAGGCCAATGAGAAAGAAAGTTTAGTTGATGTCCTCAAAAATCATAAGCAAGCTTTCGCTTGGAAAACATCTGACATCCCAGGAATTAGTCCCAATTTTTACAAACACAAAATCAATTTCGAAGATGGGATTAAACCTGTTGTGGAACGTCAACGTCGACTCAATCCCAACATGAAAGAAGTTGTCAAAAAGGAAATCATAAAACTTCTCGATGCTGGTATCATTTACCCAATCGAGGATAGCCCTTGGGTAAGCCCCGTTTATTGTGTTCCCAAGAAAGGAGGAATGACGGTTTTGACTAATGAACAGAATGAACTAGTCCCTACTAGAACTATCACTGGCTGGCGCGTTTGTATTGACTATCGTAAATTAAACAAAGCCACTAGAAAAGACCATTTCCACTCCCATTTATGGATCAAATACTTGAAAGACTAGCGGGAAATAAATTCTTTTGTTTCCTTGATGGATTTTCAGGATACTTTCAAATTCCAATCGATCCTAATGACTTAGAAAAGACCACTTTCACTTGTCCTTTTGGAACCTACGCATATCGGCGTATGCCCTTTGGTCTTTGTAATGCACCTGCGACTTTTCAAAGGTGTATGATAGCCATATTCCAAGACATGCTCGAAACCTCCATGGAAGTTTTCATGGATGACTTTTCAGTCTTCAGAAACTCAGTTGAAGCTTGTCTTTCCAATCTTGATAAAATGCTCGAAAGATGCGAAGCTGCACATCTTGTCCTTAACTGGGAAAAATGTCACTTCATGGTGACCGAAGGAATTGTGCTTGGCCACAAAATCTGCAGTGCAGGAATGGAAGTAGATAAAGCAAAAATCAACGTTATCACAAAAATTCCACCACCAACTAACGTTAAAGCCGTTAGAAGTTTTCTAGGACATGCCGGTTTCTACCGCCGCTTTATCAAAGATTTTTCAAAAATATCCCGTCCGATGACAAAACTTCTTGAGAAAGATTCTGTTTTTGACTTCAATGTTGATTGCATGAAAGCCTTCGAAACGTTGAAATCTCAACTGACTAGTGTTCCGATCATGGTTTCACCTAATTGGTCACTACCCTTCGAGCTTATGTGCGATGCCAGCAATTTTGCTGTCGGAGCCGTCTTAGGCCAACGAGAAGGAAAACACTTTCGGCCCATATATTTTGCTAGCAAGACACTGAATAGTGCTTAGCAAAATTATACAGTCACAGAAAAAGAATTACTGGCCGTAGTTTTCGCGTTCGACAAATTCCGATCCTACCTCGTACTCTAAAAAACAGTCGTGTTCACCGATCACTCGGCACTCAAATATCTGTTCACCAAGCAAGATGCTAAACCGCGTGTTATCCGATGGATTCTGCTACTTCAAGAATTTGACATCGAAATCAAAGATAAGAAAGGAGCATAGAATCTAGCCACTGATCATTTATCACGCCTTGAAAATCCAGATCTTGAGGAGTTGAAGGAAGAAGAAATCGATGATTACTTCCCTGATGAAATCCTCATGATCGTCGATGGAAATGACGATCCTTGGTTTGCTGACTTTGCAAACTATCTCGCTGGAGGAATTCTCAGAAAAGGTTTAACTCACGCTCAAAGGAGCAAATTCTTTTCGGAACTTAAATACTACTTTTAGGAAGAACCATATCTTTTCAAAATGTGCCCTGACGGAATGATCCGAAGATGTGTTTCTGGTTCCGAAACCCGCAAGATTCTTGACGAATGTCATTATGGCCCAACCGGGGGACATTATGGTCCTTCCACCATAGCTAAAAAAGTTTTTGATGCTGGATTATATTGGCCAACTATATTCAAAGAAGCACATACACTTGTTCAAAACTGTGATGCTTGCCAACGAACCACCAACCTTTCACGCAGAGACAAAATGCCATTGACAAGCATTCAAGTGTGTGAAAAATTCGATATTTGGGGAATTAATTTCATGGGACCATTTCCTAAATCCCACAAATATGAATACATTCTCGTTGCTATAGATTATGTGTCCAAATGGGCAGAAGCTGAAGCTTTACCAACAAATAATGCTCGCGTCGTTGTTAATTTTCTCAAAAAGCTTTTCGCTCGTTATGGAATCCCCAAAGCCTTGATAAGCGATCGAGGAACCCATTTCTGTAAGCGACAAATGGAGAAAACCATGAAAAGATATGGGGTTCATCATCGATTCGCGATAGCTTATCATCCACAAGCCAGTGGCCAAGTTGAAAACACCAACAGAACTCTTAAAAGAATACTTGAAAAAAAAGTGAAGGACAACCCTTCAGTGTGGTCGAAGAAACTTGACGATGCTCTGTGGGCGTTTCGTACGGCTTACAAAACTCCTATTTGCACAACTCCTTACACACTCCTGTATGCAAAAACTTGTCATTTGCTGGTCGAAGTTGAACATCGTGCTTACTGGGATCTTAGAAACTGTAACACCGATCTCAAAATAGCTGGAGAAAAGAGATTTTTACAATTGCACGAATTCGATGAATTAAGACTCCGAGCGTATGAAAATTCCAAACTGTATAAGGCCAGAACAAAGGCTTATCACAACAAAAAGCTAAGAATTCGAAAAGAATTCAAAGCCGGAGATAAAGTTCTGCTTTTCAACATGAAATTCAAATTCAAAGCTCCTAAATTACAACCAAGATGGTTTGGCCCATATATCGTTAAACATGGATATCCATCCGGTTATGTCGAACTTTATGACAAACAGGGTGGAAGTTTCATCGTTAACGGGCACCGAATCAAATTATACTACGATAAGGAGCAAATAAATGAAATATCAGTTGAAACAGTTTCACCTGAAAATGAATTCGAAACCATCACCTTCGTAGCACCTTTTCCAGGAAGAATCCTACAAAGTGTTCCTTCGAAACCATCTGCTGAGTTCATCTATAGCGATATTGATGCAACTGCTGAAGAATTCATGTATGTCCCCGAACTTTTCAAAATGTTCAAGGCTGCATCTGTGGCCAAGTAAATTCGGGAAGAGTCGAGTTGGGCTGATGCGTTAATAAAACAAGCGCTTCTCGGGAGGCAACCCGTGCGTTTCATATTTGATTTTCTGTGGTCACGCCCCAAAGTTTAAATCTTTGGTTGAACTTAAGTGTGAGGGGGTTCCACATTTTAATAAAACTCTTTTTGTTTGTATATAAGATATTTTGCAGGTAATGATTACTCTAGTGGACGCTTGGATAAAGAAAAATAAGCCGACAAACTCATTGGAATATCTGGTTTTATCTCTATTTTCTCTATTTCTATACTTTGAAGTTCATTTTTCACATTGAGGACAATGTTTAACTTAAGTGTGTGGGGGGGGGGGGGGGTGAATAGGAAAATTAGAGTTTTTAAGCTTAAATTTAAAATTTTGTTTGCCCTTGTGATCTAGTTACTTTCACACTTCTAGGATAATATATTAGAATAACTGGATCAAACCACTGGTAAAACTGGTAATATTTGAAACTTTGATATGTGTTCCGATTAATATTGCAATCCATTCTGGGATCGATAATATTTGATAGCACAAATTATAGCCCTTCCACTAAAATTGTGAGGAATTGAGCCTGTTCTATATAAAGCGTACATCTTTTATGCTTGAATATTTTGATATGAGTGTGCCGGTGATTTTATTTATTCTAAAACTTGTGCTTGTAAATCATTACCAGACCGCAGTGAGATCGCATTCGTGCGATATAAGTAAATTTGTGTGATAAAGAGGCACCTTAGGATCTAACCCAAATGGCCTTCCATTTTTCATATTATGCTATAATTAGCTAGCCACATCGGTTAGTTAACCACCTACATGGACCCATTTGTAGTGCTCATCTTTAGCGCTAGATACCCCTAGTTACACCCTCTGAGCCATCCTTTTCGTTTTTGATAAATCCATAAAATACAAAAAGATTTTACACTTTAAACCTTAGCCTAACTCTTGTCAATGTCTAAACGGTTGGTTGCTAGTCACCTGTAACGAGAAGATTGTTCAAATGATTATGAGTAACCACACCTTGTTAGTTGTGTGAGCCATTCTGAGTTTATGAAAAAAAAAATAATGAAAATATGAATGTATTAGACAATGTGCTATGTTCGAAGAAAAGTTGTCATGGCGAATCAAAACAAAGAGTTGTGGAGAAACAAAGAAAAGAAAATGAAGCTATAATCATTTAACGGTTTACGGATTGTTTGGTAACTAGCAACACGGGTATTAGACTTGATTCTATTTTTATTTTAACACCAATTTCATTAACATTCCCATGCCTTATCCATACCCTTAGCCCTAAGCCTTAACATTATAACCCGAATAAAAGTCCTCTTTAGATGTTTTTGCTTGGTGCTCACGCTACGTCGGTGGAGTTTTGTTTCTTGTACAAGCTTATGGTAATAATCTAATCATGACTGAGCAATGAGTGTGATTTATCTTGTTACTCCACTAAAAATTGAGTGATTGAGTGAATTATATTTCGTTCCTTTTTCATGAGGTGTTTTGAAATGTTAATCATGCAAGAAAATCATTGGATATTGTCAAACATCTTGAAAGTTTCATCCTTAAAAGCTTAATTGATGAATCTTCTCTCGTACTTGTACTTGGTGGATTTGCATCATATTTTTCGTAATCATAATTTTGTACCAATGGATGTTTTCCTAGATTTGCTTGAGGGCAAGCAAAGTTGAAGTGTGGGAGAATTTGATAACACTCAGATTGTACATGTTTTCAGTAGCATTATGTTTGCTTTTGTATATGTTATTTGGTTATATTTGTATGATTTCAGTGCTTAATCGCATCAAAAGATGTTTGTCTAGTATTTATAACCAAGTGCAGGGAAATGGAAGAAAAAGTAAAAGAATGTTCAACAATAGGAAGATTCCCTATTCAGTGAAGCATGTCAAGCACAAATCAGTATTTCAAGTACCATAGAATATCAAGATGATTGAAGAACCAAGCTTTACAAGTCAGAATAAAGTAAAGGTTGATTTTCCGTTACTCAGGAAGACCAACCGAATCGGTTGCAACCGCAACCGGATCGGTTGGATGAAAGTCAAAAGGTGCCTGTGAAGTAGGACCAACCGATCGATTGCCACCCTTACCACGACTTCCCATTTCTTATACAACGAGAACATCTCGGAAAGCTCCATTTGAAATGGATCCCTATAGATCACTTTGGAATTTCGAGTGATCCTCGATGGGGATGCCCTTTGCATGAACACGGTATCCCTTACCGTGGTTGCTTCTGGAATTCTCATGTGGTAGACTTCATGATGATCTACCATGTCGTGTAGCTCCGCCAAAGACCATTCATTGGAATACATGCAAACTCCTTGATATGGAACACGTAGTATTTTTCCAAATTCTACAAGTGAAAGGGTGTACTCATGCTCATTTATGATGAAGACAATTGAGATAGTCCCGTTCTCATTCCTAACTATTCTCATTGTTTTGTAGAATTCAAGCACGAACACCGGGCAAATTTGTTCATTTATGTCTAAAAGACAATCAAAGCCAATTGTTCCAAAAACTTCTCGGATGTTGGTGTTAGCAAGGAATGATGGTTCTACCACACGACCTTCATGAAAAAGCCTCTTTTCGAGCAACTTGAAAGCTTTCCTATCCTCTGGGCTAAGTCCATCCTTTCGATGATACATTGGGATGTAGTGGGCGGTATCATGATAGTCTTGTTGGCGGTTACTAGGCATGATTGTTCCTATACAACAAAACTACAATGTGGTGTTAATTGTGAATAGTAGCCTAAAGGGTTTGATCACAATTTTGCTCAAAACATCTTCATTGAATTCAAGAAATGAGTTTAATTTGTATTAACAATGTTAATTCTTTGATTTAGATTATCTTAGGAAACAATGTGGTAACAAATTATGACAAACCTATTTGAACCCAACTTCTAAAGATGAAAATTGTAATCCTAGGAATCAAGGAGTAAAATTAACAATGTAGTGAAAATTATACTTACACAAGAGATTGTTTTGCTTGAAGGAAATGATCAATTTGCTCATGTGAACAGTAACTAGGTTTTTGTTCGTGAGTCTTTGATAAGGGAAAGTGATAGTGGAACTTCCACAGTGATCATTTCTAACTTATGTTGTCTTCTGTTGCACGGATCCCACGGATCTCTTGCATTAGGGATACGGCTAGTTCAAACTCAGGGATCCAACATGACAGCAAAAGTTCAGCTTAAGCATTCCTTGATAACTTTGATTTGGGAGTTCTAAATTGCCTAGAGTATGTTTAAGCTTTATAACTTGTGGTTTGTGGTTTTTGACTGTTTAATACTAATCCTATTTGACGAGGTTCCCTTTATATTAATAAGTCATAATTCTTTGGGAGGTTTTTCAAAAATTATGATAAAATCCCATTTTATCATAATATAAGAAATTTCACATGGATTCTCATTGACATAGATGAAATGTCAATAGTCCTTTTGTGAGGAATAATGATCAAGGCTCTCGAATAGCCGAGATATCATTATTACAGGTTCGTAGTGTAGTCTATATAAATCAACGAAAAATACTATTCTTGATGATGATTTCAATATAGATAACTACTTTAGTAATTACTAAGAAAGTGTAAACATACTACTAAGATTTTAATAAAAATAATGTAAATTATTAAAGATCGTACATTTGCTAAATATTCTTTTTTTTTTACGAAAAGAAATATTTAGAGAATTTCTTCATGATCTTCTTGGTATGCCCAAATCCAAGTATGAAGAATTCTTAACTAGGAAAATATTAGAACGTTATGTCATTGTCCAACATTACACAATATGATGATTTTTAAAACATGAAGAAAAAAAAAAACCTTCTTTGTAGTTTTCAAAAATACACGGATCGTATCAAGTTTTTAAAGTACAACATACTATAAGAAACTTGGTAACGAAGCTCTGATGCCAATTGTGGAAAACTAGAAGGGGGGGGGGGGGGGTTGAATAGTTTTACCAATTAAAACTTCATTTTAAGCTATTTAGATCGACTTATGTCAATCCATTTGATTGTGTTAACATGTTTTAATTCAATTTCAAGTTGATTCTAAGATCCAATTGTGCTAAAGTTTCATAGTGACATTTGTTAATAAAGTTTGACTAGTTGATAGTAATCGTAGAGGTCGAAAGAACTTATTGTTATTCACTAGTTATAATCATTTTGTCTATGGATGATTGTTTTTACCCATTATTCTTGATTAAACAAAGGAACTAAGGTGTGGTTGTAATAAGAACGCTTTTTGATTATGAAGTTGGATTGATTGGAAACATCTAAAAGGTCGTAAGATTAGTTGTTGACAATCAATTGTTACTGTTGGGTTCAGTAAATGCCCAAACCCCTTAATCTAGGATTTGAATAGAAAATAGCCCGTGTTTAGTCCGTTAACACTAACAGGTCACTGAGTGCATAGTCTCTCAGTGAGTCATCTTCAGGATACTCAGTATGAGGCGATGAAGAAGTCTCTCTACTCAGTAAGTCGGAACTCAAAGGGTGAAGACTGAGTCAAGAAGAAGATGATGGATTCAGTGAGTGATGAAAATAACTCACTGAATCCCTAAGACTCCTCTCCAACTACTTACACTGAAGACAAACTGAAGTAGAAGACTGAAGGATGTAAAGACTGAAGAAAGAGCGGGACATGGCGGGATAAGTTTGAATCAGATAAGACGAAGTACTTATCAACCAAAGTCAACTTTCCCTGAATAGCAAAAGATCAGGCTCAGTGTCATCACTGAACTTAGGAAAGTAGTCTTGTCTCTTACCTAGAATAGTCTTTGTAAACAGAGACAAAATACATCAGTATTTTATCTTCTGTATGATGTCAGTTTCTCACTTAGGAAAGAGTCAAATATCATACATGTATAAATAGCATAAGAGATGGAGTGAAAATATTAAGCTTGTGAATTGTAAAAACACACACACACGCAAGCCTTCTTTTCACTCCTCCAAATACAGCTTCTAAGAGTTGTGATCAGACTTAGCCTGAGCTTAGAGATGAGTCACCAACCTTTGTCATTTCAATCCCAAGTGCTATTCCGCAAGTACTTGCGTAACGTATTCTTTACGATTCATTTCTAATAAGAATATGATGTTGAAAATTATCTAGTGTGTTTTACTTACGTTAATTTCAGTCATTGTTCACTATTAACTTGTTTTATATTTCTAAACTGTTTTAAACGATAGTGAACGGGGACCAACAAGTGGTATCAGAGCAAGGCTAATTATAAAACTCGTTTTTAGGCCGCTCTAAAAAGTTTTTAAATTAGGTTCCTAAGTCGCTGATTTTGATGTACCCCAAGTAGTCGACAAAAAGGGTGGAGCTTATACAGCTAATGCCCCTCGACTTGAAGTTGGCAAATTCAACAAATGGAAAAAGCAAATGCTTTGCTATTTGACTGGAATGGAACCTTACTACATAAAATGTATTAATGAAGGTCCATTCGTCCCAAAAACAGCTGAAGGTTTGCCTAAACCTGAAGCTCAGTGGACTCAGGATGAAAGAAGAGTGGTCAACCAGGACCAAAGACTCAAGAGTATCATCATATCTTGTCTCCCTGATGATACCATGGATTCGGTTATTAACTGTAGTACAGCTAAGCAAACCTGGGAAGACCTGGTCCATAGTCATGAAGGTCCATCTGATACCAAGGAAAATAGGATAATGGACCTGAAACTTGAGTATAATACCTTCAGGGCTAAGGACTCAGAAACTCTGTCTCAAACTTACACCCGGTACAAAACTTTGTTAAATGAACTTTCAAATGATGGTGTAAAATTGTCCAAACATGAAATCAATGTTGGTTTTGTAAACAGTCTTCCTGAGAAATGGTTGAATTTCTCTCAGGGACTAAGGAATGCTAACCACATTCAGAATCTTGAGCTTCCTGAAATTTATGGGAAATTTGTCTGTGAAGAAAACCTCATCAACAGACGATACCGTGACTTGAAAAAGTCCCAGGAAGTCAAGAAGTCCCCGACAACCATTTCCAATCCAGTGTCAACTGCTTTTTATTCTAACAATGTGATTCAAGATTTTCAGGAAAACTCTGATGATGAGGCAGATGAGAGGACAAGCGAGGAGTACCTGAATGATTTAAATATTGAGTTTCAGGAAAGAGCACTCCTCGCTAACTCCAAAAGGTTTATTCGAAGAAACAAAAGTTTTTCAAACGCTAAAGCTAATGAAGACACTGAATGTTTTAAGTGTCACAGAAAGGGTCATTTTGCAAAAGACTGCTTTTCAAAAATAATTTTTGAACCCTCTTACAAACCATCAGGGTCAAACCAGTCTTCAGGCTTTAACAAATTTCAACCAAAAATCTTTCAGTCTCATCAAAATTTTCAAAGCAAATCTGATCAAAACAAAGCTGTTGATTATGAAACCAAGTATAAGAAAGCAAAAGCTAAGCTTGCATTGCTTGAGGCCAGTCCCTCAGAAACAACCAGTGTTAAACATGTGCAGGGTAAAAACAAAGGCCTCGTTGCTAAAACCTTCGACTGGGATGAAGAGCCAGTATCATCTGATGATGAAATGGTGCATGTCAGTGCACTGATGGCCCTCTCAGAAGAGGACAAGCTAGCTGTTGGGAAGAATCATGCCAGAAACGGGGAATGGGTCAACATCACAATGAAGAAGGTAAACATCTTACTTTCTATGGATGATGACTCTGATTGACAGTCTTATATGAATTATCTAAATGTTGACCTTAAGTTCGTAGAAGAGCAAATATTAAATCTTTTTTCAAAATACAACAAGCTAAGTTTTGAATTAAACAAGTGTAGAGATGAACTGCTTATTTTAAAACAAGCCAAGCTTGAGGCTGTCACTTTGCAAATTCAAAACACTGAACTAGTTAAAAGAAATCAAGCTCTTCAAGATGAACTTAAAAAGGTACAAGATATTCTTGATAGTTGGATTGCTAAGAATCCCAGGGTCTTTGATGCTGTGGGTGCCCCCAGTAGCAAAAAGAGAGTCATAGGTGAAGATCAGCTCCCTGACTCTCACAACAAAGACCAAAGTTCTAAACCTTTTATGTCTGGTGGCATGATTACCAATATGCTAACAAATTCCAATGATTGGATTGAACGGGTTAATCCTGAGAGTAAGCTTCCAAATTTTGATTCTGGAAGGATTCTTGAGCCTGAGAGCCAATCTCTTAAGAGCATGCTAGGACTCCCTGATGTGCCCAGTAGTACTGAACACATCTCTGAGTCTGAAGCAGAATCTCAAATACCACTTCCACCCCTGAAACCTCTTCAGGGTGCTGATCCAAGCTCTGAGCTTACTCCTCTAAAATTCAATCCTCATTCACCAAAAGAAATGTCTAGACTTGGTAGAACCATCCTGCAAAGACAAACAAAACAAATCCAACAAGAGTCTACTCCAACTGAGACTTCAACATCCTCTGTCCCCACTGAAGCTGACCAAATTCAGCAACTTACTGAGCTAGTGAGGAAGCTGACTGATGCGCGCAAAACCGTCAAGTTCTCTCACGCAAGCGTAAGAAAACTCAAAGCAGCTCAAGCACGGAATCAATGAGGATCAGAGGAGTATAGAGTCTCCCCGGGTCGTTATGTCCCAGCGAGCTATGCAATGGATCAATCAACGTCTAGTGATCGAGAAGTTTGAACGAAAAAGGGATTATGATTTGATTATAACTACAGAAATATCAAACAAATACAAAGGCTAAAATGCAAATGAGAGGAAATTTAAAAAGATAAAATCTATTAAATAAACGCTATCACTAAAATTAAAATGATGTTTTTGTTTTTATGTTTTTACGAAACTGAAATTAAAATCTACGCGACGTACAACTAAAAACGTGAAACTAATTCAATATTAACCCTAAAAATATGAAAATGATGTTTTTACAAACCTAATGATAAAAGAAAATTTATGGAAAAAGAAAATTATTTTTAAGACTAATTATCTAACTAAAAACTATTTTTAACTAATAATTAATTACCTAAAATACAGGAAAATAGGAAATTAAGCTAGAAAAATAAGATTAAGACTTGGAAAAATCTAAAATATCAAAATAGACTTTTCAAAACTATTTTTGTATTTTTATGACTACTTTTCTATTTTCTAGGAATTTTAAACTATTAAAAACTAATTAAATTACTAAAAATTACCAAATGAACTATGAAAAATCTAGAAAATTACTTTTTCTACTTTTTATATTTATCTAACCCTAAGAAAAATGAAAAATTATTTTTTGGAACCTTTTCTGAATTTTTTGTATTAAATGCTATTTAAAAAGTGCTAAAAACTAATTAAAATCAAGAAAAATAGCAAAACAGCTAGGAAAAATCTGAAAATTTCAGGAAAAGTCTAAATTTATATTAGGAATCTGAGAAAAATGGAAAAACAAGTGCTTATGTGGAGAAAAATGAAACTGATCAATCAAGTGCTTATTGAAATAAGCACTTGATAAGCAAATGATCAAAACAAGCTACCTACTGTTGACAGAAGCTATAATACACTAAATATGACCAAATGAAACTTAAACAAACAAGCTACAATCACTGATTAACAAGATTCAAAGATTTGGTGATTATGATTCAAGCACTAAAACAGATTTTGGTGCTAACTTGCAGGAAACAAATAAGCAGTCAAACAAGCTACTAACTAAAAACCAACTATCAATACTTAAACTAGACCTGGGAAGCTACTTGGAACCAAAAGACCAGACCTTATCAAGCTTATACAAGTTCTGTGCAAGCTGCACAAAAACTGAGAAACCACTCAGTATTGACTGAGTTTGGTGCAGGGCACCTGGGGCTTATTTTGAGCTTCTGCACAAGCTAATCCAGAGGGCTAAAGCTAAATCCAGTTATGAGAGCTTAAAGACAACCAAGTGAACTGCTTGTAAACCAAAAATTAGACTCTAAAAATCTTTAATGACACCTGTGCAGATGCTGCAACATTTGCTCAAACCCAATTTTTGACATATTTGTCTTTTGAACCAAAGAAGAAAAGTTGACTTAATTGAGATTTGGATCCAATTCAATGACTGATGTTGATGTATTGTGATGTTATGAGACTGAAGCAAGCTAGGTTTATGAATTCCAAACTCAAAATAAAGTTTTACAATTCCAAATTCTCAACAGTGTAACAGTAATGTGGATTAAAGCTCAATTTTGACTTTAGCTGGTATACAGGTACAAACTAAGACAGATTTGAGTATATTATGACTAAACAAACATGAACTATCAGATCTTAACTTATGACAAAGCTTAAAAGACAGATAAATCAGTGGATCCAAACACACTTTTAGCTACTAAATTGCAATGGAAAATGAGTTAAACTCTTACCCAGCTAAAACAACTAATCAAATTAACTTAAGATAACTTAGTCACTACTAATAACACAGGTTTTATCAGATTAAAACTTCAAATATTGACTATGCTAAAAACCTTGAAATGACTTACAATCTGTCCAATGGCCACTATGGCCTGCACAATCATGAAACAAAGACCACTATCCTATATAAACCAACCAATTCCTTCCATTTCAACCCATTTTTCAATGCTGAATCAACCATATCACCTCTGCATCATTTGCTCTCCAAACTTTGACTTTTGTTGACCAGTTACACAAGTTGTATGAAATGTACCAATAAGCTTATACAAAGCTATAACAAGCTTAGTGGAGCTTGTTTGAGCTTAAAACTGAGCTACTGACAGATTTGACAATGAGTTTGATATTGAGAAAATGCAACAGTAAGTAAAAAAAAATGGAAACTGAACTTGATTGAGATTGATACTTAATTTGTAATTGAAATACACTGGAATGCCTTTTCTGAGTACAAATAAACCTTAAAACATAATTGAAAACTACTTAAGATGCTACAAGTTTAAAAACGACATACATAATTTAAAAACTAAAAACTAACTATCTCTCTTGCTTCCTTCTTGGTCTTTTTATAATCCAAAGCTTTTCTCTCTCTTTTCTGAGCACTTCCCAACATAAATCAGAGCCCTTGGATGAGTTGGGGTCAATCTTGGCCTTTGGATGGTTTTGGCGCCAATTTCTGGTTTGGATATTAGGGACAGGGAAAGGATGCATTAAATGCATTGGTGTGGGTAGGTGAGGAGGGGGGAACAAATGGTGAGGTAGAGTGGGTTCTAGGTGGCTGGTGGTGGGGGGTTGCAGGGGTAGACAGGAGGTGTCGGGGGAGACAAAGAAGGGGCGGTTTATTTTATTGTTTAAACACTTGGGTTGGTCGGGTTGTGGGAAAAGGGCCGGGTAAGGTTTTTGGGCCAAGGTGTTTTGGGCTTGGGTTTAATTAAGGTCCGGTTGGGTTTGCATTAGTATTAATACAAGGGACCAAAATTGTAAAGTTCCAATTTCCAAGGACCAAACATGTAACTTATGAAAAGTGATCCAAGGGTTTGTTTTGCCAACATTTAATAGTCCAGGGTTTAGTTTTTGACATTTTTGAAATTCCCAAGGATTAATTTTGACCAATTTGGATTTTCAGGGACTGAATTGTAATTTTCTCAAAACTTTTAGATTTTTCACCAAAGGACTAAATATGACAATTTGTGATTTTAATAAGACCTTTGGTGACTTTTCTTTTGAAATTTTGGCTCAGGGACTAATTTTGACAATTTTATAAACTTGGGGGACTAAAACTGCAATTTTTGCAAATTTGATATGTTTTTCATCTGATTTTGATATTTTTGATTTTAAAACACATAAAACACTGATTTGTGATATTTTGGTCATTTTGATGTGTTTCTGAGTGTTTTCAGATGATTTTGCAGTTTATTTTGTACAAAAATGATGAGTATTTACACACTCATCAATCCCCCACACTGAGATATTGCTAGTCCCTAGCAATGATTTGAGAAAACATAATGGATTTTAATCTCTTTACCAAAAGCCATCACTTCTGGAGTAGCCAAATGTTTCAGTTCAAGTAAGAACCATGGTACACCGATAACCATGTGATTTTGAGCAAACCACCAGCTTCCAACGGATTTGATTTTGTCTTTACCAGAAGCCGTACCCTTCTGGACTAGCCAACTCTTAGATAAATTATCAACATTATCTTTGGTGAGCTGATTACCAATTATGGTTTTTCCACTGCCTTTACCACAAGCCATAATCTTGCGGGCTAGCCAACTCTTCACTTTTTAGGATATGGTGAGTCGAATACCATACAATTTTGGGCAAATTGCAAGCCATATAAACGGATTTGAGAAATCTTTACCAAGAGCCGTTTGCTCCTGGATTAGCCAATCCTTTTGTCTTACAGACATGGCGGACTGATAACCAGATGAGAAAGTGTAAAACACTTACTCCAAAAAAAAAAATTTTTTGGCCAAAAACGGGGGAATTGGGCGGTATAATTACATGATAAAATTCGTGAGAATCCCCCCCACACTTAGAAATGAATATTGCCCTCAATATTCAAAGTACCGGCTGTTATGCCGAAACAAAGAACGTGAAAGGGAAATACTAAGGCCATTATTTAGAAAGATGATTTTTTTTTTTTTTTTTTTTTTTTTTTTTTTTTTTTTTTTTTTTTTTTGAAACATGTGGGAAACCCCCCCACACTAGGGTGGTAGAAAGAGGTGAGAAGACAGAAATATGGGTGAAAACCCATATGGCATGCTACTGTTTTTGATTCCCGAGTCGCTAGCTTGACTCGACCCCGTATTCATTTGTTCATGGGGAAAGTAACGTGGAAAACCAATCTCGATCGGACTTTCGTTCACAATGTTGATAAACATATGAACATCAGAAAGTTCCACACCGATGAGATATAACCGCGGTATTGTTAATAGTAGAAACTATAAAGGATGATACCGGGGTCAAAGATGGTGTCCTCATTCCCGAAAGAGAAAAGGGAAAGAGCAACCACACCATCTGTGTAGAATGGAATAAAGACGTACATGAGAATGCATGTCCATTCCTCAGCAGAGAGAAGCAAATCACCAGTTTTGACATCTTTAAGCTTAAACTTGAAGCTTAGATGGTGATTGTCAAGAAGATGTCCGGGAGGGAGGGTGGGAAATGGTTCTTCAATCAACAAACTTTCCAGAAAAAGGATGTCTCCCTCCGGATCAAGGTAAGTGTTATCAATTCCCGTTGGAATTGACTCATCACTAAGAAATGCATCGACTTCATTCCAAAATTTGTCATCTTCCTCATCAGGGGTGAGAGAAGGAATGGAAGAGTCGGGAATAAGACTAGAGGATGATGGATCGTTTTTGAGCACTTCATCAATGGGAAGAATGTCTCCCATTGGATCACAAACATCATCATCCAACTCAGATGAAACTGAAGAGAGATTGGTTTCATCCACAGACTTAACAATCTCGATGCGACAAACTGATTCCGGAGGTGGGACAAGTGGTGTGCTCTTAGAGCTAGCAGTTTCCACCACTTCCGATGAAGTCTCCGATTCTAGATCATCGTCATCATCATCAAGAACACTCTTGACTTCCCTGGTACAGCTTTCAAACCATTTGTTTGAACCAGGGGTAACTTTCAAAGCTTTGAGCTCAGCACGTTTTTGAAAACTCCTCTTAACCGTGAAGTTTGAGAGTGTTGCATTGAATCTTTCAGATTTTTGATCAATTGTGGCAACACTCTGTTTGTACAGAGGTTTAGAGTTCTGGTTTATATTTAACGTGAGCTCTTCGTTGTCAACCCGAATGGTCAACTCTTCAGCAAATACATCAATCAGAGCACGACTCGTTCTTAAGAAAGCTCTCCCTAAGATGAGGGGAACTCTAGGATCTGCATCGAAGTCTACTACAACAAAGTCAGCATGAAAGTGAAACTTTCCCACTTTCATCACGACATCCTCGGCTATCCCAAGTGGACGAGTTACGGTACGATCCGCTAGCTCGAGGGTCATACGAGTGGATGAAAGTTCAGGAAGAGACAGTTTCTTCCATACTGAGAGTGGCATGAGGTTAATGCTAGCGCCAAGATCGGCCAAGGCGGAGCATTGAAACATCCCCAAAAAATCACACGGGATTAGAAACCGGCCAGGGTCTTCAAGCTTTTCGGGAAGCTTATTAAGAATGGCCGCTGAGCATTGCTCATTGAGAGGAGTTTTAGCCATCTCTGATAGCTTATCTTTGTTGGTGAGTAAGCCTTTAAGCGTGGATGCAAATTTAGGCATTAGAACGAGAGCATCAACGAAGCTTAAATCAAAGTGAAGCTCATTGAAGATTTGGAAAAAAATTTCCATTTGCTCTTTGTTTTTGTCTTTGAGCTTCTCATCATTCATTCTTGATGGGTAAGGAAGCTGACTAGACTTTTGAGCCGGGATGGAAGTGTTTTCTGGCTCAAGATTTTTCCTCGGAACTTCGGGTTCCGGATTTGAAACTTGGACTACCGAAGGTTGGACGTGTGCGGTACTTCGTGGGCTTGAATAATGCACCTTGTCCGTTGTCTCCTTGGTAACTTGACTAAATGCCACAGGAGGAGGGGGCATTGGAGTCGAAGGTCCATTGTGCGTCTTACCACTACGAGTGGTGACGGCTTTCAACTCGGCATTAGGATTGGGAATAGTATTGCTTGGGAGTCCCCCAGAAGATGGTGAAGCTTTGTTCATATTCATGTTCATGAAACTGCTCATCATATTCTTTAACTCATTTGTCTGCCGAGACATTGTGGTATCAATTTCCCTTTTAAGCTCAACTCTCATGTTATTGATCTGAGTTTGCATAGAACGCATGTTTGACTCAGTCATTTTCATGAAGTCATTCGGAATGGGAGCTTGAGGAGGTGGTTGATAGCTTTGATGATTAGGAGCTTGATATGGTTGAGGTTGGTTGAAATTGTTCCGGTTTTGATTGAAATTTGGAGAGTTATTGAAATTTTGTCCTTGATTCGGAACAAAGCGATTTTGATTACCATGGTTTTGATTGCCATGGTTTTGCACAGGAGGAAAACCAGGTGGTGTCATACCGCTAGGTGCACGGTAGTGAGGATCAGCCTGTGGTCGGTATTGATTGTGGTTTACCGAAGCTACGGGAGCTTGGTAAAAGGAAGCATCGGTTGCTTGACAATCATAATACGCATGTGGACCACTACAAGTTTCACACACCTTGTTTACGGCTTTGATTGGTTCCGGCTTATGAATTTCGCTTTTGATTTCCTTTACCTCTTTTATCATACAATGGATGATGTCCGTTAGAGCGGCTAACGGAGCGGCTAACTCGGAAGAGTTACCGGATGAAGAAGCAAGAGTGTTCGGAACATTGACTTTGTTGCGAGAAATAGGAACTTTTGATTTTTGCTCGCAAATCTCAATCACATCTTTAGGTTTACGATTCAAGATATTGCCGCCTGCGGCTGCATTCAAGGAATCTTGATCGTTTCCGTTCAACCCATTGTAAAAGATATTTACTTGTTGAAGCTCCCAGAATTCATGATGGGGGCATTTCCTGAGGAGATCTTTGAATCTCTCCCATGCCTCTCCAAAATTTTCATCGAAATTTTGACGAAATCCAGAAATTTCATTTTTGAGATTAGTCGTCTTTGATGGAGGAAAGAAGTAATTCACAAACTTTTGAACAAGATCCTCCCAAGTTTCGATAGATCGAGGGGGTTCTTTTTCCAGCCAAATCCGGGCTGTCCCCTCAAGAGAGAATGGAAAGAGCATCAACTTGATGACTTTTTGTGGCACATCCTTGAAATTGATAGTTGAAGTCAACTTGTTAAACCAACGGATGTGTGCATACGGGTCTTCTCGATCAGACCCGCGGAATTGATTTGTAGACACAAGTTGGATCAAATGTGTCTTCAATTCAAAGTGATCAGAGTTGATTACGGGTAAAACAATGGCATCTCCATAACCCTCGGTGGGTGCTTGGAGCATTTCCGCCATAGTACGTTCGTCTGCCATGGCGACGGGAGTAGTGTGAACAGTCCGGATCTCAGATCCGACTGATGGAGCAGAAAGTCTACGAACACGCCTTCTTGGAATCTTGACAAGCTCACGAAATGGGCTCACAGATCTAGAAGAGCGAGTGCGCATACACTAGAGTTAACTCTAAGGAAACTCAGAGTTAAAGAGAGAAATGGAATTATGAAAATCTTCAGATGAGAATGAGAATTATGAAGATGATTTGTAAAAATGGGGTGAGAAGAATCTTTATGGGTTTTCTGGTTCTGAAACGTCGATATCACAACAAAATCAATTAACACAAAATCGAGGCAAAACAACAGTGAACTTAACCAATAATCCAAGATGAATGGCTTCTTTGAAAAAGGTACACCAATCACAATGGACACAAAGGCAAGTTTTATATCTTTAGTTCGGGAACTTATTATGGTCGCACCCCCAGTTAGGTAGTGCACTGCCTTGGTTTTCGGTGGTAATCTTTTAAGTTGTTAATTATTAAAGAAAATGACGATTCTTTTTGTATTTTTATTTTTGATACATATATAGAAACAAAAGGAAAAATATTTTTGTGTTTTATACGTTTTTGGCTGTTTTTGGGTTTTTGGATTTTTTAGAAGAAAATATGGATATATATATATATAGAGATGGATGATATAAACAATGAGTGAGGATTCAAACAACTAATCTGCTAAAACGGGAGATAAATCAGCACAGCTCCCCGGCAGCGGCGCCAAAAATTTGGTGCGCGCAAAACCGTCAAGTTCTCTCACGCAAGCGTAAGAAAACTCAAAGCAGCTCAAGCACGGAATCAATGAGGATCAGAGGAGTATAGAGTCTCCCCGGGTCGTTATGTCCCAGCGAGCTATGCAATGGATCAATCAACGTCTAGTGATCGAGAAGTTTGAACGAAAAAGGGATTATGATTTGATTATAACTACAGAAATATCAAACAAATACAAAGGCTAAAATGCAAATGAGAGGAAATTTAAAAAGATAAAATCTATTAAATAAACGCTATCACTAAAATTAAAATGATGTTTTTGTTTTTATGTTTTTACGAAACTGAAATTAAAATCTACGCGACGTACAACTAAAAACGTGAAACTAATTCAATATTAACCCTAAAAATATGAAAATGATGTTTTTACAAACCTAATGATAAAAGAAAATTTATGGAAAAAGAAAATTATTTTTAAGACTAATTATCTAATTAAAAACTATTTTTAACTAATAATTAATTACCTAAAATACAGGAAAATAGGAAATTAAGCTAGAAAAATAAGATTAAGACTTGGAAAAATCTAAAATATCAAAATAGACTTTTCAAAACTATTTTTGTATTTTTATGACTACTTTTATATTTTCTAGGAATTTTAAACTATTAAAAACTAATTAAATTACTAAAAATTACCAAATGAACTATGAAAAATCTAGAAAATTACTTTTTCTACTTTTTATATTTATCTAACCCTAAGAAAAATGAAAAATTATTTTTTGGAACCTTTTCTGAATTTTTTGTATTAAATGCTATTTAAAAAGTGCTAAAAACTAATTAAAATCAAGAAAAATAGCAAAACAGCTAGGAAAAATCTGAAAATTTCAGGAAAAGTCTAAATTTATATTAGGAATCTGAGAAAAATGGAAAAACAAGTGCTTATGTGGAGAAAAATGAAACTGATCAATCAAGTGCTTATTGAAATAAGCACTTGATAAGCAAATGATCAAAACAAGCTACCTACTGTTGACAGAAGCTATAATACACTAAATATGACCAAATGAAACTTAAACAAACAAGCTACAATCACTGATTAACAAGATTCAAAGATTTGGTGATTATGATTCAAGCACTAAAACAGATTTTGGTGCTAACTTGCAGGAAACAAATAAGCAGTCAAACAAGCTACTAACTAAAAACCAACTATCAATACTTAAACTAGACCTGGGAAGCTACTTGGAACCAAAAGACCAGACCTTATCAAGCTTATACAAGTTCTGTGCAAGCTGCACAAAAACTGAGAAACCACTCAGTATTGACTGAGTTTGGTGCAGGGCACCTGGGGCTTATTTTGAGCTTCTGCACAAGCTAATCCAGAGGGCTAAAGCTAAATCCAGTTATGAGAGCTTAAAGACAACCAAGTGAACTGCTCGTAAACCAAAAATTAGACTCTAAAAATCTTTAATGACACCTGTGCAGATGCTGCAACATTTGCTCAAACCCAATTTTTGACATATTTGTCTTTTGAACCAAAGAAGAAAAGTTGACTTAATTGAGATTTGGATCCAATTCAATGACTAATGTTGATGTATTGTGATGTTATGAGACTGAAGCAAGCTAGGTTTATGAATTCCAAACTCAAAATAAAGTTTTACAATTCCAAATTCTCAACAGTGTAACAGTAATGTGGATTAAAGCTCAATTTTGACTTTAGCTGGTATACAGGTACAAACTAAGACAGATTTGAGTATATTATGACTAAACAAACATGAACTATCAGATCTTAACTTATGACAAAGCTTAAAAGACAGATAAATCAGTGGATCCAAACACACTTTTAGCTACTAAATTGCAATGGAAAATGAGTTAAACTCTTACCCAGCTAAAACAACTAATCAAATTAACTTAAGATAACTTAGTCACTACTAATAACACAGGTTTTATCAGATTAAAACTTCAAATATTGACTATGCTAAAAACCTTGAAATGACTTACAATCTGTCCAATGGCCACTATGGCCTGCACAATCATGAAACAAAGACCACTATCCTATATAAACCAACCAATTCCTTCCATTTCAACCCATTTTTCAATGCTGAATCAACCATATCACCTCTGCATCATTTGCTCTCCAAACTTTGACTTTTGTTGACCAGTTACACAAGTTGTATGAAATGTACCAATAAGCTTATACAAAGCTATAACAAGCTTAGTGGAGCTTGTTTGAGCTTAAAACTGAGCTACTGACAGATTTGACAATGAGTTTGATATTGAGAAAATGCAACCGTAAGTAAAAAAAATGGAAACTGAACTTGATTGAGATTGATACTTAATTTGTAATTGAAATACACTGGAATGCCTTTTCTGAGTACAAATAAACCTTAAAACATAATTGAAAACTACTTAAGATGCTACAAGTTTAAAAACGACATACATAATTTAAAAACTAAAAACTAACTATCTCTCTTGCTTCCTTCTTGGTCTTTTTATAATCCAAAGCTTTTCTCTCTCTTTTCTGAGCACTTCCCAACATAAATCAGAGCCCTTGGATGAGTTGGGGTCAATCTTGGCCTTTGGATGGTTTTGGCGCCAATTTCTGGTTTGGATATTAGGGACAGGGAAAGGATGCATTAAATGCATTGGTGTTGGTAGGTGAGGAGGGGGGAACAAATGGTGAGGTAGAGTGGGTTCTAGGTGGCTGGTGGTGGGGGGTTGCAGGGGTAGACAGGAGGTGTCGGGGGAGACAAAGAAGGGGCGGTTTATTTTATTGTTTAAACACTTGGGTTGGTCGGGTTGTGGGAAAAGGGCCGGGTAAGGTTTTTGGGCCAAGGTGTTTTGGGCTTGGGTTTAATTAAGGTCCGGTTGGGTTTGCATTAGTATTAATACAAGGGACCAAAATTGTAAAGTTCAAATTTCCAAGGACCAAACATGTAACTTATGAAAAGTGATCCAAGGGTTTGTTTTGCCAACATTTAATAGTCCAGGGTTTAGTTTTTGACATTTTTGAAATTCCCAAGGATTAATTTTGACCAATTTGGATTTTCAGGGACTGAATTGTAATTTTCTCAAAACTTTTAGATTTTTCACCAAAGGACTAAATATGACAATTTGTGATTTTAAAAAGACCTTTGGTGACTTTTCTTTTGAAATTTTGGCTCAGGGACTAATTTTGACAATTTTATAAACTTGGGGGACTAAAACTACAATTTTTGCAAATTTGATATGTTTTTCATCTGATTTTGATATTTTTGATTTTAAAACACATAAAACACTGATTTGTGATATTTTGGTCATTTTGATGTGTTTCTGAGTGTTTTCAGATGATTTTGCAGTTTATTTTGTACAAAAATGATGAGTATTTACACACTCATCACTGACAGAAAAGATGGAATCTATCAAAAAAGCCCCTGATTCAATCAAGGAAACTAAGTCAGCCTCATCTAGCTCATCAAAATCAAAATCCACCAACAAACCCAAGCAGAAGTGCGAGCTGTGTCATTACACTAGTCATACCACTGACAACTACTATAGAATCCTTTATTGTATGATTTGCAATAAGGATGATCACAGAACTGCAGACCACTTACAGTATGTAAGCTCTGTCAGTAAAGCAAACTATACCAAAGTTGGTCATCAGTATGCTTCATCCTCCAAAATAGCTCTCAAGAATAGAGCAAAACCCTTTTTCTTTGCCCTCACTATGGGTTTAATGATCATCATCAGGATGACTGTCTCATGAACACATGTTGTGATATATGTGGAAATCCAGCTCATGAGACATCCCAACATGACAGTGTCATTCATGCAAGGAGAAGTACAAAACAACCCAAAATCACCGAGTCTTCCTCAGTCTCTAAATGCAAAACCTGTGGTAGCACAATGCACTCAACCACTGACCATGAGTCGATTGCAAAATTCAAAGAGACCTTGAGACCCAAGCCCACTAGCAAGTGGGTCACTAAGAGAAACTAATTCAGTTTACTACTTGTACAAAGACACGCCAGGGAGCCTATCTGGCATCTAGACAGTGGATGCTCAGGAAGCATGACTGGTGTGGAGGAGTATCTGCACAAGTATGTAAAAGAACCAGGACCCAAGGTAGTATTTGGTGATAACTCATCATGTCCCACTGAAGGTTATGGTTCAGTAAACTGCAATGGACTAGTTTTCTCTAGAATTGCTTACGTCAATGGTCTCAAATACAATCTCATCAGTGTCAGTCAACTATGTGATGCTAAGTACATTGTGCAATTCAATGACAAACAAGGTACCATTTTCAATGCCAATAAAGAAGTTGTTTTGATAGCCCCTAGAAGAGATGATGTTTATGTCTTAGACATGTCTACTCTTTCTCAAGATGGAACCTGTCTCTTTGCCAAAGCCACTGAATCTATCAACTGGCTGTGGCACAAGAGACTCTCTCACTTAAACTTCAAAAATATCAACAACCTGGCAAAACAAAACAAGGTCCTTGGCTTACCATCACTGGTTTTTGCAAAAGAAAACCATGCTCTGCCTGTGAAAAAGGTAAACACCACAGAGCATCTTTTAAAACCAAACAAAATTTCTTGATCAAAAGCTGCCTTCACCTCCTGCATATGGATCTCTTTGGACCTGTCAGTCCCAGATCAATCCAGCATGAGAAGTATACACTTGTCATTGTCGATGAGTTTTCAAGATACACTTGGGTATACTTTCTTTCCAAAAAGAGTCAGGCAGCTGATACAATAATGTCATTCATCAGAAAAATTGAAAACCAGAATGATATTAGTGTTAAACAAATCAGAACTGACAATGGTACTGAGTTCAGAAATCAAGAGCTTGAAAGCTTCTGTGATGAAAAAGGAATTTCTCAAAATTTCTCATCTCCTTATACCCCTGAACAAAATGGGATTGTTGAAAGGAAAAATAGAACTCTCATTGAGGCAGCAAGAACCATGTTAAATGGCTCAGCCCTCTCAAAGCATTTCTGGACTGAAGCAGTCAAAACTGCCTGTTACACTCAAAACAGGTCAATCATTGTCAAAAGACATAATAAAACCTCATATGAGACTTTCAAAGGTAAACTTCCTGACATCAGCTACTTTCATGTGTTTAGGTGTCCTGTGTTTATTCATAACCACAAGGATCACCTAGGCAAATTTGATGCAAAAGCTGATGATGGATATTTCTTATCCTACTCACTGATCTCCAAAGCCTTCAGGGTGTTTAACACCAGAAGACAACAAGTTGAGGAAACCTTTCATGTCACCTTTGTTGAAAGTTCTAAAAGCATCAAGTTCACCAATACCTCAGTGGAGGAAATAGGAATTGATGACTCATCAAGATATCCTCCTGATGAGTTCAACACGGAAATCAATTCCTCATATCAAGCTGATGCTGACATCTCATATTATGTCTTACCTCACAAAATACCCCAACCAACCATCAGTGAATTCATTGATAATCAATCAGTCCCTGCTGGGATAGGCAACACTGATCCAAATGACCAGGTACCTGTGATTCATGAAACCCAACCTGAACAAGACATCTCAATAGATGTTCTCAATGATTTTGTGGCTGATGTACCAGAACTTGCTCCTGAGTCTCCAGTGACCTCCTCAAGTTCAGATCCTAGACCACAAAGTAAGTGGACAAAATCTCAGGACATTGAGCTTGTAAACATCATTGGTGAACCCACTGAGGGCATGCTCACTAGAAGCATGGCTGCTAACTTAACTGCAGCTTCAGCCAATGAATGTCTATATGTTGATTACCTATCAGATATAGAACCCAAAAGTGTCATTGAGGCTCTAAAACACCCAAGCTGGGTTCAGGCTATGCAAGAAGAACTGCAACAGTTTGATAAAAACAAGGTCATGACCTTGATCAAATGTCCTAAGGATGTAGTAGTCATAGGAATGAAGTGGGTTTTCAGAAACAAAACTGATGAAAATGGCACTGTCAATAAAAACAAAGCCAGACTTGTAGCCAAAGGTTACGGTCAACAAGAAGGCATTGACTATGATGAGACATTTGCTCCTGTTGCAAGAATGGAAGCCATCAGGATCTTCCTTGCATATGCAACATACATGAACTTCAGGGTCTACCAAATGGATGTTAAAAGTGCATTCTTAAATGGTGATCTCAAGGAAGATGTGTATGTTCCGCAACCTCCAGGCTTTGAGAGTAGTGAATTCCCTGACTATGTCTGTAAGCTTGACAAAGCCCTCTATGGACTTAAACAAGCTCCCAGGGCATGGTATAAAACTCTTTCAACCTTCCTGATCCAAAACAAGTTTGTCAGAGGAAAGATAGACAACACACTGTTTGTCTATAGAACACAACAGGATGTGATACTAGTCCAAGTGTATGTTGATGAGATCATCTTTGGCTCAACAAACTACAAACTTTGCAAACAGTTTGAAAAACTGATGACAAAGAAGTTTGAAATGAGCATGATAGGTGAACTCACATACTTCCTTGGACTACAAATCAGGCAAACTGATAAAGGAATATCCATCAGTCAAGAGAAATACACCAGAAATCTTTTGAAGAAATATGAGATATCTGACTGTGCCTCAGTGAAGACTCCAATGGTCCCACCTAACAACCTTGGACCTGATCTCACTGGAAAATCAGTCAATCAAACTCATTTCAGAGGGATTGTAGGTTCACTGATGTATCTAACTGCTTCTAGACCAGACATCCAATTCTCAGTCTGTCTAATAGCAAGATATCAGTCTAATCCTAAAGAATCCCATCTCACTGCAGCTAAGAGAATTCTCAGATACCTGAAGGGAACCTCAAGCCTTGGAATTTACTATCCAAAGTGCTCAGGGTTTGATCTCAAAGGTTACTCTGATTCTGATTATGCTGGCTGCAACATGGACAGGAAAAGTACCTCAGGGTCCTGTCAATTTCTTGGAGGAAAACTGGTTTGCTGGAGTGCTAAAAAGCAACAATCAGTGGCTATGTCTTCAGCAGAAGCTGAGTATGTAGCTGCAGCAGGATGTTGTGCCAATGTATTATGGATGAAAAGTCAACTCAGTGACTATGACATCCATTACAAAATGGTACCCATCTTCTGTGATAACACCAGTGCTATTGCAATCTCCAACAACCATGTCCTCCAGCAAAGAACCAAACACATTGATATCAGATATCACTTCATCAGGGATCATATAATGAAAGGAGACATAGAACTTCATTTCATCCCTACTGAATATCAACTTGCTGATATCTTCACCAAACCCTTGGATGAACCTACCTTCAGAAGACTGAAAGCTGAATTGGGAATCCTTGACATTGAAAGTCAGGCATCTAAAAACCAATCTCAGTAAGTTCTCTGAAATGGTTCCTCCTTCCTGAACGAAACCCACAAAACATCCTCTCACTGAATGATTAAGACTCATTCAGGGACCCTGACAGTTGATATTGAACATTGAATGAGTAACTAAATGATCCAAGTATCAGTTACTTAAATGTCCTAGGTTGGTAACTATGCCAATTTAATATAGGAATATATGTCTTACTGTCAAGGGTCTCCTCACTTACCTCATCCCACTTGGCATTAAATGCCTTCTCTCACATAAAATATCCTATGGATATTTTATTACTACAAAAGTGCACTTTTACTATGCACTGCAACTGTTCCCTTGAAATACGGGATTTTACTGCGGGTAGTGGTGGGTGGCATTAAATATGGATTTTCAAACATTTTCAAAAACCATCTTTACATATCCACGTTTATGCAAAAATCACCCCTCTCACCACTCTATAAATACCCCTCTCATTAATATTAAAACACACACAATTGATTTCTGCAAACAAAACTCTGTCAAAATCTCTTTCAAACCCAGAAATCATTGTGCTCTTTAAACCTCTTTCTGAAAAAACCTTCATTGTAAACATTTACAAAAGTTTTTCATCACAACTTATGAGATACAAAAACTTTTGATTGTTCTTGTCAAGATATTTTTTTCCAAAACCCTAAAACCTTTTTAATGGAAATGGCAAGAACACAATCTTTTCAGTTTGCTTCACAGTGGGTAGGCAATCTTAGCAATGTTGAATTTAAAACAAATAATGTCATAGGAAATTTTGAATATCCCCCAACTGTCCCAGCCTATAAAGACATTATGAAATTTTTGTATAACTGCCCACTGAAAACGGCCTTTATTCAGGTAGTTTTGGGCAACAGCTAAGGCCTTTGACCCGACACCCTCTACTGATGAGAAAACCTTAGACCTCTCAGGGAATATCTCATCAGGTTCAGTCTTAACGGGGGGCAACAATTCACCCTGGATTATAAAACATTTTACACCTCAACAGGGTTAGATTACAACAAAGGTGTTTATGTCGCCCATCCTGAACCCTCCACAGTGAAGGATGGGTTAAAAAAAATTGTTTTAGATCTAACGTTTTTGGACAGGACCCCAGTCACCAAGAGTTCATTTCCCGTGGCTTGGAGGATCCTATTCACATTTGTGATTCAGGTCCTCGGCGGGAATCACTCATCAACTGAACAAGTTAATTCTATTCAGTTGATGATGGCATACTACCTGATGAATGGGGTCACTGTCGACATAGGGGAGATCATTTACAGTGATCTCGTAACCAAGCTACAGAGCTGATAAGGTTTTAAAAGGTACCATTTTGAGGGGTCGTTTAAGTCCTTATTTGATCACTTTTGTATCCGTTATTGCTTAATATCGTTCCTTTTCACTTTTTAGGTCTCGTGAAGGCAAAATGCTGGAATGGCACTTATTTGGACGGAAAGGCGCGAATATATGAAGAAAATGGCCAAAGTCGAAATCAAGGCACTCACAGTTGCTGAAGTTAGAAGGCGACGGCGTCAGGTGCTATTGGTGACGCCGTCCCAAAATTATTGTGACGGGACAGAACTCAAAACTCGTATTTTCAAGAGACGGCGTCTAGTGGTGAAAGAGTAGGCCGTCGCTACTCAGACGGCCTAGATGCAATCCAGACGACGTCAGAAGCTGAAGAGGACGGCGTCACGGTCAAAAGGTGACGCCGTCGCAAGGTTAACGTGGCCAAGACGAAACCCTAATGGCGGCGACACGACAGCGTCACTAAACAAAAGGTGACGCCGTCGCAATTGTAATCTTATATATAGAATCCGAATTTTTCAGTCTTTGTGTGGAGAGTCTTTGGAGTAAAAACCTAAAACCGAACCTAAGGTGTCTTGTACAGTATTTTAGGGTTTTTAACCCTATCTTACATCAAGATAAGTCTTTGCTTCATTAATTCAATTATGTCTTTGATTATTTGTGTGTATGCTTGCATGTTCTCCATGTCCGGCTAATTTATTTGTGTGTTTGCTTAGGAAGTATGAAACTTAATTATTGAATATTGATTGGTTGTTTCTTATCTTAGTTGATTTATGATCTAGTAATGCGATAGGTCATCCGTTGTGCACTTAATGCTTGATTCATCTTTGTGAACCTTAGAGTATAATTACCTGAGTGATTGTAGGCTAAACCATCCGAAGAGCGCCTTAGAGTAGGAGTCTATAATCTCTAGTGGGTTTGTAGACAAGACCCTTTGGTAAGTTCAAAGAGTTAGGGAGAAACGCATACCCTACAACTTTAGACACACAACGCAACTAGGAATAAGACGTGACACTCAACCATCAATAGGAGATAATTAAGGAGTAATACAAACTAAGTAAACACATCTTTAAACTATCATACGAGCACACATTAATTAGACATAGACTCCCACAACCTTAGTTTAGATAATTAGATAATAGTAGAGTAATCGGTAGAAATACCAACCCCCCAAATCCAATACCCGAGATTCGTACCTTTCCATTTTCATAAAATATAAAAAGATAAAAAATAATCTTCCTCAACCTTAACCTTAGCGTAGTAACTCCCTACTAGCATTCCTATTCCCCTAGAGAACGATATCAATACCCGTGGCTTACCCTAATTACTACACTACAACGATTAGGTTCACTGCCTAGGGTGTTATAAAACTTGCTCGAAGAAAAGGAAGTTCCTTTGACCCCGAACGACGCGTGTAGCGTTATCAAGTTTTTGGCGCCGCTGCCGGGGAATAGAATAGCTAGTTAGTAGTCCACCTCGTTTAGGTTTCTTTGCTTGATTCCTATCAAGTAAATTTTTCTTATTTTTTTTAGATTTCTCTTAGTCTATCCCCCTTCTTCGTAACCTTTGTTCGTAACCCCATCACTTTTCATCATGGAAGGTGATAACCCACTACCATTCATCAACATACCACCAAATGACCCGCCAAGAGCCCGTACTCTTGGTGAATACTCGAGACCAAGCCACTTAGGCTATAGGAACACCATTGAGCTTCCCGACCAAGCCCAAACTACGGCCCTGCGATCCGACACCATCCGGTTGGTGCAAAACGGATGTGCATTCCATGGACTTCGTTCCGAAGATCCAAATCAGCATCTGAGGGATTTCCTCAAAATCGTCGATTCCATCGACCTTGATGCTACTACTCGGGAGACCACGCGCCTGCGTCTCTTCCAATTCTCTCTACGGGACCAAGCTAGTAATTGGCTTGAGCGACTTCCCGCCGGCTCCATCTCAAGTTGGGATGATCTTACTTCTCGCTTCCTTGCTCAATTTTTCCCACCGGGGAGAACCACTAAGCTTAGGAATGACATCTTGATGTTCCAACAACGTCAAGGTGAATCTTTCTACGAAGCATGGACCCGATTCAAGGACTTACTTCATAAAGTCCCTCATCACGGCATTGATCTTTGGCTCCAAGTCCAAATCTTTTATGATCATGTCAACTTTCCCACTAAGCGATCCATTGACCAAGCGGCCGGTGGAAAACTTAGTAATCTCACCGCAGAAGAATCATGGGAAATAATAGAGGACCTCGCCCTCTATGACAACGAAAGTTGGGATGACCCCCGTGAGCTGCCCAAAACCGTCAAGGCAATCTCCTTGCCTCCTCTCGACCGTAGGATGATCGAACTTGAAGATCAAGTTAAATTCCTCATGAGCTCCTACAAAAATCCTAAGTCCTCACGACAAGTGAATCAAATCACTCTACCTTGTGAGTTATGCAGTGGTCCCCATGACACTCGTGATTGCACAAGGCTCTCCGAACAAGCTTTTGCGGACTACGCCTCCATACGTACCGACGGAGCGGGAGAGAAGTGGTACACTTTCAAACCCGAACAAAACAACTTAGGAAACTCATACAACCCCTCATGGAGAAATCACCCTAATCTTAAGTGGAACCAAAACTCAAGCACACCCCAAAGCTCATCTAGTTCGCCTAATAGGTTCAATTCTTCTAATACCGGGAACCCTACTAATCTTGAGGCAATTGCATCTAGATTTTTGTCATCTCAAGAAACTCGATTGAATAAGCTTGAAGCCGATTTTATGCAAAAACAAAGCGAGATGACAACCAAGCTTGATGCCCTCTTAAAAGCCTTCAATGAGCGGGAAGTTGGAGCACTCCCAAGTGATACCATAAAGAACCCAAAAGTGAATTCGATTGCATCGACTTCATGTTCTCGTTCACCATGGGAGAATGCACATCCATGCCCCTCTCATCCAACGATTCACTCGGTAAATGCTATCAAAAAGGGTTCCAAGCCATCCAAGAGATACCAAGGCCCGGCACCTTTGGAAAAGCCTACTCTTGAGAAACCCGTCAGCCAAGAATCCAAACCTAGTTTAGAGGAGGAGTACAAGGAACTCCATCAAGAAAAACCGATTCTTGAAGTCTTAGCTCATGCACCTTATTATAATGCTTTAAAAGAAAAATATGAGTTAGAACTTAGGCTTGGAAAACATGGGTCCGCCTTTGTGCGAAACAACTTACCTAAGAAGTTAGACGATCCCGGGCTATTCACCCTTCCGTGTAGACTTGGGACTTCCAAGCCACTCGATGCTCTAGCCGATTTAGGATCATGCATCAATCTCGTTCCGTTGTCCCTTCATAGAAGCCTCAACCTAGGTAAAATTGAACCAACGGAAACTATCTTAGGTCTAGCGGACGGTAGTATAGCACGTCCGGTAGGAATAATAAAGGACATGGTAGTACATGTTGGAGAGTTGACTCTTTTGGCCGACTTTCATGTACTAGACATGAATAAGGACCCGACATGCCCATTACTAGTTGGAAGAGGATTTTTAGCTACCGCTAGTGCCATCATCGATTGTAAGATGTCCAAAATAGTGGTAGGAGAGGGGAGTGCTAGATCCGTTTACGATGTTAAAAAGCATACATACTATAAGGATGAGGAAATCCCACAAGAGATAGGGTTGGATAGAGAGCCTTCTCGATATGGAACTTGGATTGATAAGAACATCATAGGCCCCCAAAGGCCTTTTTACCTAGATAAGGCCTTTGCTAGTGCAGCAACTTTCCAAGAACAAGAAATGGCTAGGGACATAGAAGTGAACCCGTTCGAGGACGCCTTAGTATTTAGGAAGATGACCGAGTTCTTAGGGAGCTTGCCCGTTAACCTTGTCATGAATAAGTGTATAGTTGAGAAATCCGAACACATGTGGAATTGGAATAGACCGCCTAGTGATGGTAATGGAAGGTGGCACATTAGGATACAAATCTATGATCCCGATGGTGAGATGTTTGAAAAGGCATATTTAACCGAACGTACTACTAGGAACTTGAATGATAAGTTTGATCCTTACGACATTGTTGAGGATAGACTTACGTATATCGGTACGTAGGAGCACGACTACGAGTCTAGCTACAAGACTCTTTAATAAAGAAAAGCGCTTCATGGGAGGCAACCCATGCTTAATTGTTTGCTTGTTAGTGTCATATATCTTTTATTAATTGTTTATCCTCATGTTTAAATTTGTGAAAATGCTTTATTTTGTTTTTAACCTCGTCTTAATTGCATATAAAGGTATTTTACATAAGGGATAAGTGTAGGGAGGATTACACACGTTTTCAAAAGAAACGTAAACATGAGAATAACAATTAATTAAAAGATATTTATGTTTTTTTGTTCGAGTCAAATGCTTGTATCGAGTCATAATGGATGTTTTGCAGAAATTTTTCCAGATTCTAAAGATGTAAATTTTCCAGAATTTTTTCTAGAAAATCGCAGACCAGTTTTTGTCAGGATAACCTGACGGCGTCAGGATTGCAACCTGACGGCGTCAGGAAGGAGTAAAAACATCAGATTACTTTTTCTCGTTTTCTGAGCTACTTATAAATTTTTGGAATTTTCCAGGTCTTAATTTTCTTAGAAATTCTGTAAACATCCATTCCACAAGCATTATATCTTAGTTTAAATCGAGTCTTATATATTATTACCGCCGATTTTACGCGAAGGTTTCGTTTGTTCTCTTCAAGTGTGCAGGTTTAGTTTGTCAAGAAGAAGTTACATAAGATTGGAAGGAGCTTTTCACGCAATAATTCTTCTTGGAAAAGAGTTTAACCACCACTTTACACGGATCCTACCGAGCTAATCAGGGGAGTATTAGTTTCTTTCGTTTTTAATTACCTTCTTTTATCATAACTTTGATACTTTCGGGGAACATTGGGGACAATGTTCAGTTTAAGTGTAGGGAGGGAAAATAAAACGGGAACTTTGAAACTATGCTTATCCTTGATTATTTGTTTCGTCCAATTGTGATTGTGTAATAAACCATGAGAAAATGTCGGTTAGGGTAATTTTGGCACCAAATTTAAAATTTTTCATGACATATAGGAGTGGGCCATTAGTCTTAACAAAAGCGTCTCACGGATAGGAAGTTGCATGACTAGCACAAAAACCCTTTACCACCCAAATTCCACCCAAAATGTGAGGATCGCCCTTAGATTAGTAGGAATTAAAGCATTCATCTTTAATGCTTAGAGTGTGAACCGGTAGTATAATAGATTCTAGAACTTGTTTTGTGATGCATTCCGAGATCGCAAGTGAGGCTACACTTGTGTAGTTAGGAATAACTAAATGATAAGAGGCATTAGGATAACCCTTGTTTGATACCTTAATATAATTACTTCTTCCACTTCGGTTGAGTAATTCCCCCACACCCTTTGCGTTGTACTCATCTTTAGTACACGATACCCCTAGTTAACCCCTCAGAGCCTATCCTTTTCGCGGTTCTCGTGATATTTCGGTTTTCCCGAAATATCAATGAAGAGCATTGTTTACACCCCACCCCCAAATATACACCCAAATCGCCTTAGCCTACCCCTTATGCACTCACTTTTAGTGCAAATGTTTGTTATCACCCCAAACCCTTAGTTCAATTATCTAGTTGCTTGCATAAGTTGCTAAGTCGAGTCATATCCTTTGTATACAGTTTTGGGATGATTGGGATTCATGGGAAAAGTTAAAGTTTATGAAATGACGGGAAGGGAACGTTAAATTCAAATTCCCTTTGTTTGCGTAATAATGTACCCCAAGTGTTTTAATCTTTTCAAATCGGGTCAAATTAGTGTTAGAGTAATAAAAACTCAAGTGTAGGGATGTGCTCATAAATCCCTAGTATTTTGATGTTATCGTAGAGGATGGTAGAGTAAAAGTGTATGATTAAAAAAAAAAAAAAAAAAAAAAAAATTGAAAAAAAAAATAGAGTGTAAAAAAAAAAAAAAAAAAAAATTGAAAAAAAAAATAGAGTGTAAAAAAAAAAAAAAAAATACGGGCTACCATCCTACATCTATCTTTAAATTTATGTTTATTTCAGTTATCTAAAGTTTAGAGTGTCGATTCTTGGCTTAGCAACGCCATTCTTCATATGCATTTAACATAGAGATTTTTGACTTGCCACCACTAAATAGCCTATCCCACCAAACCCTTATTTCCCTACAGTAAGCCTAACGTTACAACCCTTTAAAGACCTCTTTGATAGTCTTTCCTAGGTGCTTACGCCAAATCGATGGAGGTTTGATCTATTCTCAAGCCTATGGTAATCTATGTACTAGGACCGGTTAATGAGTGTTTATCTTCCATTTCCTATTTTGTTATGTTTCATATATACACCCGAGAGAGATGTGAGTATCCAAACACCCCATGTGAGGTGCTAGTATGTAATTTCCGTGCTTGTTATGACTTTTGCGGGGCTTATATGTGTTGTGGACCGTTTTGAATTAATGCTTCATGACCCCTAACTTATAAATTAATTGGCTAAAAGCACATTTGCTTGAGGACAAGCAAATAACAAGTGTAGGGATATTTGATAAGGTTTTAAAAGGTACCATTTTGAGGGGTCGTTTAAGTCCTTATTTGATCACTTTTGTATCCGTTATTGCTTAATATCGTTCCTTTTCACTTTTTAGGTCTCGTGAAGGCAAAATGCTGGAATGGCACTTATTTGGACGGAAAGGCGCGAATATATGAAGAAAATGGCCAAAGTCGAAATCAAGGCACTCACAGTTGCTGAAGTTAGAAGGCGACGGCGTCAGGTGCTATTGGTGACGCCGTCCCAAAATTATTGTGACGGGACAGAAATCAAAACTCGTATTTTCAAGAGACGGCGTCTAGTGGTGAAAGAGTAGGCCGTCGCTACTCAGACGGCCTAGATGCAATCCAGACGACGTCAGAAGCTGAAGAGGACGGCGTCACGGTCATAAGGTGACGCCGTCGCAAGGTTAACGTGGCCAAGACGAAACCCTAATGGCGGCGACACGACGGCGTCACTAAACATAAGGTGACGCCGTCGCAATTGTAATCTTATATATAGAATCCGAATTTTTCAGTCTTTGTGTGGAGAGTCTTTGGAGTAAAAACCTAAAACCGAACCTAAGGTGTCTTGTACAGTATTTTAGGGTTTTTAACCCTATCTTACATCAAGATAAGTCTTTGCTTCATTAATTCAATTATATCTTTGATTATTTGTGTGTATGCTTGCATGTTCTCCATGTCCGGCTAATTTATTTGTGTGTTTGCTTAGGAAGTATGAAACTTAATTATTGAATATTGATTGGTTGTTTCTTATCTTAGTTGATTTATGATCTAGTAATGCGATAGGTCATCCGTTGTGCACTTAATGCTTGATTCATCTTTGTGAACCTTAGAGTATAATTACCTGAGTGATTGTAGGCTAAACCATCCGAAGAGCGCCTTAGAGTAGGAGTCTATAATCTCTAGTGGGTTTGTAGACAAGACCCTTTGGTAAGTTCAAAGAGTTAGGGAGAAACGCATACCCTACAACTTTAGACACACAACGCAACTAGGAATAAGACGTGACACTCAACCATCAATAGGAGATAATTAAGGAGTAATACAAACTAAGTAAACACATCTTTAAACTATCATACGAGCACACATTAATTAGACATAGACTCCCACAACCTTAGTTTAGATAATTAGATAATAGTAGAGTAATCGGTAGAAATACCAACCCCCCAAATCCAATACCCGAGATTCGTACCTTTCCATTTTCATAAAATATAAAAAGATAAAAAATAATCTTCCTCAACCTTAACCTTAGCGTAGTAACTCCCTACTAGCATTCCTATTCCCCTAGAGAACGATATCAATACCCGTGGCTTACCCTAATTACTACACTACAACGATTAGGTTCACTGCCTAGGGTGTTATAAAACTTGCTCGAAGAAAAGGAAGTTCCTTTGACCCCGAACGACGCGTGTAGCGTTATCAAGAGCAAAACTAGGACAAAATACGTTTCGTATCCTAGGTTTGTCTCTTGTGCTTTGCAAGTGTTACTAGGTACAAATTATCCTCAGGAAGAAAAATTTGGTGCTTTACCTGGCATCCTGAGCCAATCAAATTTTCAAAAGGACCCATCCCTTGTCACAAACATTGAATTGACGGCCCATATGGTTGCTGTAAACAACCAGAGGGAATTAGTGTCTCCTAACCCTGCTCCTACAAAGAGAAAGGGGAAGTCTCAGACTGGGACTAAAACCAAACCCAAGTCTCAGGGCCCTGAGGCTTCAGGAGCACAGCCTAAAAGGTAAAGAAAGCCCAAGACTGATCTGCCACCCGTTGGAGACCAGGCAACATCCACCCAGGTGACAACGAAGGACAATGATAAATCACAATCAGTGCCCTTGGTCCCAACTATTACTCCCCAAGATCCAGAGGAAAACAAACAACCCGCTGGTAGGGGAGCGCCTTCCACAATGCCCAGTGATGACATTAGCAAATCCAATCCTTTGTCTGAGGGCACACTGATCGATCATGTTGGGAATTATGCAAAGTAGAGATTCTGCTGAAGATACTGCTAAATGGATTCTGCTGAAGAGTATGGAATCTACTGAAGAAGAGTTTCTACTGAAGTAGTGAAACCATGTAGATGGTTTCTGCGGAGATAGATATTCCGCGTATTCTATAGTTAGTTAGGATATGCATGAGCTTTATTAGGAAGTGATTATGTATATCTTATTTAGTTTATGTTTATACGTTTCTTAGGAAACAAGTTAGGGTTCCTTGTCTATAAAAGGAACACAATAGTATGAATGATGTACGAGTTGAAAAACAAAGTTTTAGTAATATAAAGATCCATAGAGGATCAACAAGTTCTTAGTTATTCGTGTTTGTACTTTTGTCTGATTTCCGCTAAAGAATACAAGTAGTAGAGATTTTCTATTAGTTTGTTTGTGATTACATAAGCAATACTAACGATCTACGAGTGCTCAAGATCTATCAAGGTCTAACGTTTCAACAAGTGGTATCAGAGCCTCGGGAGAGTCTCTACGATACTAAGAACATTCTTTTCTTAACACCCATACAACCAAAACAACATTCACCATGCCTGGATCAACAGATGATATCAAAGTCACCAACAACCAAAACACAACCCATCTGCAACAACTAACTCTCTCGAAAAGTAATGCTAAGTTTCCATACCTCAAGAAGGATGAGTACGATTTATGGGCAATGTAGTTGCATAACTGGATTTCCAACGTTGATTGGAATCTGTGGGAGATTGTCAGGAAGGGGAACAGTTTGAAAAGAACTACCACAGATCCTGATGGTAATCTTATTTATGTGCCTCCCAAATCTGCTGAAGAGTTATTGTAGTTCAGAGAGAAACCAAAGTTAAAACAATTCTTCTTCAAGCTATTCCTGAGGATCACCTGAGTGATTTTCACTTCATGCAGGATGCTAAGGATATATGGTTGGCAATCAAGGCCAAGTTTGGAGGGAATGAGGAGTCTAGGAGAATGAGAAAATCGATGCTGAGACAACAGTTTGAAGAATTTCAAATCTCTGAAGAGGAAGGAATTCACAAGGGCTATGACAGGTTTCACAAGATTTTAAGTCAGTTGAATCAGCTTAAGGCAAAGCCAGATAATGATGATTGCAATTCCAAGTTTCTGTGATCTTTACCTCAATCCTGGTTACAAGTAAGCATTACCTTCAAAACTAAAGGTGGGCTTGATATGATTACCTTTGATGAGCTGTACAACAAGCTGAAAGCTCTTGAGCATGATGTCAGAAGTCCTTTCCGTTCATCATCCACTACTAGTCACACAACATTTGTTGGGGCCTCCACCCCAAAGATGATCCATGCTCTAAGTCAAACTTACTCATCATCATCTTACACTATCACTCCATCAAGTTCTCAATCTAAAACTAGTGGTATAATGGAAGATGTGCTTGGATCCTTCTTTGTTGATTATGACCCTCAGCAGCAACTTGCATATGAGGATTTCGAACAGGTTGATCCACTAGATATGGAAGAGATGAAGTTGAAGTGGCAAGTGGCCATGCTATCTATGGACATCAAGAGATTTGAGCGTAAGGCTGGGAGGAAGTTTGGTTTCCAGGGAAGAGATCCAGCAAGGTTTGACAAAAAGAAGGTCAAGTGCTTTACATGTCATCAGATGGGTCACTTCTCCAGAGAATGCAAGGATAGGAAGGCTGGTGATGAGGTGAGATACTCTTCCTATCAGCAGAATCAAAGGGATGCTGGAACTTCAAAGGGTGGATCCTCAGTTGCTCTGGTCACTATGGATGCCAATGTCGACTGGAAGTTACATGAGCAGGAGAATGATGAAAGTTCTGGTGCTGAGAATATTGGGTTGCTAGCAAGATGTACTTCAGAAGATAGGCATGATCAAATTGCCTTGATGGGCATCTCTCCGGTACAAAATTGTTTGTTTGGTTGTAGTGAACGTTATAATGAACTTAAGGAAGCTTATGATATTTTGAAACCTAAATATAATGAAGGCTATGTTGAAGTTGAAGCTTATAAACAGGCTTTAAAAACATTAGAAAGACAAAAGGTTTGGCTTCAGAAGAATCATATAGCTTATGATGCAAAGATTAGGGTGTTAGAATGTGATCTAGAATGTACTAAAAATGACTTAAAAATGACTGAGAAATTGAAAGCTGATGTGGTGTCTGAAAACAATGTGTTGAAAGAAAAATTAGATGAAGAAATAGCTAGACATAATGCTTGGCAAAAATCTGGTCTAAATCTAGCTAAAGAGCTCTATGCTAGTCAAACTCCTAATACTTCAATAGGTTTAGGCTTTAAGAAATATGTAGGATTAGAAGCTAGAGATGACACACGTAAATCAACACCAGCAGGATTAGCTAACTTTGTTAAAGAAGGTGATTTACACGCTGTACGTGGATCTATTAGAGGAATACCTATGCCTGTTGACCTTTCCATTACTGTCGACTTTGATGGATCACATCATCTTTATGGCAAAAAGTCAAAAGACTTGCCAGACCCTGATTCTTCATCTACTGATTTTGTCTCTTGCTTTGACAGTGACAAATCTTCTGATCAAGGGTCTACTTCTTATGCCAGCTATGATTCAAGTGATAAGTCAGACCTACCCAAGACCTCACCCAAACCTGCACCCAAGACTCCCTACAAGCCTTTTAGAGTTGCTGCTGAAGAATCATCTTCCAAGCCAGTTTCTTCTGAAGACTTGTCTTTTAGGTCTTTGCATAATAATATTGTTAAAAACAATTCCTTTAATGTTTCTGGTTTGAATGCTTTTACATGTAATAGAACATCTTTTAATTTGAATAAATCTTCTAAAAAGAAGACATGTTTTGTTTGTGGAAGCAAATTTCATTTGATTAAGGATTGTGATTTTTATGAGCAAAGACTGGGTGTATGTGCTAATCAGCAGAAATCTAGACCAATGTGGACCAATGTTAATGATATACCACCTTATGTTCCACAGGAAACCCATAATAAATCTTCTTCATTCCCTTGGAGAAGATATGTTAATAGACCATATGTGCAACCTACTAGTTCATATTTTAAACATGGTTATTAGCCTAGATATGTTGACTCTATGTATGCTGGGAAGGGTTACAGGAATACTGCTGTGAAGCCCTCAGCAGGTTGTTCTTGGACTCAAAAGGGACCTAAACAACAATGGAAATCCAAGAACAATAGTGGATCTTATAAATCTGCATGGCCTAAATCTTATGATCCACAAGGCAGGTTCAAGTCAGTGATGACTTGAGCCTCAATTGTGTACTAATATTTTGTATATATTTTTGTTGTTGTTGTAGGATCATCCTCTTTAGCATAAGGATGTTGGCATTGTTGATAGTGGTTGCTCAAGAAGCATGTCAGGAAACAAAGATATGATGCATAATTTCGTACCCATAGCAGGAGGAGGCAATGTGACATTTGGTGGAAGTGATGGTAGAATCACTAGGAAAGGGACCATCAAAACACCTCAACTGGACTTTGAGAATGTGTACTATGTCAAGGAACTACAACACTTCAACTTGTTCTCGGTCTCACAAATCTGTGACACCAAGAACAAAGTATTCTTCTCTGAGGATGAATGTCTTGTCCTATATAAAGACTTCAAACTACCAGAAGATACATCAATTCTGCTGAGAGTTCCTCGTACTCACAATCTTTACACATTCAACTTAAATGATGTTCAACCAGAAGGTGACCTAACTTGTTTGGTGGCTAAAGCATCCCTGGATGAGTCTACAAAATGGCATAGAAGGATGGCTCATGTAAACTTCAAGACCATAAACAAGCTTTCTAAAATGGGTCTTGTTGAAGGACTTCCTTCCAAGGTTTTCACCAATAAACATAATTGTGTTGCCTGCAACAAAGGGAAGCAATACAGAGCCTCTTACAAAGGTATTACTGCTGTGAGTGTTATCTCAGAACCTCTTCAGTTGCTGCATATGGATCTTTTTGGTCCTACACAAGTTCGTAGTATTGATCACAAGTACTTTTTTCTGGTAATCACTGATGTATTCAGCAGGTTTTGTTGGGTGTTCTTTCTGAGAACAAAAGATGAAACATTTCCATTTTTAAGAGAGTTTATTACCCTTGTTGAAAATCAGCTGAACAAAAAGGTTAAAGGAATCTGGTGTGATAATGGGACAGAGTTCAAGAATGCTGTACTGATAGAACTCTGTAAGTCTAAAGGAATAAAAAGGGACTATAGCACTCCAAGAACCCCACAACAAATGGGGTAGCTGAAAGAAAGAATAGGACCCTTATAGAGGTAGCAAGATCTATGCTTGCAGACTCTAAGTTACCCACTATGTTTTGGACTGAAGCAGTTGGCACATCTTGTTATGTTCTGAACAGGGTATCCATCACTAGACCTCATTTCAAGACACCTTATGAACTTCTCTATGGGAAAGTTCTTGCAATTCACTACCTCAAACCTTTCGGATGTCAAGTGACTATTCTGAATACTAGTGATCCACTAGGTAAATTTGATGAGAAGGCTGATGATGGATATATTGTGGGTTATTCGGCTCACAGTAAGGCTTATAGGGTATACAATTTATCTGCTAAGAAGATTGAGGAGAAATTGAACCTGAGATTTCTAGAAGATAAGCCTAATGTTCAAGGACAAGGTCATGTTTGGTCTTTTGACCTTGATTACTTAACTGATTATTTGGGTTATTCTAGACATGTGGCTAACAACAATGCAGGTACACAAGAGTCTCCTACTGACAGTGCTGCTACCATGAATGCTAACTCTGATAGTGAGTTTGAGGATGACGAACATCCTATTATTGTACCTTCTTTCTCCCCTAATAATTTTTCAGGTGACACTTCCAAAGTGACGACTGATGCGAGTGAAGATGACTCCAACTATGCAGAGGACCTTGCTAGGCTTCAGAAACAGGAGTATGCAGCTAATCTAGAAGCTGAGCGGATTGCTGGGGAGGTTGCAAAAGAAGCAGTCAGTGGAAACTTTGATTCTGCTGACAGTGATTCTGTTTCTCCTATCATCACCAAATCTGCTGATGGTCATGCTGTTTCTACTCCCATTTCTACTAGAGTGTCCACAGACTTTGGGGAACCTTATACACACTTTCCAAGTCCTTCAGATCTTGGTAATTATCAACCCAAAACTGGCATCTTCACCTCACCTTCCTATGACAGTGATTTTGAGCCAAATGTGACTAATCTTGATACCTCCATTGATGTCAACACCACTGCTACTAAAAGGATCAACATTGCTCATCCACAGACCAATATTATTGGTGATCCTAATGCACCTGTTAGAACTAGGGGCACTGTAACAAGTTCTAAATATGGTCAAGTAGCTTTTATCTCTTATGTCTCAAACCAGCAAAGGGACAATCACACAGATTTTCAGCATTGTCTGTTTGCCTGTTTTCTCTCTCAAGTGGAACCAACCAGTGTTACTCAAGCCCTGGATGATTCAAGTTGGCTTGAAGCAATGCAAGAAGAGATGAAACAGTTCCAAAATCAGTAGGTTTGGATATTGGTCCCACTACCTGAGGTGAAGTATGCAATTGGGACAAAATGGATTTTGAAGAATAAAAGAGATGCAAGGGGTGCTGTGATTAAAAACAAAGCAAGATTAGTGGCTCAGGGGTTCAGACAAGAGAAGGGGATTGATTATGATGAAGTGTTTGCACCTGTTGCTAGAGTTGAGGCCATTCAAATTTTTTTGGCCTATGCATCTTACATGGGTTTCATGGTGTATCAGATGGATGTTAAAGGTGCATTTCTGTATGGTGAAATAGAGGAGGAAGTTTATGTCACTCAACCTAAAGGATTTGAAGACCCAGATCATCCTAATCATGTTTACAAGGTAGTTAAAGCTCTCTATGGACTACATCAGGCACCAAGAGCATGGTATGCTAGGCTTTCATCATTTCTGCTGAAGCATGGCTATAAAAGAGGTGCAATTGATAAAACTCTTTTCCTAAAGAAGAATTCCACAGACATCATTCTTGTACAAGTCTATGTGGATGACATTATATTTGGCTCCACAAAAGAGGCTTGGTGCAGGGAGTTTGAGGAGCTGATGAAGGGAGAGTTTCAGATGAGTGCTATGGGGGAGCTTACTTTCTTTTTGGGTCTCCAAGTTCAGCAGAAACCTGATGGTATTTTTATCAGTCAGGATAAATATGTGAGGGACATCTTGAAGAAGTTTGGCATGGAGAGTGTCAGGACTACCACAACACCTTTGTTGGATCGATGTACTCTAACCAAACTAACTTAAATAGCTTGTTAAGGTTTAATAACCTCGGATAAATCCTAAGTTATTAACAAAGAAACACTGAGCAAACTCTATTAAGTATGCGGAATTTACTTAACAAAGCTAAGAAGAATAACTTTAACTTAGAACGATTTTATTAATAACTCTAACTCTGCTTATTATGCAGATCTTTAACAACTCTAATAATATCGAACTTCTCTCTAAAACTCTAATAAAATCACGTACATTTTATGCCAATCTAGGGGTCCTTTTATAGGCTCAAGGATACCCTAGTCGGTTTACAAATTGTATCCTTGTACGTCAAGTAATCTACTAAATAATATTCTAGAATTACAAGACTTTTTATAAACGAATATAACAGTTCTTTGTTCTTGCAGTACTTTGACTTCGGATGCAGTACTTTGACTTTATCATTTAGCAGTACTTTGACTAATCTTTAGCACTTTAACTGTTCAGCACTTTCATATCCCAACAATCCTCCCCTAACTTGAATTATACTTGTTTGACTTCAAGTTCCTTTGTGAATTTATCTTTATCAGCTTCATCTTTAAGAATATATTGTGTCTTTGTCTTTGGATTGTATCTTTGTAGTTTCTGTGCATAATCAAAGTATCTTTAGAAATATTCTTTTACAGCATCATCCAGCAAGCTCCATCTTTTCAGCAACACAACAACATATGACAATTTGTACATTAATTCAGTTTAAGTTGCAAACTATTCTCATCACTTCCAGGTGTATTAACTCCTGTGAGAGGTGAATCATTGAAAATTTAATGGATTTAGATCTCTTTACCAAAGCCATTAACTCTGGAGTATCCAAATGTTTTGGTGTGTAAGTCCATGGTACACTGATAACCATATGATTTTTAGCAAATCATTAGCTATCAACAGATTTGATTTGTCTTTACCAAAAGCTGTACCGTTCTGGACTAGTTAGTTCTTTCATCATGGTGAACTAATTACCATATAATGGTTTTTCCACAGCCTTTACCACAAGCCATTTTCTTGTGGGCTAGCCAACTCTTCACATTACTGATATGGTGAGTTGATTACCATCCAACTTATTAGCAAGTTGTCAACTAAAAACGGATCTGATATATCTTTACTAGAGTCGTTTGCTCATGGATTAGCCAATCCTTTTGTAACCATGGTGGATTGATAACCTATTGATGTTACCATCTCAAAAATCTAACTTATTCAACCTTTGTTTCAAAATATTTGTTACTTAACAAAAGTTTTCTTCAAAAATCACTTAACTGGTTAAAAGCTGCAAGCAGTACTTTGATTAAAGTACTGTTTGATCAGCAGTACTTTGAATAAAGTACTGTTTTATCAAAAATAATTTATTCAATAAAATTCATACCAGTTATTCATTATCATCAGCAATAGTAGTCCAGTTGATAAACAAATTGATGACCATACAAGCAATTTGATTGTCTTCTTCAACTTCCATTCCATGCTCTAGCATCCTCCTCAGAAGATCTACTGTAAGAGGATATCTTCTATCTGCAAACATGTGAATCATTGTACCAGTTTCCAGCTCTAGAACATGAACTCCAGATTCTTCAAAGAATCTCCAGCAAACAATTTCCCAGTTCTCTTGATTCTTCCAAATTTCATCACTGCTCTGTTCTTCAGTTTCCCATGCAGTTGTGAGATCTCCAAGTAAAACTAAACCAATTCCTTCTGATGGATGATGTTCAAAATAATCTTTCACCACATGATATAAATAGAATAGATCCACTCTATCTATGATATGCAATAAATCCCATAGCCTGTTGAACACTCTGAAACTTTCATCTTCTCTATGAAACATCAGATAGCTTCCATCTTTAGATTCCACAACTTCAAAAGCAATAATCTGAGATATGTTCATCTTCATGTCAGCATCTTCGTTGGAATATTCAAAATCTACTATTCTGAGATAATTTCTTAGTTCATCCCTAGTGTCAGATCTTAACTCAACTTTTTCTTTCTTTGAAAACTGTATATCTTCAACTTCAGTTTTCCTTTTTCTTTTTAAACTTTTCTTTCTTTCCGCTTCAGTCCAAGTAGCTTCATCTTTATAATCTTTGATACTTGCAACATCCTTCTTATAAGCCTCTGTCTCAGCATCATATAATCTTTTCATATCAACATACTTCAGCTTCTGCAATCCTTTATATCCTTGACTTTTCAAATAAGCCATCATTGCATTCCTTTCTTTAGCAAGATTTGGTTTTCTAGGCATAAAAGAAACAGGAGTAGGTGACTGTAATGGTTCAGCATCTTCAGCATTCAATTCTTCTTGTAATTTCCTAGCTGCTTCTTCATTCATTGCCTCTTCATTAGCAACTTCAGTCACTACTTCAGCATTAAGTTCTTCTTGCACTTTTCTAGCTGCGGCCTCATTCCTAGCAACTTCAATTGCTCTAAGATCTGCCAAAGTTAGCTTTTTCTTCTTAGTTTCTATCAACTTGCCTTTACCTTTATCCTTAGGATCTATTGAAGGTTGAGAAGCTCTTGGTTGTTCCTCTGCAACTTCAGTAAAAGTAACACCCCTTGGCTTTGATAAACCATGCAATATTTCAGCAACAGTTTCATCATCACTTGCAGTTCTAATAGGTTTGAGTGTATCACCTTCTTCTGGTATAGCAGTTGTTGAGGGACCAGCTTGTTCTTCATGTGGAATAGTTGAAGGACCAGCTTCCTCTTCAAAGTCTAATACTCTTGGTGTAACCAATTCTTGTCTGTGAGTACCAGTGAAAATAGTACTTTGTTGTTCATTACCTTGATCTTCAGACCTTTCTTCTTCAGTACTTTCAATGATAACATGCTCTTCAGTACCTTTAGGTTCTTTCTCCTTAACAGCATCTTCTTTCAAATTCTTTTCTTCTAAATTCCTCCCCAATTGGACAGAAGATTGTTTGTGAACCTTTTGGCGTTTGGTCTTCCTAGACTGCCTCTGCTCCTTCTTTTTAGATTTGACCCATAGACGATGATGTTGAACCAATGGCCAGACAAAATTCTTGAGCCTTCTAAACTTGAGCTTCAATTTCTTAATCTGTTTAGCTTGAGCTTCAGTAGTCTTTTGCAACTTGACTAACTCCCTTGTCAAAACATAATTATCTAATGTTAAACCTTCAGAGGATATAGTATGTGAATCATCTCCTTGAATTGGTGAATGTTCCTCTGGTTGAGAATCAGGAACAGATTGTTGTGGAGATGGAGAAGGTGAACCTACAACATCTTCTTGAATTGCAGTACTTGGGGAAGCAGTACCTTGAGATGCAGTACCCTTTTGAGATGCAGCACTTTGAGAACCAGTGCTTGCAGAAGCAGTACTTGCACGTGCAGTACCTTCACTTTCTTCATCATCTTCAGCATCAGCTCTAACAGCTTGAACAACTTCCATCATAGAAGTAGTTAAAGGAGTATCTTGACCTCTGAATAAGTCACTTCTTCTTTCCATAAAGGTAAAAATCTATGCTTGTTGTACTATAACAGGTAGTAAGTCTGTAGGCTTTGGTACATCAGCAAGTTGTTTATTGAGGAATACTTGAACAAACCTTGGATACATCAACCATTTTGACCCATGAGAAATGTGTGAAAGCATTCCATCTAGAATTAGCCTTGAAAAATTGAAAACACGATCTGTAGCCAATCCCACCATAGCAGATGCTATGTTTGATCCAAATTGCTCCCATGAAGTACTTTTAGCACTAATACAATGAAGCAACACATGCACTAAAAACTTCCATTGAGGACAAAATAGTTGTTTCCTGAATGTTTGTTCTGTTAAAGACCCTTCATAACCAAGGTGCCCAAAAGTTTCCCAAATCAACTGCTTATCAAAACGAATAGCCCCTTCTTCATCATTAAACAATAAGTCTTCTCGAATAGAGGCTTCAGTAATCTTCACAGTTCTTCCAGCAACTGTAGCCCTAATATAAAATTCATCATTCTCCATATTATCCCTAGCAGTAGCCCAAAATTCTTGAATCCATGGTTCAATTATATCCGGCTCCACTAAAAGAGCATAACTAATTGGCGACCCAGTAAGATAATCAATTATTTCATGAAAAGCCTCATTAGATTCAGTCTTGTCTAAATTCGCCACCATGTTGTGCTTTGAAACAGTAGGACGATTCGCCATGGTTGAGTATGTAAGCACAATTAGAGATATAAGCGAATAATAAAGAGATGGTGAGAGAAATATGGAAAAGATATGAGAATATCAAGATGAGAGGGAAAATCGGAGAGTAGTTATTTATAGGTGAGATTTGAAAAATCACAGCCTATAATAACAAAGTTACCGTTAGTAGAATTACCCCTCAATATTACCGTTGGAACAGTACTTTAATAAGACAAACAATACTTTCCACGTGTGCAGTTGATGAGTGTGTAAATACTCATCATTTTTGGGTCAATCTGAACTGCAAAACGTTTAAAAATGCTCAGAAATGCATCAAAATACTGAAAATATTCCAAAATTGCATTTTATATGTTTCAGATGCAAAATGTTTAAAAACAGATGAAAAATGAGCAAAGTTTGCATAATTGGCAGTTTCAGTCCCCCAAGTTTCTAAAATTGTCAGAAATAGTCCCTGAGTCCTAATTTCAAAAGAAAAATCACCAAAGGTCCTTTTTAAATCAAAACTTGTCAAAATTAGTCCTTTGGTGAAAAATATCAAAAGTTTTGAGAAATTACAAAATTAGTCCTTCAAGTTTGAAATTTGGCAGAAATGGCCCCTGGAAAATTGAAAAATGTCAAGTTTGGTCCTTGTAGTATGGAAGATTGTCATTTTCAGCCCTTGGAACAACTTTTCAGATTTGGCAGCCTAGGTCCCTTGAGTTTCAGAAATTACATAACAAGCCCTTGTTATTAAAACCTTAGCCTTGTCAAAACTGCCATTGGACCCTTGTCATATACCATATTGACCCCTTGTCAATAACACTTTTTGACCCCTTGCCTTATAATATTACACCAGTCAACCATTGGGTCAAACAGACACCCTACCCGCCTTTTTCATCTTCTTCCCCAACATATAGCCTGCAACACACAACCTCCAGCCACCCTACTCCTTCTTGTTCCCCCCTCCTCAACAAACCTCCAAAAGGCATTAATTACCTCCCCCCTCTAGCACTCAACCTCACCAACTGTCAAAAAGCTTATTCCCGCCAAAATGCAATCAAAGGCCAGGATCAGTTTTATTCATCCAATGGTGGAGATTTTTGATGGGAACTATTCAGAAGAGAGAGATAAGAAGATTGGAGTATAAAAAGAAGGAAGAGAAAGGCAAAGAGGAAAGTAGTTAGTTTTTAAGATTTTCTTTATGTCGTTTTTTTTATAAAATGTCTTAGCTTAGTTTAAATTATGTAATCTTTTGTTTTTAAGATTCAAACTCAAGTTATGTTAACATTGTAATCTGTTTTAAGGATCAATTTCAAAGTTTGGTTAAAGTTGTTGTTCTTGTGTTTACTGTTGGAATTTTCAAACTCATGCTCCTATGTTAAAGCTTCCATTAGCTTCTTTTCTCATTCAAACAAGTGAATTTAAACTTATTATGGCTTTTGATTAGCCTGGGAAACAGTTTCAAAGAATTCTCATTTATAGTCAACAAAAGTCAACCAAGAGGAAATTTTGGTTAAGCAGTGTTGGATTTGGATTTATGTAATGCTGAGCATGGATTTGGGTTGGAAATAACTTAGTGTAGTGATCTTGGGTTTTGGTTTTGGCCTGCATAAGCTGGACACAAGTGAGTATCTCATTTTCAAGTTTTCATCAATTTGCAGTTTCTGTTGGTCCTTGTATCTGTGGTCCTCATTAGTATAAACCTGTTTATATAGTTGTAATTAGATCATGTGAACTCAGTTTGGTCATTGTTACATGATTAGTTCAGCAGTTAGTGTAATTTTAAGTCCAAATCAGTCATTAAGTAGTGTTTGGAATTGCTGTCAAACCTGTCCATTAGGCTTGTTCAGTGATTAACTTCTATTGGTTCATGTTTGTTAAGCTTATTCATGTTCTTATCTGTCTTAGTTTGTGCCTGCAAAACCTTGAAGTCAACATCATACATTAATCTGTCTTAATGCTTGTCTGTTGGGATTTTTGATAATCAAAATCTTATTTTGTGTTTGAATTACATAAACATAGATTGCAGTAGTATTATTTCATGTATTCACATCATATTCAGTCCTTAAATCATGATCAAACTTCATAAAAGTCAACATTTCAGTTTTGTGAAAAAGTCAAAATCATTGAAAAACCTGTTTTGGGCTCAACTAGGAAGAATTTTCATGGATTCATTTCTAGGCCAATCTTAGTGAAACTTGTGGATTTTAAAACATCAATAGGTCTATTTACTTGTCATCATTTTTGTACATTTTTGCTAATTTTTTATAAGGCTCAAAATAACTTGTCAAAATGGTGCTAAGTGCCCTGTGCAGGGCATTAAGCCTGCACAGGGTTTATGCCGATCTTGCAGAGCTTGTGCAAAGCTCATTTGAGCTCACCTAGGTCTGATTTTTGGCTTATGCATAGCCACCCAGGTCTAGTTTAGATCCCTAGTATTGGTTTTCATTTTTAGCTTATGGAGTAGCTTGTGCTTATGCTTAAAGTTGCCTACCTACAACTGTTTTAGCTCATTTGCTCAAAACCTCAAATCTTTGTAGATTGCAAATCAAAGGTTTAAGCTTGTTGTTATTTGTTGCATTTTGGTTCTTCTAGCATATTAGAACTTCTGTTAACAGTTGGTGGGTTGTTTTCTTCATTTGGCTTATTCAAGTGCTTATTTATAAGCACTTGGCACATCAGTTTCATTTTCCTCCACATAGCCCCCTGTTTTTCTATTTTTCCTTTATTCCTCATATTATTTTAGAGTTTTCCTGAAATTTTCAGATTTTTCCTAGCTTGTTTGCTATTTTTCTTGATTTAAATTGGTTTTTAGGCATTTTTAATTAGCATTTAATACAATTAATTAAGAAAAGGTTCAAAAAAATAATTTTTCATTTTTCTTAAGTTTAGATAAATATAAAAAGACAAAAAAATATTTTTCTAGATTTTTCTTAGTTAAATTTGTATTTTTAAGCCATTTAATTAGTTTTTAATAGTTTTTAATTCATAAAAAATCCAAAAATAATCAGAAAAATACAAAAATAGTTTTGAAAATTCTATTTTGATATTTTAGATTTTTCTAAGTCTTAATTTTATTTTTCTAGTTTTATTTCCTATTTTCTTGTATTTTAGGTAATTATTTAATAGTTAAAATTAGTTTTTAATTAATAATAATTAATTAAATAGTTATAAAAATAATTTTATTTTTCTATAAATTTTCTTTTATCATTAGGTTTATAAAAATGTCATTTTCATATTTTTAGGACTTTTATTTCTTAGATCTCGCTTTTTATTTTGTACGTTTACGTAATTTTATTTAAACGTAAGTTTTAAGTTTTAAGTTTTTAAACGTTCATCAATTTTAAAAATAGTGATAGCGTTTATTTAATAGTTTTTATCTTTTTAATTTCCTTTAATTTGCATTTAAGCCGTTGTAATTTGTTGGCTTTTTCTGTAGTCATAATCATATCAAATCCCTTTTTCGTTCAAATTTCTCGATCACTATTCGTTGGGTGATCCATTGCATAGCTCGCTGGGACATAACGACCCGGGGAAACACTATACTCCCCAGATCTTCATTGCATTCGTGCTTGAACCGTTTTAAGTTTGTTACGGTCGGCCATTCACAAGTGGTCGGCTTGAGTGATTTAGCTTGACGGTTTGGGCGCGCATCAAATTTTTGGCGCCGCTGCCGGGGAGCTGTGCTGATTATATTACGTTTAGCAGATTAGTAATTTGGATATTCACTCTTTGTTCATACCATCCATCTGTATATGTTTATATTTTCTTATCCAAAAATACAAAAATACTCTTCTCATTCCTCTTATCCGTATGATTCTATTTCTCTTACCCCCTCGTACCGTTTGATTCTACTCTTCTTTTACCTCAAAACCGTTTAATTCTTTTTCTTTAACCCTCTACATGTTTAATTCTCATGGCGACGATCGATTATCCTCGTTGTTTCCACTGCAAAAGCCGTATGGAAGAGGATCAGCTCCGTTGTCAGAATCCGGATTGTTTATGCAAGCAATGTGGAAGGATGGGTGCAAGCAAATATTGTTATTGGTGCGAATTATCTGATAACTCTCTCGATGATTCTCCAAGTTTTTCCGACCATCCGCCACAACCCGATGAACCCGTTCAAGAACCGGAGACCATAACGGAAGTGGTGGAAATTGCTAGCTCTCAGAGCACACCACTTGTCCCACCTCCTGATTTTTCTGAATGTTCTTCGAGACTTGATAGTCATTCGGATCGCCATGTTGGTTTTGTTGATTCTTTGAATAAACCGATTCCTTATCATAACTCTCAAATGCAATCGTTTATTCCTTGTGTCGGTTGTGGTGAGCCTCTCTTTGGTTCACCCTGTCGTTGGTGTACTTGTGTACAATGTGGTAATGATATTCATAACGGGAGTTGTTTGTTTTGTGGTTCAAGGAATTCATTTGATTATGATCCTAATCAGAACTCATTTAACGACTCCTCAAATTTTTCCAATTACCCACCACAGCCCGACCTATCTTCATATAATCAACACTACTGCTGTGAATATTGTGGAGGTCCTCACCAAGGATTTGAGTGTCAATCCGGAAACACGTTTGTCTATGAACAGTTTTCCAGTAATGCTCAGAACTTTGGGTATGACCAAAATCCATATGATTCACCAGTCCTGACTCAACAGTTTTACTGTTGTGAGTACTGTGGAGGTCCCCATTTCAGCTCTGATTGTCAAATACGGAACCCAGTTCCTTGTAACAATCATGACTCTCACATGTTTGATAATTTCCAATCTCCACAGCACCATACGGTTCAAGCTTCACCTGAGCCGTTATCTCAAGAAATCTCCCAAGATTTTGAAACCACAATGAAAACACTTGATGATATGATTCAAAACTTTAAGAATCAAGTGAGTGGTGAAAAGACCATAGGAGAATTGTTAGCCGAAGAGCGAGAGGCCCGCCAATCTAGGGAAGAATTATTAGTCCTAGAGCATGCAGCTCTAAGACGTTCCCAATTTCTTAAGGCAGCTCTCTATGATGATGACGAGGAGAGTTTTTATCCTTTTAAAGATAATATTTCTCAACTCCCTCAGTCAGTTGATATCCCAGCAGTTGAGATTTCATCTCAAACAACTGCTCTCACACTCGAAGCTCCCACTCACTCTCTGAACACGGGGGACGAGCATCTTGACACTGTTCCTGAAAAGGAATCGGACGAATTCATAAAGTCTAGTGTTGAGAACCTTGTCCCAATCCCGAGAGAGTCACAGGGAACTTTTGACCATATGTGTGATTCTCTTTCCCCTCTTGAGTGTTCAAAAGATCATTTTGAAACTTTCTCCGATTTTAGCGACGATTGTGCTTCCTTTGGAAACATCGAGTATGTTGAGGCATCACTTCCACAATCTGATGCTGATCATCTTCTTGAGGAGTTCACCGATGAACTCACTCACATCAATCCACTCTTTGATTTCGAAGCCGATCTGGGAGAGACTGAAAGTCTCATTGATAATGATCGTTCACTCACTTCTTATCCCAACAATCCAATAGAGAATGTTGATCACTTTGTTCCCGAAACATTCAAAGCTACTTTCACCAATCCTCTATTTGAATTCGACTCTGAATTCACTTCAATTTCTGAGAATCCACTCTTTGATACTCAGATTGAGGATAGTGATGAGCCCACAATGGAACAAGAGTTCACAATTTCACTTCATGTGAATGATTCTCTTCATGAAGAGTTCTCCGGTGAACTCTCTCATGACATATCTCCTCCGGAACATGATCATTTCTATTTTGATCTTGAGGATGATATTGGCTCGGAGGAAGTTGTACTCTATCATACGAGTTTGCTTATTAATAATACTACCCTCACCCTTCCTCCCGATACGTCTACATTTGAGGATGAAGAATGGATCTTGATTGTTATCAAAATCTTTCTTCCTTTCCTCAAATATCTTGTGATTTCTCTCCATCTTCACTCCTTCGGGAATGAAGACACTATCTTTGACCCCGGCATTTTCATTTATCATTTTTGAGCCGGTTCTATGTATATCTCATCGGTGTGGAACTTTCACGTGCTTCAAATGTTTGTCCAAACATCTTGAATGAAAGTCCGATGGAGATTGTTCCTTCCACTTTGCTTCCCCATGAACCAATTAATTCGGGGTCGAGTCAAGCTAGCGACTCGGTAATCAAAAACAGTAGCTTAACATGGGTTTTCACCCGTGTGTACCACCCTAGTGTGGGGGAGTTGTCCCACATGTTATATATATATAAGTTTTCATAAAAAAAAAAAAAAAAAAAAAAAAAAACTTTCAAATAATGGCCGCAGTATTTCCCTTTCACGTTCTTTGTTTCGGCATAACCGCCGGTACTTTGAATATTGAGGGCAATATTCATTTCTAAGTGTGGGGGGGAATTCTCACGAATTTTATCATATATTATCCGCCTAATTCCCCCGTTTTTGGCCAAAATTTTTTTTTGGAGTAAGTGTTTTACACTTTCTCATTTGGTTATCAGTCCGCCTTGTCTAATAAACAAAAGGATTGGCTAATCCAGGAGCAAACGGCTCTTGGTAAAGATATCTCAAATCCGTTGACGGCTTGCAATTTGCCCAAAATTGTATGGTATTCAGCTCACCATATCCTAAAAAGTGAAGAGTTGGCTAGCCCGCAAGTTTATGGCTTGTGGTAAAGGCAGTGGAAAAACCATAATTGGTAATCAGCTCACCAAAGATAATATTGATAATTTATCTAAGAGTTGGCTAGTCCAGAGCAAACGGCTTCTGGTAAAGACAAAATCAAATCCGTTGAAAGCTTGTGGTTTGCTCAAAATCACATGGTTATCGGTGTACCAAGGTTCTTACTTGAACTGAAACATTTGGCTACTCCAGAAGTAATGGCTTTTGGTAAAGAGATGCAAATCCATTAAGTTTTTCTCAAAAGATTGCTAGGGACTAGCAATAGTTTAGTGTGGGGGATTGATGAGTGTGTAAATACTCATCCTTTTTGGGTCAATCTGAACTGCAAAACGTTTAAAAATGCTCAGAAATGCATCAAAATACTGAAAATATTCCAAAATTGCATTTTATATGTTTCAGATGCAAAATGTTTAAAAACAGATGAAAAATGAGCAAAGTTTGCATAATTGGCAGTTTCAGTCCCCCAAGTTTCTAAAATTGTCAGAAATAGTCCCTGAGTCCTAATTTCAAAAGAAAAATCACCAAAGGTCCTTTTTAAATCAAAACTTGTCAAAATTAGTCCTTTGGTGAAAAATATCAAAAGTTTTGAGAAATTACAAAATTAGTCCTTCAAGTTTGAAATTTGGCAGAAATGGCCCCTGGAAAATTGAAAAATGTCAAGTTTGGTCCTTGTAGTATGGAAGATTGTCATTTTCAGCCCTTGGAACAACTTTTCAGATTTGGCAGCCTAGGTCCCTTGAGTTTCAGAAATTACATAACAAGCCCTTATTATTAAAACCTTAGCCTTGTCAAAACTGCCATTGGACCCTTGTCATATACCATATTGACCCCCTGTCAATAACACTTTTTGACCCCTTGCCTTATAATATTACACCAGTCAACCATTGGGTCAAACAGACACCCTACCCGCCTTTTTCATCTTCTTCCCCAACATATAGCCTGCAACACACAACCTCCAGCCACCCTACTCCTTCTTGTTCCCCCCTCCTCAACAAACCTCCAAAAGGCATTAATTACCTCCCCCCTCTAGCACTCAACCTCACCAACTGTCAAAAAGCTTATTCCCGCCAAAATGCAATCAAAGGCCAGGATCAGTTTTATTCATCCAATGGTGGAGATTTTTGATGGGAACTATTCAGAAGAGAGAGATAAGAAGATTGGAGTATAAAAAGAAGGAAGAGAAAGGCAAAGAGGAAAGTAGTTAGTTTTTAAGATTTTCTTTATGTCGTTTTTTTTATAAAATGTCTTAGCTTAGTTTAAATTATGTAATCTTTTGTTTTTAAGATTCAAACTCAAGTTATGTTAACATTGTAATCTGTTTTAAGGATCAATTTCAAAGTTTGGTTAAAGTTGTTGTTCTTGTGTTTACTGTTGGAATTTTCAAACTCATGCTCCTATGTTAAAGCTTCCATTAGCTTCTTTTCTCATTCAAACAAGTGAATTTAAACTTATTATGGCTTTTGATTGGCCTGGGAAACAGTTTCAAAGAATTCTCATTTATAGTCAACAAAAGTCAACCAAGAGGAAATTTTGGTTAAGCAGTGTTGGATTTGGATTTATGTAATGCTGAGCATGGATTTGGGTTGGAAATAACTTAGTGTAGTGATCTTGGGTTTTGGTTTTGGCCTGCATAAGCTGGACACAAGTGAGTATCTCATTTTTCAGTTTTCATCAATTTGCAGTTTCTGTTGGTCCTTGTATCTGTGGTCCTCATTAGTATAAACCTGTTTATATAGTTGTAATTAGATCATGTGAACTCAGTTTGGTCATTGTTACATGATTAGTTCAGCAGTTAGTGTAATTTTAAGTCCAAATCAGTCATTAAGTAGTGTTTGGAATTGCTGTCAAACCTGTCCATTAGGCTTGTTCAGTGATTAACTTCTATTGGTTCATGTTTGTTAAGCTTATTCATGTTCTTATCTGTCTTAGTTTGTGCCTGCAAAACCTTGAAGTCAACATCATACATTAATCTGTCTTAATGCTTGTCTGTTGGGATTTTTGATAATCAAAATCTTATTTTGTGTTTGAATTACATAAACATAGATTGCAGTAGTATTATTTCATGTATTCACATCATATTCAGTCCTTAAATCATGATCAAACTTCATAAAAGTCAACATTTCAGTTTTGTGAAAAAGTCAAAATCATTGAAAAACCTGTTTTGGGCTCAACTAGGAAGAATTTTCATGGATTCATTTCTAGGCCAATCTTAGTGAAACTTGTGGATTTTAAAACTTCAATAGGTCTATTTACTTGTCATCATTTTTGTACATTTTTGCTAATTTTTTATAAGGCTCAAAATAACTTGTCAAAATGGTGCTAAGTGCCCTGTGCAGGGCATTAAGCCTGCACAGGGTTTATGCAGATCTTGCAGAGCTTGTGCAAAGCTCATTTGAGCTCACCTAGGTCTTATTTTTGGCTTATGCATAGCCACCCAGGTCTAGTTTAGATCCCTAGTATTGGTTTTCATTTTTAGCTTATGGAGTAGCTTGTGCTTATGCTTAAAGTTGCCTACCTACAACTGTTTTAGCTCATTTGCTCAAAACCTCAAATCTTTGTAGATTGCAAATCAGAGGTTTAAGCTTGTTGTTATTTGTTGCATTTTGGTTCTTCTAGCATATTAGAACTTCTGTTAACAGTTGGTGGGTTGTTTTCTTCATTTGGCTTATTCAAGTGCTTATTTATAAGCACTTGGCACATCAGTTTCATTTTCCTCCACATAGCCCCCTGTTTTTCTATTTTTCCTTTATTCCTCATATTATTTTAGAGTTTTCCTGAAATTTTCAGATTTTTCCTAGCTTGTTTGCTATTTTTCTTGATTTAAATTGGTTTTTAGGCATTTTTAATTAGCATTTAATACAATTAATTATGAAAAGGTTCAAAAAAATAATTTTTCATTTTTCTTAAGTTTAGATAAATATAAAAAGACAAAAAAATATTTTTCTAGATTTTTCTTAGTTAAATTTGTATTTTTAAGCCATTTAATTAGTTTTTAATAGTTTTTAATTCATAAAAAATCCAAAAATAATCAGAAAAATACAAAAATAGTTTTGAAAATTCTATTTTGATATTTTAGATTTTTCTAAGTCTTAATTTTATTTTTCTAGTTTTATTTCCTATTTTCTTGTATTTTAGGTAATTATTTAATAGTTAAAATTAGTTTTTAATTAATAATAATTAATTAAATAGTTATAAAAATAATTTTCTTTTTCTATTTCCCAAGCAGTACTTTCGAAGCAGGACTTTCATAAAAAACGGTACTTTTCCAAATTCCTCTGTATAAGCTAAGTATACATAAATATCCTCCCCTCAAACAATGCAAAGGACTATACTAATACTAAATAGTCCTCCCCTTAAATGTAGCTCAGTAGTTAATCATGCCAATGCTCACCACCAAGTGATTGAATCTTGAAACATCAAAGCCTTTGGTGAGTAAGTCAGCTACATTATCATCTGTGTGAACTTTAACCACATTTATGAGTCTGTGCTCATAACAATCTCTGATAAAGTGATGTCGAATCTGAATGTGCTTGGTCTTGGAATGATAGACTGGATTCTTCACAATACAGATAGTACTCTCATTATCAATATGGATAGGAGTATTCTTAAAGTTGAAACCATAATCCAAGAGTTGATTCTGCATCCACAGAACTTGTCCACAACAACTTGCAGCAGCTACATATTCAGCTTCAGTAGATGATGTTGCTGCAATTGTTTGCTTTTTACACTGCCATGAAACTAATCTTCTTCCAAGATATTGGCATCCACCTATGGTTGATCTTCTATCATAGTTATCAACTGCATAATCACTATCTGAAAAAGCCTCCAAGTGAAAAGGTGAATCCCTAGGATAGCACAACCCTAACTTAGGTTGTTGTTTCAAATAACAGAAAATTCTCTTCACTGCATTCATATGAGAAATCTTTGGTGAGACTTGATATCTTGCACATAAACAAACTGCAAACATGATATCAGGCCTAGATGCAATAAGATACATAAGACATCCAATCATTGATCTGTATAACTTGACTTCAACTGGGTGTCCATCTTCATCCTTGCCCAATGAGTTAATTGATTTAATAGGTGTAGTAACAGACTTCATGTCATCAAAATTGAACTTCTTAAGTATGTCAGATACATACTTGTCTTGACTTACGAAAATTCCTTCCTTTGACTGTTTAACTTGAAGTCCCAAAAAGAAATTTAACTCACCCATTGAACTCATTTGAAATTCTTTCTGCATTAACTGCTCAAACTCCTTAACCATAGACTGTTTGGTAGCTCCAAAGATGATATCATCAACATAGACTTGAACTAACATGATATCCTTCTTATCTCTTTTGATGAACAAAGTCTTGTCAATAGCTCCCCTCCTGTAACCATGTTGTAATAAGAATGTGGAGAGCCTCTCATACCAAGCTCTAGGTGCCTGATGAAGGCCATAAAGAGCCTTAACCACCTTGTAGACTTTGTTAGGATGTTTAGGATCTTCAAAACCAGGAGGTTGTTTTACATAAACTTCTTCTGTTATAGTGCCATAGAGAAAGGCACTCTTGACATCCATCTGGTAAACTTGAAATCCCATATATGAAGCAAATGCAAGAAATATTCGAATAGCTTCAATCCTGGCTACAGGAGCAAAAATGTCACACCCTCGCCGGAGGCGGAAACACGAGGTGTAACGGAAGGGAACATAAGCACAAGATAATAGAACATACCAACATTAATATTAAAAAGAAATATTACACCATTACAATACTAGTTTAGCCGACATCAGCGAATATATTACAAAGCTTAGATTCCAAAATATTATGTTTTATACATAATGATTTATATTGACAAGTGAAAACTTCATTATGCAAGACCTGGTAGAAAAAGCTTACTAACGATCACCTGAAATGCATGAGAGAAAAACGGGTCAACTATGGAAATAGTTGGTGAGTAAACACGCTTAACAAAATAGGAAAACTCGTAAGAAATAATCAAAGCTTTCAGTCGACGAAAATGGTCCGCAAAGCAAAGGCATTGTAAATCCACTCAGTTCCAAGTTCCGCCCATACAAAACTTGCAACCTGTGTGTTCACAACCCACTGCCAAAAGTAGTATGTCTAAAAGTCAAGTATAAACGGTCATAATAGTTCACAATATTGCACCACGTATATAATCATTCAGGGATGCTCCGAACATGGGAGACTTTGCACTGCTCCAACAAGGGAGACTCCTTTGTCACTCGACCACCTAGGCGAGAATCATTGAGAACGCTCCACCAATAAGGCGAGACTTTATAGTGATGCTCCGAACATGGGAGACTTTGCACTGCTCCGAACAGGGGAGACTTAAATTGAAAATGCTCCGTTCCCATAGGGAGACATTTTGCTCCGGACCGGGGAGGCTTTAAGTTGATGCTCCGAACATGGGAGACTTTATAGTGATGCTCCGAACAGGGGAGACTTTGTACGCTCCACCAATAAGGCGAGACTTTTAGGGTCATAGCATGTACGGTTCAATAAGTTCAAATAAGTAATAGGTTCGTAATTAGGTTCAAGGATTTGATTCGAGTTCACAAGTTCTAGTCAAACTAGTTAATAAAAGTAGTAAACAATTTAGCTCAAGAAAGGTTCATGCATTTCGCCCCAAAATATAGTAAAAACGGAAAAAGGGGGGTTGTGATTACTCACTTGGTAAACTGGTGTGATGACAAGAGTGAGTACACTGAGGTATAATGTGATGCTTTAACCGGGACAAGTACTATGATGAGGTGCAAAGAACCAAGGTTAATCCTAAACACTCTTGGTTTTTATTTCAAAACCTTATAAAGAATGTTATCTAGATTGCAATTACTTGAACTTGAGAAAAATTTTGTGATCCCCTTCACCCCTTATGGCTTGGACGATTTGGAGAAGAAGCAAAAACCAAGAGAGACTTTGCTAACTATGTGAAACATTTGAGATACATGAATGAGGTGAAAAGAAAGTGTAAGACTTAAGTAAATGTACACATCAAAAAAATCAAAGACCATACCAATCAATAAATACATATCCTCCCCCCTTGAACCGGTTTTGGGGGAGGTTTGTCCACAAATTTTTTTTTTTTTTTTTTTTAATGTATATACTTTGTATATAATTGGTGTAAATAATTTTTGTAGGAAAATGTAAGTAAAGTGTAGATAATTGTAACTTTTTGGTACAAGTAAGTTTTTAATAGATCAAAATAGAATGTAATGAGATCATAAAAATTGTAAAAATACATTCCTTGTGAAATTTGAGTGATAAAATAATTATCGTATAATTTTTAAGAAACACGTCGTAATATTATAAATTTAACGATTTGTATACGAAATAAATTTAAAACACTAGGTAAAGTTAAAATATAGTTTTTATAAACTAAATGTAAATTTAAAAATATGTCGGGATCATTTTTGAAAGTAACGGATTAAATATTTAAAATAATAACTCACGCGATAACGTTTATTAAATATAAAAATTACGCGTTAAATGTGAAATGAAATGCCATGAATGAATTAATATGATGCATATATAATTTAAGAAATGACCGGAATTTGAGAATTGTGACATTCTTCCCATGTCAGCGGAATCACGTCCCCGTGATTCAATTAACGATACTATGGTCCGAACCTCGACAAGAGTTCTAAAAGTTCATGCTCATACGAACAGTCTAAATGATCATATCAATGCCCATGCGTACAGGTTCCCCATTCAACTAAGTACGTGCCCGTGATTAGATTGGATAGGGTAAACTTGCCCAATATCGAACGTAGCTCTCAAAAGACCTTTAGGTAGTCGATTCTAATTTAATCCCACAACTCATCAAACAAGAAATGTCATGAGATTAAACTAAACCGACTTGAGTAAATTTGTCTCTTAGCTTGATTTTCGCAACTCATCAAACAAGAACTGTCACTAGATCAAGCTAGGAAACAAGTTGTTAGAAAGATAGGAATCAACATCCTTGAATGAAGTCTTTTGAAAGATTCGCTCGATATTGGATTTGCTTACACAATCAAATCAAATCAACAAAATATATAACAACTAAGGTCGATATTAATAGGTCTCAAATTAATCAATGTCGTGAACGTGGTAAAGATTGGGAGGAAGTTATGCACTCAAAATCATGTCGAACAGAAATAAGGTAGTTGTTCAAAGGAATGTACCCGTTATGCGTTGCGGGCTTCCTCGGTGCCCAGATAGAATGCTCGACCACGTGCGGGAGGAATTTCAATGTTCTGATCTTGTGGGCCTTCTATTGCCAACGCCAGGTTTGGACAATTACCTCCTTGATTGGGAGTTCTTTTCAGCTTTGGACAGGTATTGCGAAGGTGATCTAGACTTCCACACTCGTAACATGCTTTTCTCTGTCCTTGATTTCCAGTTCTGTTTGAGCAATTTCGCGCGAAGTGGCCCGTCTGTCCACATTTGCCACACTTTCGGCAGTCTCCTAAGTGATGATAATTACATCGAGTACACAAAGGATGTGGACCTGTATATCTTTTGCGCCCCTGGTTGGTCGCCCCATAGTTCTGGGTTATTCGCTGCCTCTTGTTTTGCTGATTCTGGTCTCGGCTTCCCTGGTGATCCTCCTGTCGCTTTTGTCCATTGTTTGAAGTACCTTCTCCGTTGTTGGTTCGTCTAGCATCGAGATGTATTATAATTTGGGTGAGTAGGTCCGCTATTCCAGCAGCGTTGTTGTTTGGATTGTCATTGTTGTTTGGGTTGTCGTTGTTGCTACCTCCTGAACGTGTGTTTCTTGCAGCCATGATCCTACAGAGGACCAAAACATCGGGTTGAGTAAACGACATTCGAACGAAGTCAGATGAGGTGCAGAACGGTGGTAATGTGTGTTATAGTGATCGAAACATGACAGGAACAGAGGCATGCTATGTCTAACAAGTCGAAAGATGGAAAAGAGAAGATATGAACAAGGTACGGTAATGTAGACGTGAACGTAAAAACATGCTATGCATACCCACCCGACCAATGCAACTTCAGGTGACCAGACTCTAAAGACTCGACTAAACATGATTTAAAACTACCACTCTTATCATTGCATGGTTCTTCATAAATTAGACATAGTTGATCAGGCTATGTATAATTTATGAGTAACGATGCAACGATAGGACTAGTTGACTCGAATGGTGTTCATTGTTTAATAAAATAATATACAAAAAAAAAAAAAAAAAATATTCCGGTTATAGCTGTGATTTTTATTTTTGAAAAATCGGCATTCTCTATAACCTTTGGCTCTGGTACCAATCTGTCACACCCTCGCCGGAGGCGGAAACACGAGGTGTAACGGAAGGGAACATAAGCACAAGATAATAGAACATACCAACATTAATATTAAAAAGAAATATTACACCATTACAATACTAGTTTAGCCGACATCAGCGAATATATTACAAAGCTTAGATTCCAAAATATTATGTTTTATACATAATGATTTATATTGACAAGTGAAAACTTCATTATGCAAGACCTGGTAGAAAAAGCTTACTAACGATCACCTGAAATGCATGAGAGAAAAACGGGTCAACTATGGAAATAGTTGGTGAGTAAACACGCTTAACAAAATAGGAAAACTCGTAAGAAATAATCAAAGCTTTCAGTCGACGAAAATGGTCCGCAAAGCAAAGGCATTGTAAATCCACTCAGTTCCAAGTTCCGCCCATACAAAACTTGCAACCTGTGTGTTCACAACCCACTGCCAAAAGTAGTATGTCTAAAAGTCAAGTATAAACGGTCATAATAGTTCACAATATTGCACCACGTATATAATCATTCAGGGATGCTCCGAACATGGGAGACTTTGCACTGCTCCAACAAGGGAGACTCCTTTGTCACTCGACCACCTAGGCGAGAATCATTGAGAACGCTCCACCAATAAGGCGAGACTTTATAGTGATGCTCCGAACATGGGAGACTTTGCACTGCTCTGAACAGGGGAGACTTAAATTGAAAATGCTCCGTTCCCATAGGGAGACATTTTGCTCCGGACCGGGGAGGCTTTAAGTTGATGCTCCGAACATGGGAGACTTTATAGTGATGCTCCGAACAGGGGAGACTTTGTACGCTCCACCAATAAGGCGAGACTTTTAGGGTCATAGCATGTACGGTTCAATAAGTTCAAATAAGTAATAGGTTCGTAATTAGGTTCAAGGATTTGATTCGAGTTCACAAGTTCTAGTCAAACTAGTTAATAAAAGTAGTAAACAATTTAGCTCAAGAAAGGTTCATGCATTTCGCCCCAAAATATAGTAAAAACGGAAAAAGGGGGGTTGTGATTACTCACTTGGTAAACTGGTGTGATGACAAGAGTGAGTACACTGAGGTATAATGTGATGCTTTAACCGGGACAAGTACTATGATGAGGTGCAAAGAACCAAGGTTAATCCTAAACACTCTTGGTTTTTATTTCAAAACCTTATAAAGAATGTTATCTATATTGCAATTACTTGAACTTGAGAAAAATTTTGTGATCCCCTTCACCCCTTATGGCTTGGACGATTTGGAGAAGAAGCAAAAACCAAGAGAGACTTTGCTAACTATGTGAAACATTTGAGATACATGAATGAGGTGAAAAGAAAGTGTAAGACTTAAGTAAATGTACACATCAAAAAAATCAAAGACCATACCAATCAATAAATACATATCCTCCCCCCTTGAACCGGTTTTGGGGGAGGTTTGTCCACAAAATTTCTTTTCTTTTTTTTTTAATGTATATACTTTGTATATAACTGGTGTAAATAATTTTTGTAGGAAAATGTAAGTAAAGTGTAGATAATTGTAACTTTTTGGTACAAGTAAGTTTTTAATAGATCAAAATAGAATGTAATGAGATCATAAAAATTGTAAAAATACATTCCTTGTGAAATTTGAGTGATAAAATAATTATCGTATAATTTTTAAGAAACACGTCGTAATATTATAAATTTAACGATTTGTATACGAAATAAATTTAAAACACTAGGTAAAGTCAAAATATAGTTTTTATAAACTAAATGTAAATTTAAAAATATGTTGGGATCATTTTTGAAAGTAACGGATTAAATATTTAAAATAATAACTCACGCGATAACGTTTATTAAATATAAAAATTACGCGTTAAATGTGAAATGAAATGCCATGAATGAATTAATATGATGCATATATAATTTAAGAAATGACCGGAATTTGAGAATTGTGACAAAAAACTTCATCATAATCTACTCCTTCTTGTTGTTTGTAGCCTTGAGCTACTAACCTTGCCTTGTTCTTGATGACATTACCTCTTTCATCTCTCTTGACTCTGAAAACCCATCTGGTTCCAATAACTTTCTTCCCATCTGGAAGATCTGTTTATATACAAAGCTAAGTAAAGCATTATGAGGTTTAGTAAAACTCTTAGCTTTATGTCTTGTCATCACTCCAGAAGTAGAAGGACCAATGATTTGGTCAGTAGGATGATTCTTATAAATTCTTAAAATAGGAGACTGTGGAACTCCATAAGTATCATCCAAATTAGTTAAATCAGCATCTTTATTGGAATTTGAGAAAATACCTTCATCTTCAAACTCATCATCAGTTTCCTCTAATCCAGGCATGGTAGGATCATCCAAATCATCTAAAGTACTGTCAACTGGTGCAGCAGTACTTTGTTCGAAAGTACTGTCCAAAGTACTGTGAGAATACTCTGCAGTCTTATTCTTTTTCTTTGCTTCTTCATAAGCTCTTCTTTGTTCATCAGAATAAGAATGTGCCATTACATCTTGTAAAAGCATCTGATTAAGTGTCTCTTGAATATCTTGATCCTCAGCAGATAGTGAAGATTTTGGTATATCAGTACTATGCGCTTGTGCATCAGTACTTTGTTTTGGAGCATCAGTACTTTGCTTTGGATCTTTATCAGGAACAACATCAGGTCTAATGTGAACTCCATGAACAACATAATGTGAATCTTCTCCATTATACACAGGTTGATTTTCTTCTCTGACAGGTACATAATTCATAAAAGAAGTTAAAACTTCAAGATCAAACATCCAATCAAGACCTTTACCTTTCTGATTCTCTTGATCTTCTAAAAACTCAACATGAAGACAATCATGAACCTTTTTAGTGACTCTGTTGTACACTCTAAATCCCTTACTGTTGGTACAATAACCCAATAAATATCCTTCTTCAGACTTGCCATCAAACTTTCCCAGATTATCAATTGTGTTTAAAATAGTGAGAGGGCATCCAAAAGGCTTCATAAAACGAATGTTGGGTTTGTTGCCCATCAGCAACTCATAAGGTGTCTTCATCTGTGGTTTTGTAACTGATACTCTGTTAAGTACATAGCAAGCAGTACTTACAGCTTCAGCCCAAAATTGAATAGGTAGTTATAAATCTGCAAGCATAGTTCTGGCTTGTTCAATCAAAGTCCTATTCTTCCTCTCTGCAACACCATTCTGCTGTGGTGTTCTTGCAATACTGAACTCCCTCTTGATTCCTTTGTTAGCACAAAATTCATCCATAAGCTTGTTCTTGAATTCAGTTCCATTGTCACATCTAATACCTCTGACCTTGAGTCTCAATTGGTTTTCAAGTGCTATTATTAGTATCTGAATAGCATCAAAAGTATCATCTTTAAATCCCAAGAAAAATACCCAACTGAATCTACTGCAATCATCTGTAACAACTAAGCAGTACTTTTTCTTGTTTAATCCTTGTCTCCTGTCATACTTCCAGAGCAACCACTATCTACAATCAAATGATCTTTAAGCTCCTCTTCTGGGTTGCCCTGCACAAAGATTTAGAGAGTTAGTTTCTTTTAGGAACCCAAGCCATTACTGACTTATGTTCCCCTTGTGGAGTTACAAACTCAAATTCTTTGAGTATGTAATTTACACTGTTTTTCAAAATATGATCCAGAATTATCTTTTGATTTTTAGCATGTGGATTTTCAAAACTTTCTGGATTTTCAACAGAACTCTCTTTTGCAAATTCATGCTCTTTTTCTTGTATTATAAAAACATCTGATTCACTTTTTGTTAAAAGTACTGTTTGTCCCTCAGCAGTACTTTCCCTCTTAACCCATTCAGTTTTAACACTTGGTTCTTGTGATCTAGATCCCCTATGTGAATTGTAATACCTTCTAGGTTGATAGTAATGAGATCTCCTAGGATTTCTGTTCCAAGTGATATTCGCAGTACATTGGTTTGACGGAGCAGTACTTTGAGAAGGTATTGCTTGTGAAGGTACTGGTGGTTTAGAAAAAGGTCTTCTCTGGTAGGGGTACCAATGAGCTGGTGAGAAATTGCTGTGATTAACCCTATTAGAATGATTCCAGACTGGTTTGTTCTCTCTAGGTTTCTGGTTAGCAGACCTGTTCTTTGAAAATTTCCTAAGGTATTCCGAGTGATGTTCACAATCTTTGATTAAATGAGTAGGACTAAAACACACAAAACACAGTTTTTCACCCATACTCCCAAAGTGACTTCTTCTATGTCTATGACCAAAACTATTGTGCCTTCTAGGTGAATGATTAAACCTGTTTTGACCAAAATTATTCCAAAAAGGTTTTGCAGTACTGTTTTGAAAAGGTTTTCCTATAGGTACTGCTTGTGGAGCAGTACTTTGAGTAGAAGGTACTGCTTGACTTTGAAAATTTGTTTCAACAGTTTCTTTTGGGGTTTCAGACCTAGATTGACCAATAAGCTTCTTCCTAAACTCTAGACTGTCTACACAGGTTTAATTTTGGCTGATGAGGAGCAAGAGGATACTCAATTTGAGTCACTTGAAATTTTGGCTGATGTGGCTCAGAAGACTGATGTTTCTTCACCAGTTGTTACTGAATCGTCAAAGACCAAGAAACCCATTATGTTTACTAGAAGAAAGAGAAGACAATATTTGAGTAAGGATTCTTCTGAACCTTCAAAGGTGTCAGAAGTTGCAGCTGCTGATGATCAAATGGAGGATGTTGCTACTGAACCTGGTCAAGCTTCATTTGTTAAAGAACATCCAGGTCCTTCACCTTCAGCGGATCATACTGAAGTCTTTCTTGCAGGAAGAAGTTTTAATCTCGACCCTAATGATGATGTCTTTTCTACACCTGTTGAAGATTTGTCTCAACATGTTTCTTCTGATGTTAATTTGGGTATTTCTTCTGATGTTCCTGTTGTTGACATCGCTTGTGATGATTCTACTAAGGAATCTGCTGACACAGGGAAAGGAGTAATGGTTGATGAAGAGATTGGCACTGATCTAGTTAGTGAACAGGAAATGCAAGCACAAGAAAGATTGTTAGATGAGTGTGAAAATAACAAGAAAAGTTAAGCATTGGCTGAAATGCTTCAAGCTCAGTTTGCTACCAATTTGACTCCTGAGAGACAACGAGAAATTGATGAAATGTCTACTCAGTTCACTGATGCTCAATGGGATACTTACATTAGTCAAGCTGCATCAAATTCTACTCTTGCTCAGAGTATCTTAGGTGCAGACTTAGACAGTGAGAATTTTGCTGCACAAATGGTGGCCCTTGGACAAAAACGAAAGCAAGCTGCAGCTGACAAAAAGAAAGCTCTTAATGCACAGAAAGCTAAAGCAAAAAGGGAAAGACCACAAACAGCAGCTCAGCTGAAAAAGTATATGAGAATGGTGGTGTATAATCAAAGTAGTATTATCTATCAGAAAGGTTTGACAAAGAAGCAAGTTTGGGCTTTAGATGATTCTGAGTTAATTAACATGTATCATAGGATTATGAAGTATATCACACCATCTTCTAAATTGAAAAGGAGTGCTGGTGCTTTGGATGCTCCTGAAGCAAAGAGACCAAAGCAAGTTGAGATTGTAGATAATTTTGATGATGTTACACCCAAGATGATTTCTCCTTATGTTACTGCTGAAACATCTACTGAAGCTATACATTTCACTGAAAGGGTTCAATCTATTGAACCACATGTTGTTTCTTCTGAAGCAGTACCTAGTGTCGCTACTATATCTTTAAATTCAAAGGATATGAATGCTTCTATTCCTGTTGATAAAGTAGGAGAAGAGTTGGGTAAGCAGGCTGAACTAGCCGCTGCTAAATCAAAGAAGGCCAGAAAAGTACTTGAACGAATGTATGTCTTGCGTGGTATTGTTCCAGTTAAGTCTACTTTTACTTCTTCCACTCAAGCTAAAGATGTCCCTGAAGCATCTGAGGATGTACCATCTATGGGGATTTATATACCTGGTCGGAGGAAGAAAAGGATGTCTAAAAGAAGACACATTTCTCTAAGGAAAAATGTGAGATCCGCTGAGTCTAGGGATAAGAAATCTCTCAAGAGTATTTCTTTAAATCTAAAGGCTGCTGAGTTTACTTTTATTAGAGAAGGATCTGTTGATGTTTTTCCTGAAGGATCTCATGATGTGTTGATTAATTGGACTTTAACTGATGGGGAGCTTAATACTATTTATCGGTTGGATAATTCTACTTTGCAGTTCAACTTTTTGAAGGAAATATTTCATTTGGTGGATAGACAAGATTTGAATACTCTGTATGGACTTGTCACTAAGCATTATGCTGCTCATTCACCACAGGGTTCTGGTTTATATTTCCTAGGTGATCTTCAAGTTCTGTTTGACTCTCAATATTCAGATGGTAAAGGGTATTCTATTTGGAAAAATTCTCATAAGTGGAAGGTTGAGACTTGGAGATTTTATCCTCTGCCTTGTGTGCATGTGGTGGAGACAAAGGGTGGAATGACTGTGTGTATGTTTTCAGACAAGATTTATCCTTTGTCTGTATCATTAATGGAGAAAATGCTTAGAAAGAAGTTGGAAGTTCCACCTGATCCAGTTGGGAATGACAAGCTGAATGCTGAACAATGTGTTGGATTGATTAAGAATCATCTTCTGCAACATAAAGCATCATCTTGATTATGGTATTGTGTATATTTTGTAATATTTGTTTTGTTTTATTTCTTTCTTAGTTAAAAAAAATAAAAAAATCTATGTATATTTTTGAGTTTATTTGCAGGTTTGTTGTATATTATTGCTGGTTATTAACTCACCAGATGTGCCTTTTGTATATCAAAGAGTTTGCTAGTCCAAAGGGTACAACTTTGGTAAAGACACATCAAATCTGTTGATAGCTGTAATGGTTTGCTCAAAATCATAGGGTCTGCAACCACCCATGCTTAATTGCTGAGGGTTGTATGGTCATCAATTCACCATGGTTTATTTCTTTTTCGAATCCAAGAATTGACTAGCCCACATGTATATGGCTTGTGGTAAAGGCAGTGGAATACCATATTTGGTACTCAGTTCACCAATCCTAAGAATTGACTGGTCCTGAGCAAACGGCTACAGGTAAAGACATTTCAAATCCGTTTATATGGTTGCTGATTTGCTAATAAATCAGATGGTTATCAGTGTACCATAGTTTTCGAACTGAAACATTTGGCTACTCCAGTAGTGATGGCTATTGGTAAAGAGACATCAAATCCATTATTTTCAATGATTCACCTCTCACAAGAGTTAACACACCTGGATGTGATGAGAATAGTATGAAACTAATATGTTTTGATGTACATTTTGTCATATGTTGCTGCAAAGATTTGGAGTTTCAAAGTTTTGTCATCATCGAGGTGCTATTATTTTGATTCTTTGCTGTTGTTGTTCAAGTACAATCCTCTAGTTCTGAAGTGTTAAAGATCTATCAAGAAACTAGAACTTAACCTAGTCAAATTCCAGTTTAGGGGAGGATTGTTGGGAATTATGCAAAGTAGAGATTCTGCTGAATGGATTCTGCTGAAGAGTATGGAATCTGCTGAAGAAGAGTTTCTACTGAAGTAGTGAAACCGTGTAGAAGGTTTCTGCGGAGATAGATATTCCGCGTATTCTATAGTTAGTTAGGATTTGCATGAGCTTTATTAGGAAGTGATTATGTATATCTTATTTAGTTTTATGTTTATACGTTTCTTAGGAAACAAGTTAGGGTTCCTTGTCTATAAAAGGAACACAATAGTATGAATGATGTACGAGTTGAAAAAAAAATTTAGTAATATAAAGATCCATAGAGGATCAACAAGTTCTTAGTTATTCGTGTTTGTACTTGTGTTTGATTTCCGCTAAAGAATACAAGTAGTAGAGATTTTCTATTAGTTTGTTTGTGATTACATAAGCAATACTAACGATCTACGAGTGCTCAAGATCTATCAAGGTCTAACGTTTCAACAGATCCCAAAGACTCAGAGGGAATCATACAACCCGCTGATAGGGATATCACTGTCACTGACTCTGCTAAAGGCACTGGAAAACACCCATCAGTGTCTCAGGGGTCTAAGGGGGACAAAGACTCGGAGGGAAAGAAACAACCCGCCGATATGGAACCCAAAACCAATCCTGACTCCAGAGAAGGCACTAGGAAACTCCCACCAATGTCTGAGGGGTCAAAGGGGGACAAATACTCAGGAGGATTAATACCACCCGCTGATATGGAACCCATCACCAACCCCCTGTTAACCGTTGTTGATGAGCTTGCTGATACTGATGATGAAATTCTATCAGCTGGGGAAGAAGTGGACGCTGAGGTTCAATATGAACAAGAGTCTCAGCCTGATCCAAAGGAGCAATCTGAATCACCATTCCAGCCTGAAAATGATGACTCCTCTTCCTCCACTGATGAATTTGCAAGATTTGATAATGTTCTCCCACTTACTGAAAGACAGCTCATTCAGTGGATCACCAAAGCTTCAAGGAAATTATACTCTGGGTCACTGAAACACTGTGGGAACAACATACTGAAGCTGGTGCAAGTTATGCTGATCTGAAGGCTGAGGTCCAAGCCTTTGATGAAAACATTCATGAGCATAGGGATTTGATGTATGACAACATTCACAGACTGGATGAAAATTTGGCTAAATTCCTCAGACACCTTCAGGGCGTAGGCACAAAGGTAGATGAAATCAGGGAATCTGTCAAAGATGACTCAGCACTCAACTCTAAAGTGCTGGAGGCTACAGAGGCGTACTTGAAACAATCCTCCAGCCTCACTGAACTGATTGAAACGCTCAAATCAGCAATTGTTCAGGGTCTTCATTCTTCAGTCCAGTCCCTTCAAACTACATTGAGCTCAGTCAACACTCAAATGGCTACGTTGGCTCAGGCATCTACATCCTTGGCCTGGAATCTTGGGCCACGCATGACTGCTTTGGAAGTATCTCAGGCAACTTTGGAAGCTAAGGTCACTGGCCTTCAAACAGATACTTCAGATATCAAGGCCATGATCACTGAAATTTATTAGGCTTTCAAGGGTCAAGCAGCTCCGTCCCCCTCAGCACCAACACCAACTCTTGCCCTCACTGACGCTCCGGCAACAGTTGAGGGGGAGAATATTGCTGAAGAAACTCCTCTTCACACTGAGGGGGAGCCAACACCACCAGTCTCAGCAATACCCATCTCATCACTTCCACCACAAACATCAACAACAACAACAACACTGACAGTCACAACACCTATAATGACAACACCACCACCCTTGGTTGCATCATCTTCCTCAGGCCAGGACAAAGGAAAAGGCAAAATGACAATTACTGAGCCTGAGAAGATTCCCTACAAAATCGGTGACACTGAATACCTTCTCACACCTCAACAGCTAACCAAATATCTTGCTAAAGAAGAAAGGAGATTGAAACAAGCTGAGGACGATAAGAAGACTAAGGAAGCACTGATTCAAGTGATTGCCGAAGAAGCTGAGAATGTGAGAATTGATTCAAAGAAACTTGAAAAGGGTCAGGCAGGACAGAGGTTCAAGGATGCTCAGGCAGCAAAAATGGCTGAAATGAAAAAGCAGTTGGATGAAAAGAACAAAAGAACTGCAGCCATCAGGAAAGCAAGAATTGACCATTATAATTGGACAATGACAAGCAGAAGACTACCTGAGAAGATCACGGATGTCAAAATCATCCCCAGGTCTAAACCACTGGCAATGAACGTCTACAGGGGGGATGATAAAAGGCATTTCGAGGTTCATGATCCCCTAAAATTCACTGACTTTGGGATCACTGAACTCGATGAACTCGGTCCAATTATTGAAAAGAAGCAAAATGCAGCAGTTAAGGAGCTGATGAAGATGCTCAGTAAGAGGTATGAAAGACTGAGAGATACACCAGCACAACTGGGAATACAGCTTGCCTTAACTGCACCTAAAGGATCTCAACCACAATCATCCACTGGAAAAAGGAAAAGGGTTGAGTTCCAGCCTGAGATAAAAGTGCCTGGATTCGAATGCAACAGGGAACTGCCAGAAGGTGTTAAGTTCGTGAACTGTTTAGTGATTGAAAAGCCTGAAAGAGGTCTATTCCACATTGATGTCTATGGAAACCCAGCATTTCAAAGATGGAGTGATATTGATCAGGCTGGTGTAGCTGTGTTAGGAATTAGAAAAATCAGTCGTTAAAGAGTCGGTCACCTCAAGTATATGTATACGATAGAAAGCTCGTAGTCATAATCAAGTTATGTTAGTAAGTAGTTTGTTAAGTAACATCGTGGAGGACGGACGGGTCTTTACCCACTGTATGCCTGATCCACAGCCCGTTGGTGGCATTTATTTGTAAGACACTATAAATACCCTCTACCTCCCAAGGTAGAGGGTTGGAGCTTCAATACCATTTTTCTTTGTTTCACATAGTTCCCAACTCTCTTCCTTTTCTCTCTCTAGAACTTTCTCTCTCTAAACATCTTGAACGCCACTTGTGATTATGGTTTAATGTGTTTGTGAAATCCTATATCCTACAATTGGTATCAAGAGCCATGGTATGATTATCTCTTTTACATATCCTTGGATTTCTAGTGGTTTTAGATGGTTTTTGAGGTTGAAATAGTTTAGTGGTTTTTGCATCATTTGGATCATTTCTAGTGTTAAAACTTGAATTTTGGGTGTACTTTTGTGTTTAGAATCATTGTAAGTACTTGGGTTTTGATTTGGTAAGCTTGAATCACTGTGGTTGAGCTTGTTTTGGATTGAAAAGTGTGTTTTTGAAGTTTTTCTTGCTAGCGACTTGGTTCTCGTAGTGCTTTTCATCGTAGCGACTTGCTTCAGTAAAAGGTAGCGAGTTGTAGTGTAAATTGTTAGTGATGTGGTCCTAGTGACTTGTCTATTGAGACAAGCCGATAAACAGTACAACTTAGTGGATTCTCCACTACGGCTAGCGACTTGGTGAAGTTAGCGACTTGCTTTCAATTTTGTTAACGACTTGTACTTAGCATTCTTAGCGACTTGGTGTTAGCGACTTGGAACTTAGCGAGTTGCTCTTTAGCGACTTGACTGTGTAGCGACTTGGTGCTTTAGCGACTTGTGTCCAGCGACTTGGGTCTTAGCGACTTGGTTCACAGGAAATTAAGATCTTATCGAGTTGCTACTTAGCGACTTGGTGCTTAGCGACTTGGTTCGAGAATTCTTAGCGACTTGGTTAACTTTTTGTTTGTAATACGGTTTTCTCTTGATTTAGTAAAATCCCGTGAAAGAATCTATTTCCCGGTTTAATCATAGAGTTATAAAATCCCGTGTAATCTGTTAACATGTCTACCAACGTACCTACAATTATCTCCACTGTTGCTGAGGATGTTCAAGCAGCTGGTTCAGATACTCGTCCACCTATGCTTGACAGAACTGACTACGACTCTTGGGCTCAACGAATCAGATTGTACTGTCTTGGAAAGGAAAATGGGGTCAACATTCTCAAATCCATTGATGAAGGACCTTATCAGATTGAGACTACAAGAGACTTAATTGATACAGCTGTAGATGGAACAATGATCTATGGAATAGACAGACCAAAGACGTATGATGAGCTCAATGATAAGGAGAAAAATAGATTCGATGCTGATATCAGGGCTTCTAACATTATACTTCAGGGTCTTCCAAAAGATATCTACAAGCTTATCAATCACAACACTGAAGCCAAGGCAGTATGGGATAATGTCAAGATGCTTCTCTCAGGTTCTGAATTAACCAAGGAAGACAGAGAATCACAACTGTATGATGAGTTTTAGCACTTCAAAATGAAACCAGATGAGAGTGTCTCTGAGTACTACGTGAGATTCCATAAGCTTGTGAATTACATGAAGAACATCAAAATGACCATGCCAAACATTCAGCTGAACTCAAAGTTTGTGAACAACATGAATCCCGAATGGCACAAGTTTGTCACCTCTATGAAGCTAACCAAAGGATTGAAGAATACAAACTATGAGTAGTTGTATGCCTTCCTTCTTCAGAATGAGAGACATGCCATGTTTGAAAAAAGGATTCTTGATCAGTTCAAAACCAACCAGGGAGAAACAAGCTCATCAAATGATTCAACATCTTTTTACACAAATGTTGGAATTACCACCAAAGCTTCTCAAGTCATACCCATGGGTAATGGTAATTACAAGCTCATCCCTGATCCAGCATATAAGCCTCCTGACCCAAACAAATTCATGGAAAACCTCATCAATCAACTCTCTCCCACACACCAACAATAACCTCAGAACAGCATCCAACCCACACAATCAAGCTACTGTCAGAGATGGGAATGTCATGGTGCAACCAGTTCAAGAAAGGCAGTATGAACAGGGAAGAGGTGGAGTTGGTAGAGGATATGTGGCAAATCAGAATTGTGGAAGGAATCCAAATCAGGGTCAAGCTAAGCCAATTAAGTGCTACAATTGTGGTGGTGATGGACACATAGCACGGAACTGCACTTCTCCAAAATGCCCTCAAAATGCAGAGTACTTCAAAGACAAGATGTTACTAGTGCAAGCTCAGGATAATGGAGTTGTGTTGGATGAAGAGGAGTTGTTGTTTCTTGCTGAGGGCAATGCAAAGACATATGATGCAGATGTGGATGAGAAACCAATTCAGGAGATAGGTCATAATCATCAGAATGCCTTTCAAGTCGTCGACTGTGATGCATACGACTCTGACGTTGATGATGAACCTACTACACAGACTATCGTCATGGCTAGAATTTCTCCAATGGTCTCTCCAAAGGTCCCTTCACCACAGCAAGCTGGTCCATCCAAAGAATCAATCATCTCAGAGGTATTAAAATTATACGATGATGTTGATGAGCAAAAGATACATGACAAAGTATAATCAACTGAAACTTTTGAGTCAGATATTGAAAATATGGGTAATATACATGTTGTCCCATATGATCAATATATAAAACAAAGTGAAAGCGAGACTGTACCAAGTGATGCATCTTCTGCAGTCAATGATGACTATATTTTTTATGAATACACTGCATGTACCCCTGAGGATTCTGTTATTTTTGAACTAAATGCCTATAAAGAACAAGTTGCTATTTATGAACAGCGTGCTAAGTTTGAGTTAACCACCCGTGAGTAGGAAATGGATGACCAAATGCGTACAATTATTCGAAAAAGCAATTTTAGAGAAGAAGTATTAAAACAAGAGTTAAGCTCCTTACAAGAAAATCTTTCTAAAACTGCTAAGCAAAAACAAGAACTTCAAGAAAATGTTAAAATGCTTAAGCAAGAATTCAATGCTAAGGAATCAAAACTTTTGAATGATTTTCCCAATCTAAAAACTTTGAGAAACAAGCTTGAAAATAAGTTGTACGTACAAGGGAACACCATTCAGACTGCTCACATGATCACTAAGCATAGAGTTCTTAGCGATAAGCATAGTATCCCCATTATAAAGGAATCCAACCCTGAGTATGGTAAGATAGCAAAAGTTGCTCAAAATATAATCTATGATGGCAATGAGATTCTTAAACCTAGACAGAAACCTAGTTGCATTGAATGCACTGAGGAAGATCGAAAATTAGATGATGCATCTAGGGAGAAAATGAATAAGAAGCTTAACGATCCTACATGTAAAGAGAATAACATAACGATCAAACCCCATGATTACACTAAGGAAAATTGGATATCCTTGAACATGTTTAAGCCTCAAACTCAATTAACCCTAGAACAGATCTTTTGGAAGAAAGATATGGATAAGCTAAAAGTTAATGTACTTGTTGAAACAAACACTCCCCTTAGGAAAATGCCTGCAGCTACTGTAAATCCTCCAAAAACACCAATGCATCTAGTTACTAGATCTATTGCAACAAATAGCAAGACCTTAATCAGCATGTATGTTGTTTATCAGCTGTTTGTTGATTTTGAGAAAACATGTAAGAAGAGAATCACACCTACAGGGATAACTGAGGGGGAAAGGGGTTTTAAGCAAACAAAAGAATGTTATTTAACTGAGGTCATGCCTTTCTGTAAACAATTGAAAGGTCAATTCGAGAGCCTTCAAAAAGGAATTAATTCTGATATTAAAGAAATGGAAAAGGAAATGGAAAAGAAAGAACTTGCATATTTTAAATGAGAATTTGATTTCGAGTTGTGTTGCTCAAGATGTGTTTTATACTGTTACTATGCACTTTATTACTACTTCTCGATTTCATGAATTATCTATTGCATTGAAAGTTTCCCATGATCGTGTCATTGAGCTTGAAAACAAAAACTCATAACTAAGTGAGAAAATTGATCAGGATGATCACGATAATTTGATAAAACATCTTTCTAAACTAGAAGTTGAACATTTTGATTTACAACTAAAATATCAACATCTTAAAGAAAATGTCAAAACCTCAAATATCAAGACATCCTCAGATGTTCCAGAGTTTGATGCAGTTTTTCAGATAAACAAATGTGACGAACAGATACAAGCTCATTGTAACACGATCAGAAAATTGAAAGCCCAAATCTCTCAATTAAAGGGTGAAAAGAACAATGAGACTGGCTCCCAAATTCCTCCTCCATTAGATTTTCAATATTCTCAAACTTTTCATCTTCAAAACTTAGTTAATGTTTTACAAAAAGAAAGCGAGAGTTTTCTAGAAGAAAATGAAAAAGTTAAACGACACTTTAAAGAGTTATATGATTCAATGAAAGTCACTCATGACAAAAACAACGAAAAAATAACGTCTTTACAAAAAGAAATTGAGAATCTGAGGAGTCATGAAAAAGGGAAACTGCCACTTGTTTTTAATGAGAATGTTGCATCAAAGTCATCCTCAGACTGCAAATATACTGTGACTGTTAAATACATTCCTCTTCATCTTAGGAATAATGAACCTGTGTTTCACAACTATTGTGCTCACCTTAAGGATAGTCTAGAATGTCTCTGTGAGATTGTGGAAGAGGATTTTATAAATAAGCCTCTTGACAGTGAAATTAGGTTTGCGTGCATTCAAGCCAAACGATCTCAAGAACTGCTAGAATGTTTAATAGCAACATGTCCTAAATCCTTAGGTGCAAAAGGAAAAGCTGTGATGCCTTGTTCTATGCCTAGTGCCAAGCATACAAACCATTCTATGCCCAGTTTTAAGAAAGTGAACACTAATGTGCCTTCAAGTAGTTCAGATCCCTGCACTTCTAGTTCAGGAATGCAAAAAGTAGCAAAACCAACTAATGTTCCAATTCCCTCTACAGGAGTAAGAAGTGACACCAAAGCAAGCGGGTAAAAGCCTCAAGGCAACACAAAGAATGATAGGACCTTGCATGCTAGGAATGTTCAGTGGAAGAGAGTAGAAGATCACCTTAGGGAGAATTTGAATAAGACGAATCGTGTTGATTCTAGTGTTAGCTCTAAGCGTACTGTAATTAATGCGAATTCTACTACTTTTGGCAAAACATGTAATGATGATTGCGTGGTTTCCGTTACTAATCTTGAATGTTGTGTGAATGATTTGTCTAATGTTGTTAAATGCCCAGCTAAAATTGTTAATGTTAAAATTCAAGCTAAAAAGGTAAAAAGGCAAAGGCGAAAGAAAGTTAGAAAACAGTGGAAACCCACAGGAAGGAAATTTAGTAATATAGTTTATCAATGGATACCTACTGGCCATAATATTAATGTGATGTGCCCTAAATTTGCTAAGTCAATGCCCACTAGAAATTGGATGCCTACTGGTAGAACTATTCCCTTAAGAAGTGAACACACTTTGAATAGGTCAAATACGGACACTAGCACTGCATTTATCTCTGATGATTCCATTGCTTCTACTTCTGATATGGGTGTTCCAATCACTGTTACTAACCAAATGGAACCCATTCCTACATGGGGATCCCAATTATCCAGTTATCTATTCTTGTATGTGTTCAACTACAGATCGTTCAAATCGTTCTGTGGTACCTGGACTCAGGCTGTTCCAAGCTTATGACTGGAGACCGGTCACAGCTCATGAACTTCGTGAGTAAATTCATCGGAACTGTGAGATTCGAAAACGATCATTTTGGTGCTATTATGGGTTATGGAGATTACGTGGTCGGAGACAGTGTGATTTCCAGGGTATATTATGTTGAAAGTCTTGGACATAATCTATTTTCTGTCAGACAATTTTGTGACTCAGATTTAGAAGTGGCCTTTAGGAAATATACTTGCTTTGTTAGAGAACTTGATGGTGTGGAACTTCTCAGAGGAACTCGTGGTTCAAACCTATACACCATCTCTATCGAAGATATGGTGAAATCTTCACCCATCTGCTTACTGTCAAAGGCGTCCAAAACTAAGTCATGGCTATGGCACCGTCGTCTCAATCACTTGAACTTTGGTACCATAAACAATCTTTCCAGAAAGGACTTAGTTGTAGGTTTACCTAGACTAAAGTATGAAAAGGATCATCTTTGTTCAGCGTGCCAATTGGGAAAAAGCAAGAAGTATGCCCACAAACCCAAACCTACAAACTCAGTTATAGAAGTTCTTCATACAATTCACATGGATTTATGTGGACCCATGAGAGTGCAAAATATCTTTGGGAAGAAATATGTGTTAGTTGTGGTTGATGATTACTCTCGATTCACCTGGGTTAAGTTCTTAAGGAGAAAGTGTTGGGATATGAAAGTGCTGAAGATATGAAAGTACTGTAAACTGCAAAGTACTGGAAGAAGTCAAAGAGTCAAAGTACTGCTAAAGACAAAGTCAAAGTACTGCACTATGAAGTCAAAGTACTGCAAGAACAAAGAACTATTATATTCGTTTATGGAAAGTATTGTATTCTATGTTTAGATTACTTGTCGTACAAGAATACAAATTGTAAACCGACTAGGATATCCTTGAGCCTATAAAAGGACTCCTAGATTGGCATTAGAGGTACGATTCCAAAAAGAGTTTTAGAGTTTACGAATTAGTGTTTTAGAGAAAAGTTCAATTATTTAGAATTGTATTAGAGTATCTGCATAATAAGCAGATTTAGAGTTTATAATAAAAGTTATTCTTCTTAGCTTTGTTAAATAAATTCCGCGTACTTGATAAAGATTGCTCAGTGTTTCTTTGTTAATAACTTAGGATTTATCCGAGGTTATTAAACCTTAACAAGCTAGTTAAGTTAGTTTTATTAAAGTATATCGATCCAACAAGTGGTACCAGAGCTTGTGTGGAAAGTCTGACTAGGAAGAAATCCTACTTCAACAATATTCAAGATGTCGACTGAAGCTGCATCAACCACTATCTCTGAGGTATGTTCTAAGTGTCATGATTTTTATCAAAAAGTTCTTAATGCTTATGTGATTGAAAGAGATAATTGTGTTAAGGCTAAGTCTGAGGTAGCATGTTATCAAATCACTTTAGAGTCTATGGAAGCCAAAATATTAACTCATTAAAATAATGAAATGGCTTGGGCTGAAAAATATGAACAACAGGATTACCAGTTAAAACTTAGTGAATGGAAACTAAACTGTAAAATTGCTGAAATTGAGAAATTAACTAAGGAAAGAGATGAATTGTTAGCTAAGTTTGCTGCTTGGGGAGAGTCTGGCTTGTCCCATGTTGCTTATGTTGAAAAACAGAGAAGGGCTTACATTAGAATAGGCTTAGGATTTGGAATGGACTTTAGTAACATAGTTGAAAACCAACCTAGTGATCAGGATGATGGTGATTTTGAGGACATAACCACTAGTGATGATGAACTCATTAACTATGTAGATACATCTAGTAATGAGGGCTCAATAAGTGAACCACCTCCTGAGTATAAGAAAGATAATGGTTATCATGTTGTTCCTCATCCCATTAGTCATCAACCCTCTAGGCCTGATGTTTCTCGTTTTGGAGTAGACAGTCTAGAGTTTAGGAAGAAGCTTGTTGCTCAATCTAGGTCAGAGAAACCCAAAGATGCTGTTGAAAATAATGTTCCTTTAAAACAAAGTACTGCTCAACAAGCAGTACCTTCTGCAAAACCTTTTCAAAACAGTACTGCTAAATCTTTTGGGGATAATTTTGGTCAAAACAGGTTTTATCATTCACCAAGAAGGCAAAATAATTTTGGGCATAGACATAGAAGAAATCACTTTGGACATATGGGTCAAAAACTGTGTTTTGTGTGTTATAGTCCTAATCACTTAATCAAAGATTGTGATCGACACTCAGAATACCCTAGCAAATTTCCAAAGAACAGATCTGCCAACCACACACCTAAAGAGCATAAACCAGTTTGGAATAATTCAAATAGGGTTAATCATAGAAACTTCACACCAGATCATAGATACCCACATCAGAGAAGACCTTTTTCAAAACCTTCAGTATCTCACAGTACTTTCCAAAGTACTGCTCAGAAACAAGGTACTGACCACACTACTTGGAATAGGAATTCTAGGAGATCTCACTATCAACCTAGAAGGTATTACAATTCACATAGGGGATCTAGATCACAGGAACCACGTGTTAAACCAGAATGGGTTAAGAAGGAAGGTACTGCTGAGGGACACACAGTACTTTCAACAAAAAGTGAATCAGATGTTTTTGTGATACAAGCAAAAGAGAATGAATTTGCAAAAGAAAGTTTGGTTGAAAATCCACAAGTTTTGAATCAAAAGATAATACTGGATCATGCTTTAAAAAGCAGTGGAGACTACATACTTACAGAATGTAAGTATGTCACTCCACAAGGGGAACACAAGTCAGTAATGGCTTGGGTTCCTCAAAGCAACTAACTGTTTCATCTTATTAGACAGGGCAACCCAGAAGAGGAGCTTAAAGGTCATTTTTTTTGTTGATAGTGGTTGTTCTGTTAGTATGACAGGAGACAAGGAGTTTCTGTCAGGTGTTTTGGAGTTTATTAGTTAGTGAGCTACATTTAAGGGGAGGACTATCAGGTGTTTGTATAGTCTTATGCATTGTTTGAGGGGAGGATATTTGTGTATACTTCGTTTCTACAAGAGAATTTGGCAAAGTACTGTTTTTCCTGAAAGTACTGCTTGGAAAGTACTGCTTTGGGAAAGTACTGCATACGTGGAAAGTACTGTTTGTCATATTAAAGTACTGTTCCAACGGTTATATTGAGGGGTAATTAATGCTAACGGTTATTTTATTTTGGGCAGTGATTTTTCAAATCTCACATATAAATAACTACTTTCCGATTTTCCCTCTCATATTATTACATTAGCATCGTTTCCATTTTTCTCTCATTCTTATTCAATTTCAATTTGTGCTTACATAATCACCAATGGCGAATCGACCTACTGTTTCAAAGCACAATATGGTAGCAAATTTAGACAAGACTGAAGATAATGCGGCGTTTCACGATATTATTGATTTTTTAACTGGGTCGCAAATAAGTTATGCTCTTTTAGTGGAACCGGATATTATTGAGCCTTGGATTCAAGAATTTTGGGCTACTGCAAGAGAAAACATGGAGAATGAAGAATTTTATATTAGGGCTACAGTTGTTGGACGAACTGTGAAGATTACTGAAGCATCTATTAGAGAGGATTTGCTGTTTAATGATAATGATGGTGCTATTCGTTTTGCCAAGGAATTGATTTGGGAAACTTTTGGGCATATTGGTTATGAAGGTTCTTTAACGGAACAAACATTCAGAAAACAGTTGTTTTGTCCTCAATGGAAATTTTTGGTTCATGAGTTGCTACATTGCATAAGTGCTAAGAGTACTTCTTGGGAGCAGTTCGGATCCAATATAGCATCTGCTATGGTTCGGTTAGCTACGGATCGCATTTTTAACTTCTCAAGGTTAATACTGGATGGGATGCTCTCGCATATCTCACATGGATCTACCTGGTTAATGTACCCACGGTTTATACAGGTTTTCTTAAACAAGCAACTTGCTGATGTGCCAAAACCTACAGACTTATTGCCTGTTATTGTTCAGCAATCAAAGATTTTTACTTTTATGGCTCGAAGAAGTGATTTATTTAGAGGTCCAGATACACCATTAACTACTTCTATCATGGAAGTTGTTCAGGCTGTTAGAGCGGATGATGAAGATGATGCAGCTAGTGCAAGTACTACATCTGAAGGTACTGCAACTGCAGGTACTGCATCTGAGGGAATTGCCTCTGCAAGTACTGCTTCTCATGAAGGTGCTGCATCTCTACAGGGTACTGTTTCTCCAAGCCCTGAGGTTCAAGAAGAGGTTGTAAGATCACCTACTCCATCTCCACCACGTTCTGTTCCTGTTTCTCAATCCGAGGACCATTCACATATTCAAGGTAAAGATCCATATACTATACCTCGTGAAGGTTTATCTTTGGATAATTATGCTTTGACAAGGGAGATAGTTAAGTTGCAAAAGACTACTGAGGTTCAAGCCAAACAGATAAAGAAATTAAAACTGAAGTTTAGAAGGCTAAAGACTTTTGTGTGGCCATTAGTTCAAGAATTTCGTGTCTGGGTCAAAAACAAGAAGAAGGCGCAAAAGCAGTCTAGGAAACACAAACGCCAACAGGTTCATCAACCATCTTCTGTCCAATTGGGGAGGAATTTAGAAAAATAAAATTTGAAAGAAGATGTTACGAAGAAGAAAGAACCTGAAGGTACTGAAGAAAAGATTATTTCAGATACTAAAGAAAAGATTATTTCAGATACTGAGGAACAAGAACAAGTTCAAGGTACTGATGTTCAAGGTACTGATGATCAAGGTACTGAACATCAAAATGTTGATTTTCAAGATACTTCTAGGCAAGAGGTAATAACACCAAGAGTATTGAATTTTGAAGAAGAAGCTGGTCCTTCTACAACTGTTATACAAGAAGAGGAGGAAGCTACATTCAAACCTATTCATTCTGCAAGTGATGATGAATTCATTGCTACAATTTTAGGAGATTTGTCACAACCTAGAGGTGGTGTTACCATTCGAGAAGTGCAAGAAGAAGAACAACAAAGAACTTCTCAACCTGCAATTGATCCTAAGGATAAAGGGAAAGGTGTTCTGGTTGAAACTAAGAAAAAGAAATTAACTTTAGCAGAACTTAGAGCAATTGAAGTTGCTAGGAATGAAGCTGTTGCTAGAAAAGTTCAAGAAGAGTTAAATGCTAAAGATAGAAAAGATCAGGAAGCTCAAGAAGCTCAGAATAGAGAAGCAACTCAAAAGGTACAAGATGAATTAGATGCTGAAGCTGCTGAACCATTACAGTCACCTGTTCCAGTTAGATTTATGCCAAGACTTAATAAAGCTAAAGACAGAAATGCTATGATGGCTTATCTGAAAAGTCAAGGGTATAAAGGATTGCAGAAGTTTAATTATTTTGAGATGAAAAGATTATATGATGCTGCTAGGGAGGATTATAAGAAAGATGTTGCAGGCATCAAAGATTTTAGAGAAGAAGCTACCTGGACTGAAGCTGAAAGAAAGAAGAGTTTGAAAAGAAAAAGGAAAACTGAAGTTACAGATGTTCAGTTCTCAAAGAAAGAAAAAGTTGAATTAAGATCTGAGACTAGTGATGAATTAAAGAATTATCTCAGAGTGGTAGATTTTGATTATACAAAGGAAGATGATGACATGAAGATGAACAGATCAAAGATTAGTGTTTTTGAAGTTGTGAAATCCAAGGATGGAGATTACATGATTTTTCATAAAGAAGATGAAAGCTTCAAAGTTTTCAAAAGGCTATGGGATTTACTGCACATTATAGATAGAGTAGACCTATTCTACTTATATCATGTGGTGAAGGTTTACTTTGAAAATAATCCATTAGAAGGGATTGGTTTAGTTTTACATGGTGATCTCATAACTATATGGGAAACTGAAGAAGAGAGCACTGATGATATTTGGAAGAATCAAGAAAGCTGGGAAATTGTTTGCTGGAGATTTTTTGAAGAGTCTGGAGTTCATGTTTTAGAACTGGAAAATGGAACAATGATACACATGTTTGCAGAAAGAAGATATCCTCTCACAGTTGAGCTCATGAGAAGAATGCTAGAGCATGGATTGGAAGTAGAAGAGGATAATGAAACTGCTTGCATGGTTATCAACTTATTTATCAACTGGACCACTATTGCTGAAGATGATCAATAATTGGTATGAATTTTATTTGAATAAATAATTTTTGATAAATCAGTACTTTTATTCAAAGTACTGCTAATCAGACAGTACTTTCATCAAAGTACTGTTTGCAGAAATAAATCAGTTAAATGAATTTTAGAAGAAACCTTTTGCTAATTAATAAATATTTTGAAATAAAGGTTGAATAAATGGTTTTTGTGATGATAACATCAATAGGTTATCAATCCACCATGGTTACAAAAGGATTGACTAATCCATGAGCAAACGGCTCTGGTAAAGATATATCAAATCCGTTTTAGTTGACAACTTGCTAATAAGTTGGATGGTAATCAACTCACCATATCAGTAATGTGAAGAGTTGGCTAGCCCACAAGAAAATGGCTTGTGGTAAAGGCTGTGGAAAAACCATTATTGGTAATTAGTTCACCATTAGATAAAAGAACTAACTAGTCCAGAAGGGTACAACTTTTGGTAAAGACAAATCAAATCCGTTGATAGCTGGTGGTTTGCTAAAAATCATATGGTTATCAATGTACCATGGTCTTACACACCAAAACATTTGGCTACTCCAGAGATAATGGCTTTGGTAAAGAGATCTAAATCCATTAAATTTTCAATGATTCACTTGGAAGTGATGAGAATAGTATGCAACTTAAACTGAATTAATGTACAATTTGTCATATGTTGCTGTGTTGCTGAAAAGATGGAGCTTGCTGGATGCTGTTGTGAAAAGAACAATTCTAAGAGATACTTTGACAAGCACAGATACTACAGAGAAACAATCTAAAGACTAAGAAACAATCCGTTTTTAAAAGATGCAGTTATTAAAGACATATTCATAAAGGAACTTGAAGTCAAGCAAGTAGAATTCAAGTTAGGGGAGGATTGTTGGGATATGAAAGTGCTGGAGATATGAAAGTACTGTAACTGCAAAGTACTGGAAGAAGTCAAAGAGTCAAAGTACTGCTAAAGACAAAGTCAAAGTACTGCACTATGAAGTCAAAGTACTGCAAGAACAAAGAACTGTTATATTCGTTTATGGAAAGTATTGTATTCTATGTTTAGATTACTTGTCGTACAAGAATACAAATTGTAAACCGAGTAGGATATCCTTGAGCCTATAAAAGGACTCCTAGATTGGCATTAGAGGTACGATTCCAAAAAGAGTTTTAGAGTTTATGAATTAGTGTTTTAGAGAAAAGTTCGATTATCTTAGAATTGTATTAGAGTATCTGCATAATAAGCAGATTTAGAGTTTATAATAAAAGTTATTCTTCTTAGCTTTGTTAAGTAAATTCTGCGTACTTGATAAAGATTGCTCAGTGTTTCTTTGTTAATAACTTAGGATTTATCCGAGGTTATTAAACCTTAACAAGCTAGTTAAGTTAGTTTGATTAAAGTATATCGATCCAACAGAAAGGATGAAACTCCAGATATCATCATCAAACTTATCAAACAGCTGCAAGTTCGACTTAACAAAACTGTCAGAATCATCCGAACAGACAATGGAACTGAGTTTGTTAATAAACAACTTAGTGAGTTTTATGAAAGTATTGGAATCAGTCATCAAAGAAGTGTTCCACGAACTCCTCAATAGAACGGTGTAGTTGAAAGACAAAATCGAACTCTTGTGGAAGCCGCAAGAACAATGCTGATTTACTCAAAGGTTCCAATGTTTCTCTGCGCTGAAGCCATTGCCACTGCATGCTACACTCAAAATCGATCCCTAATTCACACTGCTCATGGAAAAACTCCATATGAACTTGTCCACAATAGAAAACCTAATCTCTCATTCCTTCGTGTGTTTGGTGCATTGTGTTATCCAACTAATGAGGGCCACGACTTAAGCAAACTTAAAGCTAAAGTGGACATTAGAGTTTTTGTAGGATATGCACCAAACAAAAAGGGATACCGAATTTACAACAAAAGAACCCCGAAATATTATGGAAACAATTCACGTTACGTTTGATGAGCTGACTGGTCCAATGGCTCCAGGACAACCCAGTTCTGGAACCGCATCATCAAGTAGTCCCATCAGTTCTACTCTTGTTTACGACTCCTAACTAGTAACTCCTTATGTACCTCCTTCAGAAGATGATTTGAAGAAATTATTTGATCTAATGTTTGATGAACACTATGAGCCAAGTGCTAATGATATGTCAGTTCCATCAACAGAGGCTGCCTCTATCCCTGTCAATGAAGTTAACCCTTCAGTATCAATGTCATTAAGTTAAGAAGCGCCTGCTGATCACTCTGTCTCATCAACAAATCATCAATCATCGAGTGTACACAATGGAAATGTTGCTGCTGTTACAGATGATGAAAACCCTTTTGCTCCTCCAGAAGATGAACCTTTCGAAAACATATTTGCTCCTGAATCATCATCAGAACCATCGTCATCAGGAGATATAGACTCTGCTACTTCAGTTCCTCAACAACAACCACATGAACATCTTAGAAAATGGACACATGATCATCCATTGGACAACATCATTGGAAACCTCTCTCGTCCAGTATCCACACGGAAACAACTTGCAACCGATGCCTTATGGTGCTTCTTCAACTCCGTACTCTCTAAGATCGAACCGAAAGACGTAAAAACTGCCATGAATGAAGACAGCTGGTTCAATGCCATGCAAGAAGAAATTCATGAGTTTAATTGACTAGATGTATGGGAATTAGTACCTTCTCCTGATTGTGCCATGATCATTGATCTAAAGTGGATCTTCAAAGTAAAGCTTGATGAGCATGGTGATGTTTTGAAGAACAAGGCTCGATTGGTTGCAGTAGGATACCGTCAAGCGGAGGGTATTGACTTTGAAGAATCATTTGCTCCAGTTGCTCGTATCGAGGCAATCAGAATTTTCTTGGCTAATGCTGCATGTAAGAACATGGTAGTTTATCAGATGGATGTAAAGATGGCATTTCTTAACGGAGATCTTAAAGAAGTCATATACGTCAGCCAACCTGATGGCTTTGTGAATCCAGAACATCCTACTCACGTCTATCGTTTGAAGAAGGCTCCTTATGTGTTAAAGCAAGCTCCAAGGGTATGGTATGATACGCTATCAAAGTTTCTTCTATCTACTGGATTCAACAAAGGAGCAGTTGATCTGACATTGTTCACCAGAAAGTCAGGCAAACATTTAATTCACGTTCAAATATATGTTGATGATTTTATTTTTGCCTCGACGGATCCCAATGAATGTGATCGTTTTTCAAATGAAATGGATTCCAAATTTCAAATGTCAATGATGGGAAAAATGTCATTTTTTTTGGGATTACAAATTTCACAAAGTCCCGGAGGCATTTTTATAAATCAATCTAAATATGCAAATGAGATTTTAAAGAAATTTGGATTTGATTCTAGTGACCCTGTTGACACTCCCATGATAGAGCATACTAAACTGGATGAGGACCACTCAGGGATCATGGTAGACCAAATGAAATATCGTAGTATGATTGGATCCCTGATGTACCTCACAACCAGTATACCAGACATTCTGTTCGCTGTTTGCATGTGTGCTAGATATCAGGCTAAGCCTACCAAAAAGCACCTTGAAGCGGTTAAACGGGTCTTTCGGTATCTCCAAGGAACTATCAACATGGGACTTTGGTACCCAAAGGACACCGGTATGTCACTAACAGCATATGCAGATGCAGATCATGCAGGATGTTAAGATACTCGTCGAAGTACGTCTGAAAGTGCTCAGTTTTTGGGTGATAAACTTGTGAGCTGATCTTCAAAGAAACAAATGAGTACTTCTATTTCCTCTACAGAGGCTGAATACATAGCCATGTCATCTTGCTGTGCTCAAATCCTATGGATGAGATCCCAATTATCTGACTATGGCTTTGAATTCAACAAAATCCCTCTGTACTGTGATAATAAAAGTGCCATTGCTCTCTCTTGCAACAACGTTCAACATTCAAGAGCCAAGCACATAGACATTCGACATCATTTCATTCAGGAACAAGTGGAAAAAGGTGTGGTGGAACTCTATTTTGTGAGGACTGAATACCAATTAGCAGACATCTTCACCAAAGCTCTTCCTAGTGAACGTTTTGAGTTTATCCTTCCACGTCTTGGTCTAAAGAGTCTACAACCGGAAACACTCAAGCGTCTTCAAGAGGAAGAAGAGGAGTAAAGGTCGTTTTTCATCTATCTCTTGTATATATTTATTCAAAAAACAAAATACAAAATTTTAAAACCCACAAAAGAAAATATAAAAATATAAAATTCTCAAAAATCCATAAAAATTAGAAAATCTTGAAAAATTCCAAAAATATTGTTATTTTGTTATGTTTTTCCTTATTCAATATCATCTACGGACTTTGTGTTGATATTCAAAGAATGTCACGGGTCTTTAGATGTTCTTCGAATGTACAAAAGTTTGTTTAAAAAAAATGAGGCGGAGAAAAATGGTGGTTTACTGTTATTTCAGGCAGTAACCCATTTTATAAAGTAAAGAACAGAGCCATGCTTTATCTTATTTTTCAAATCTCATGCTCTGATTCTTAAAACAAATGTTTGTCATCTAAAAGACAAATGGTTATCTTTCCAAATATTTTTCTGTTTAATGATTCTTCTGAAAAATATTTGCCATCTAATGAAAACCAAATTCCTTTGAAAATACCTCGTACTCTATTATTCTTGTTAATCATTTATGGTCATCATCTGTCAAAATCTCTATCTCTCTATCAACTACTTGTGTCATTGATTGAGGGGGAGAATGATTTCAATCGAATTAAAGAGGTTATTTTGAAAGGTTATTTTTCAAACAATTGGCACGTAAATGAGCAAGGTTATTCTTGGAAAATCAAAAAGAACAATGTTTTATACAATTGATTCAAAACCTTTGCATGATTTTATGTTTTCAAAAGATACTTTTGCATGTTTAAACAATGGAGTTTAAAGTCTGAAAATCTGATCCTTATCAGTTAAAATGTTCTTTTCAAAAGCAAGTCACTATTCTCCTCAAAAAGCCTTCAAAATTTAATTTAAATCAATAGAGATCACAACTCTCAAAGGATTTGGAAAGTGTGATCGGGGGAGAATTTGTGATTTAAATTGGATTTAAACTGATAACTTGATAATTGGTTTTATAAGTGTTTAGCAAACTTTCCTCCCCACATGTGCCAAACGATTTCAAATTTTTCATGCACATTTTGAGGGGGAGCATCTTTTTAAACCACAAAGAATTGAAACATGATTGATTTGTCTCTAAGTGTAGGTTCCCTCTAGCATGTGCAAAACTCTTTCAAATCTCGAGGCACATATTGAGGGGGAGCAAACTTTTGAAAACCTCATCCTTCCCCAATATGCTTTATCTACTTGATTTAATCAGGGAAGTGATGTTGATATCTTTTAGAAATTGTTGATCAAAGAATCGAATCTTTCGTTCTTTTAATCTGAGATTTTCAAGTCCTCTTGCCTCCATGTGCTAAAACCATTTAAAATTATGATGCACATGTTGAGGGGGAGCTGTTTCTGATATATCAAAATGATTCAGGTACAAAATGCTTTGATAATATATCACAAGTATCTGGATTGGTTTTCAATTGGTTCCAATGGCTGATGAACAATACCAAAAGACTGACCAAATTTACTTTATGTATGGTGATATAAAGATGGTTAGGTTAGGTTTTTGTTCCCATGATCCGCCAGAACCGGAGGGATCTACCCAGGGACAATCAACTAGTTAGGGTAGAAGTCCTTAGGTATGATAAAACAAAAGGAGAAAAGTGAGATATGGGAAGAGTGCGGACTGAGACTGAGCTAGTACTGGAATAAACCCAACAAGGTTCTAGTTATGAAGTCTCGGTAAGCACTGAAGGGGTTAAAGAATGAAAAAGAATTAAATGTGAAAAAGGGTGAAAATAAATAGCCCTCCATTTATTCAACCTTAGGGCAGAAACCGGGTTCAATTCATATGCTACTGATGGTTACCAAGGTAACATCGGTATTGAAGACAAGACGTCATGGACCCAGTGACGCACTGCACTACAACTTCCCAAGCTACTCAAGCTCCTCTTAAAAGGACTTGTTTCATTCTCACGGGGAACCAACATTATCTATCGACTTTCTTTTAGAGTTTTTTGATATTAAAGAAGGAGAACTTCTCCCTAGTCTCTGGTTTAGGAACCAAATATGCACAATTGAGTCTAGAGCCACGAGATCATCAAATAAATCTCATTAGGACATTCTCAATGAAGACTCTCTGTTTCACACAATGTGGAAAGAGAGATTATATCTTATAAGTCCTACGCATTATCCTTGTGGTATTGCCATAACATCTGAGTGATATGCAAACATATTCACAATGAAGATGGAAAGCCTTCTGGAGCCAACATCAAACAAGCTCCTGGTGGGTGGCATGTGAGATCTATCCAATAAATCAACCATGTGACAACTGAACAGAAACAAAGGGGGTTATTCAATCTTTTGAATCAATCCTGGTTCAGGTTATGGATTGATGGATACCTTTGAAAAACCGGTCATTGTGCTTAAAAACTCTTTTCGTTAGCACATCGACTGTGTACTAATATTTCAAAATAAAAGGTGTTTATGATTGATAATTGATTTTCATTAAAACCTTCGTTCTATTGCAAAACCAATTTCTATTGAGCGGTACACGATTGTTTTTCAAATCTCTTTTCATCAATCAGTGAATCTCAATTCGCTGGTTCACTCACTCCGTGTTGTCTTCTTTGAGACGTTCTGGTTTGAGAACAGCTAGAGCAGCTGCGAAACCCTGTCAAGGATATTCTTCGGAATTATACCTAATCACAGGCAGTACTTGTACTGATCAACGGGGAACCATGCGCCGTGTACCTCAATTCAACAAAAGTGATCAAAGACACTTTCGTGCACTTTATTGCTAACTGTTGTATGCAGGTACGCCCGACGTTTGCAGCTGATCAGAATGAAGCGGTCAATCCATAGCCGCATGCTCACACTACACATTCATCTCTAAAGAAATCATGATAAGTGCTTTAACGACTCTGATAATTTCACTCCATGCTTCTGCTACGCTGCTGCAAATATCATGATCTAATAAAAGCTTCCACTACTCTGATGAGAAGATATCATGATCCAGAATGTGAGCATGTCGGTCCACTGTCACAACGTCACATAATGTCAACACCACAATGGAAGAGTCAGAGATTTATGCAAGCTGATGATCTCAAAGCTGGCTCAAAACTCATCATCACGTGGATCAGTTAAAGACCTCCACTTTGATTATCCAAACATGCGGAACATGAAGAATCAAAGACTACGAGCTACTAAGCAAGGAACTTAATCAAGAATCATAGAACAATCTAATGTAATATCTGTTTGTATTCATTGTAAATTGAGGTGACCTCCCTTAGGGGGAGATTGTTAGGAATTTGAAAATTCAGTCGTTATAGAGTCGGTCACCTCAAGTATATGTATTCGATAGAAAGCTCATAGTCTTAGTCAAGTTATGTTAGTAAGTAGTCTGTTAAGTAACACCGTGGAGGACGGACGTGTCTTTACCCACTGTATGCCTGATCCACAGCCCGTAGGTGGCGTTTATTTGTAAGACACTATAAATACCCTCTACCTCCCAAGGTAGAGGGTTGGAGCTTCAATACCATTTTTCTTTGTTTCACATAGTTCCCAACTCTCTTCCCTTTCTCTCTTTAGAACTTTCTCTCTCTAAACATCTTGAACGCCACTTGTGATTATGGTTTAATGTGTTTGTGAAATCCTATATCCTACAAGCTGCAATGCTGAGCTACATACCAGTGGCCTCTCAGATCCAAACCCCAGCAAACATCAGGTTCTGTCAAGACCTGAATGCCAAGATAAGAGACCATCCTGACAAGGAAACACTCATCACCAAGAAAGTCAAGCTTGAAGCATTGGGAATCCATCTGGACTGACATCATTTTGATTTATCTTTTGTACTAGTGATAGGAACCTTGTAATTTGATCAATAAACGATGTATGTTTTTGTTAAAATATTCAGTGTTCCTTACTGTATTCATTAGTACATTCAGTGTAAGAAGAAGCCATTTGCTTACTTACACTGATCAAACACTTAGGCTATTTGTATATCCAAATATGGGGAGACTGTTGGGTTCAGTAAATGCCCAAACCCCTTAATCTAGGATTTGAATATAAAATAGCCCGTGTTTAGTCCGTTAACACTAACAGGTCACTGAGTGCATAGTCTCTCAGTGAGTCATCTTCAGGATACTCAGTATGAGGCGATGAAGAAGTCTCTCCACTCAGTAAGGCAGAACTTAAAAGGTGAAGACTGAGTCAAGAAGAAGATGATGGATTCAGTGAGTGATGACAATAACTCACTGAATCCCTAAGACTCCTCTCCAACTACTTACACTGAAGACAAACTAAAGTAGAAGATTGAAGGATGTAAAGACTGAAGAAAGAGCAGGACATGGCGGGATAAGTTTGAATCAGATAAGACAAAGTACTTATCAACCGAAGTCAACTTTCCCTGAATAGCAAAAGATCAGGCTCAGTGTCATCACTGAACTTAGGAAAGTAGTCTTGTCTCTTACCTAGAATAGTCTTTGTAAACAGAGACAAAATACATCAGTATTTTGTCTTCTGTATGATGTCAGTTTGTCACTTAGGAAAGAGTCAAATATCATACATGTATAAATAGCATAAGAGATGGAGTGAAAAGATTAAGCTTGTGAATTGTAAAAACACACACACACGCAAACCTTCTTTTCACTCCTCCAAATACAACTTCTAAGAGTTGTGCTCAGACTTAGCCTAAGCTTAGAGAGGAGTCACCAACCGTTGTCATTTCAATCCCATGTGCTATTCCGCAAGTACTTGGGTAACGTATTCTTTACGATTCATTTCTAATAAGAATATGATGTTGAAAATTATCTAGTGTGTTTTACTTACGTTAATTTCAGTCATTGTTCACTATTAACTTGTTTTATATTTCTAAACTGTTTTAAACGATAGTGAACGGGGACCAACAGTTACCTTTTGTCTATAATCGGTTACCTTTTGTATTGACCATTTCTTAAGCAAATTTGATAAAGAAAATGGATGTTTTTGTGTTTAAGTTTGTGAAAATAAACTTATGAAACTTGAATTGATCTTGAATTGATTGGTTAAACTTAATGCTTGTTTTTATGAACAAAAATCTTGATGAAGGTTTAACTTGTAATAACAATAGATTAGTACACCAACTAATTATCATAATCAACATGTTAAGAAGTTAACACAATCATACTAATCAAGGATAAGAAACTAGTTTAAGCAAGTGTAGTTTTTAATCATCTGAATTTCATTATATCTATTTTCATTGTTATATGCTTTTAGATTGCCTTAGTTGATTTAGACTTGTTAATCAGATTCACTCAAATCCCTGCAAACGTTCCGACTTACTTTCAAAATCTTGCTATAACGGACGAGTGCACTTGCTCGTATGTGTTATTGGTAAAATTGGTAAATCGTCTTTTATAAATTTAAAACTTGTACACACGTAGCACATCACACACCTATCACAACGTCACCTACCCTTTATCCGGTACTAGGCTAAGTACCGAGTTCCGTTATGATGGAGGAACTACTACCCAACACTACAAAACACCTAACCCCAAAGGAGATCAATCTCCTTATTACAACACCATCAAGGATATCAATATCCTTGGATTCAACCTATCTCTATTTGTATATCGATGCACCTCATCGAGTATACAACCTTGACATTCTTCACCAATGTCTTTCGACTTGACTTCTAGGCATCTTTCACTAATGCCCTTGACACGGACGCTTGGCACCTTTCACTAATGCCTTCGTCTTGACTCCTTTAGCATTCTTCACTAATGCTTTTGACACGAACGTTAAACACCTTTCACTAATGCTTTCTTCTTGACTCTTTTGGCATTCTTCACTAATGCCTTGGACACAACACTTCTATGAAGGAAGAAAGAAGTATCAACAAGAGAACCTCAGTAGTCTTGATGATGACGAAGCATGGCAACTCATGGACTTGAGCTTGCTCGACTTCAAGAGGTGGTGATCTCGCCTTTAAGAGGAACCTAGAGAATCACACAAAAACAAAAGACAAACTACATAGAAAGATCCTTAGGATCTTTGGTTAGAAGGTTACAATCCTTGGAGAAAGTATGTGTGGGAGTGACAACCCAAAAAGAAATGGCTCACTATTTATAGAGGAAAAACAGCTACTGTTCGACGGATCCCATGGATCCCTCACTTGAGGGATCCGTCCAGTGTAAAACTGGAGATCCGTTGGACGCTCCCTTTTGCCCATGGGTTTTGGGTCATGGGTCATGGGTTATGGATCATGGGTATCCAAGTAGATACAATGTATCTACAAGATGCAATGCATCTAGTCCATGGGTCATGGGTTAAAACCATGGGTCATGGATAATGTCCATATATGACTTAAGCATGATGTCATGCAATGGGTTATGGGTCATGCTCCATGGGTATGAGTCATGGACTTTGGGTTATACCCAACTACATTCAATGTATTTGGTCAATGGGTCAAATACTTAAGTTTCTACCCATTTATATTACCCATTATAATACATACAAGTTATGTATATATTTACCCAATATGTAAACACTAGTTGTTGTACATATGTATTATTAAATAATAAAATCACTTATACTTGTTTTAGTGTTTTATGTGAAAACGTAAGTGTGTTATAAAACTATTGGCTCAACCCATTTACGTATTTTATTTGTTTCGTTAAAATGATTTTATGTTTGTGATCGACAAAACATTAGAAGATCGTAAAATATAAATAAACGTTTTTACGGCTTATTTGTATTAACAGGGTAGTTGAAAGGAAGAATAGAACCCTACAAGAAATGAGTCGCACCATGTTAAATGAGCAATCCATACCTCAAAAGTTTTGGTGCAATGCCGTTGATACATCAACGTACATACTTAACCGAGTCTTAATTAGACCATTTTTAGGTAAAACTCCATACGAGTTACTTCGAGGCAAAAAGCCTACGTTAGAACAATTTAGAGTCTTTGGTAGCAAATGTCTTCTACTTAACACTAAAGATTACCTTACTAAATTTGATCCAAAATCAACCGAAGGTATCTTTTTAGGTTACTCTCCTAACAGCAAATCTTATGTCATACTAAATAAAGAAACAAAGAAGGTTGAAGAGTCATTAAACATAAAATTTGATGAGAGTCCACCCAAACCTACCCTACCTCTTGTCGATGACGAGATAGTCGAAAGTGAGGCCATAGAAATAAAGAAAAATACAAACAAAGAAGATGAACCATTAAACAATGAAATCATCAATATTATAGAGTCTAAAGATCACCCCGTAGATAAGGTCATAGGAAAGTTAAACGAAAGAACCTTAAGGTCTCAAGTCCAAAACCAAAGTAGCTTATTTTGTTTGTCTCAACCATAGAACCTAAGAATACACAAGAAGCCATAAAAGATGAAAGTTGGGTAATGGCTATGCAAGAAGAGTTAAATCAATTTGTTTCTAACAATATTTGGACACTTGTCCCTCCACCTAATAATCAAACCATAATAGGAACCAAATGGGTATATAAAAATAAGTTAGATGCAAACAGTGTAGTGTCTAGAAACAAATCTAGACTTGTTGCCCAAAGGTATAATCAACAAGAAGGAATAGACTTTGATGAGACCTATGCCCTCGTGGCTAGATTAGAGTCTATAAGAATACTTCTTGCTTATGCTTGTGCTAATGATCTTAAGCTTTTTCAAATGGATGTTAAAAGTGCTTTTCTAAATGGTTTTATTAATGAAGAAGTTTATGTAGCTCAACCTCCGGGTTTTATCGATTTCGAAAAACCTAAACATGTGTATAAATTAAAGAAAGCTCTATACGGTCTTAAACAAGCCCCAAAAGTTTGGTATGATAGACTCAAGTCATTTTTAATCAAAAACAACTACACCATGGGGTTAGTTGATAATACACTTTTCACTAAGAAAAAGGAATCACATATAATTATTGTTCACATATACGTGGATGATATTATATTCGGATCTACTTGTCAAGACATGTGTGATGATTTCTCTAAAATCATGGATGACGAGTTCGAGATGAGCATGATGGAAGAACTCAGTTTCTTTCTTGGTCTACAAATCAAACAAGTAGAAGATGGTATCTTCTTTAATCAATCTAAATACATAAAAGATATGTTAAAGAAATTTGGTCTAGAAGAGTCAAAACCCATAAGAACACCAATGTCATCCGACACTAAACTTACAGAAGATGAAGATGGTGAATCCGTTGATAACACAAAATACCGTGGCATGATTGGTAGTCTTCTCTATCTTACGGCTAGTCGACCGGATATCATGTTTAGTGTTTGTCTATGTGCTAGGTTTCAAGAAGACCCTAAAACATCACATCTAGAAGTGGTCAAAAGAATATTTAGATACATTAAGGGTACGACTCAATTAGGATTATAGTATCCTAAGGGTACGGAGGTAGAAACTATTGTACATGCAGATTCTGACCATGCAGGTGATTATGTTGACTGAAAGAGTACAAGTGGTGTATGTACTTTTATGGGATGTTGTTTAACATCTTGGTTCTCAAAGAAGCAAACGGTATTGGCCATATCAACAACTGAAGCCGAATTTGTCTCCGCCGACAAAGCATGCCAACAAGCACTATGAATGAAACAAGCGTTAGTTGACTACGACATTCATCTAAGTGGCATAGGCATTCTATGTGACAACAAAGGTGCCATCGAATTAAGCAAGAATCCGGTGTTGCACTCTCTCACTAAGCATATTGAGATTCGTCATCACTTCTTAAGAGACAATGTTCAAAAGAGGAACATCTCTATTGGGAAGGTAGCATCCGAAGACAACATAGTTGACGTCCTCACCAAACCGTTGAAGCGGGAACAATTCAACTTGCTTCGTCTTGGTCTTGGTCTCATGGAACAATCGTCGTAATTAGTTTTTAAACTCTACAAGGTATGTAAACACTAGCCTTCTTCTTTTCTGAGTCTAGGATCTCTATTTCACACACAACTCACAAACAATACGGGAATTTTCAAAACCCAAGGTAAGCTTTATTTACGACACGTAATTTCATACTTATTTTTTTTAAAGATAAATGTTTTATTCAAACAAAAAACTTTTTCGAAATGTTTTCTAAAAGATACTTCTTCCCGTATCATTTTTATAAAAGCTATTTCTCACGTCTAGGACAAACCTATTTTCCATTATTAATACAAAGTAAAAACACGTTTTCATTGCATCTCATGTCTTTTGAATGCTAAAGGGAACACATAACTAATATGTATTTTCGGGTACATTCATTTAAAGCAACAATGAATTAGGAGCACTCGGGTTATCTCACATAATAGTATGTTTTTTCACTTCTAGCCTATTTTTCCTTTTGTTTTTAGGAGTCGAGATAACCGCAACTCCAAATAGTTTGCATATAGGCACACACTAGGCAAAAATATTTCCAAAAGGAAAATTTTAAGCTGCCTGAGTCACCAGTACCACGGATCCCAGCATTAACGTTGGACGGTTCCCTCAAGGGAAGGATCCGTGAGACAGAAACTAAAATTCTCTTCTATTTTTCTCACTTTGGCTAAAAACCTCTATATTTTCATCATTTCATCCTTTTTACTAATGAGTATGTTACTTAATGCTTGTCTTCTCATGATTACATGCCTTAAATTCATATCTAATCATTAGATTTTAGTCCACATTTTTTGGTCAAGCATTCATTACAATGCATTATTTTCTCTATAAATAAGGTTCCCAAAATGCTTGCATCTTCATCACTCTCAACCTCACAAACAACCATCATCATATCATCCAAAAGACCTTTCAACATAGATGAATCACCTAGTGCAAACAATCCTCTTCAAGAAATCCAAAATTTTATCCTACCAGCTTCCGTAGTACCACCACCCAAATCTAGAAAAACTGCACGGATTAGCATCCGGCCTTGTTGTTTAGCAAAAACATTGTCAAATAGTTCTTCACCAACTACCCTTTCACCACCAAATGGTTCCATAGTAGCACCTCTCTCATCTCCAACAAGCACACCACCATCATCACCTATCAAGTCTCCACCTAAAGTCACTCTATTGGAACTTCTTAAGACTCCAACAAAATCCCAACAAATCAACCCAAAAGAACTAGTCTTTTTAACACCTCCCACATCTCCAAACACAATTTACAAAGATCTTGTAACTTCACCACCTTTAGCTCCCATTCTCTTACAAGAACATCTAGGTTCTTTTCCACCACCACTTCCAAACATTCCGTACTTTGATCCACATTTTCCAACTTCTCCACCACATCTTCCGCAAACTAACCCGGAAACCTTCCACACACATTACCCACATCATTTATATTGTAAACATTGCCAATCCACCAGGGATGTTGCAATAGAAATTAGGGAAGAGATGCGATTCATACTTAACCACATTCTTGATCGCATCAACATCATCACTCACCAAAACCTCCATCAATAACCTTATGCAAGCATGGAAGGAATAATATTACTATTTTCTCTAGTTTTTCTTTTGAGTCACTTTAAAGAACAAACCTTGTTCTTAGTTTTAAATGTTTGTATGTGGAATATATACCACTACACTTTGTTATTTTATTACAAGGCTTTGTTTACATACCTTGGCTCTCCATCTTGTTTCTCGTCAATCACAAGATTATATTGCATGTTACTACTAACTTTTTCTTTGTAGGTTTTATATTTTCTCACTTGACGGCCCATTCTAGGGGGAGCTACCGTCAAGGGGGAGTTAGAGATGCGTGGACTATTTTTCCACACTTTATTTCTTCATTAGGGTCGCTTTTTGTTTCGACAAAAAGGGGGGGAAGAAGTAAAACTTATGCTTTTAAAACAAAATCTAATCTTAAGTTTTACCAATCATAACATTATGTTTTGTCATCAACAAAAAGGGAGAGATTGTAAATACAAGTAAACCGTAAAAACGTTTATTAATATTCAGCGATCTCTTTGTGTTTTGTTGATAACAAATATAATGTTATCATAAGTAAAATTATAAGGATACATGTTATTTTTGTAAAGAAACTACATATATAGTCATTTAATATAAATTGTTGTAATAATTCATTTATTGTAATAGTTTATTAGGATGGGTAAAAATCAGAACCCATGACCCATACCCATGGAGCATATTCATAACCCATGGAGTTAACCCATTGACTAGATGCATTGCATCTTTTAGATACATTGTATCTACTTAGATACCCATGGTCCAAAGTCTAGGACCCATGACCCATGACCCACAACCCATAACCCATGGGCAATTAGGAGTGTCTCATGGATCCCTCCGTTTACACTAGACGGATCCCTCAAGCAAGGGATCCATGGGATCCGTGCAACAATGGCAAGAAATTGCCTGTAAATAGAGAACCATTTCTTCACTGTAACTTACCCCTCTTCTTACAAACTCTCTCATATATTCTTACATTCTTCTAACCTAAGATCACTTGATCTGGATAGTAGTTCTTCTTTATTTTGTTATGATTCTCATACATGTCAATCTCTAAGGCGAGATCACGAGCATTCTACAAATCATCCAAGCAAGGGGTCCTTGATTGATTTGTTCCTCCACAAGATATTTGTAGCGAAGATCTTGTATTTCATATTTCACATATTTGTTGTGTTATAGTAGTGTTGGTTTGGTCCTCCGTGTTAAGGACTCGGTATTTAGCTTTGTACCAGAAAAAGTGTAAGCAACGTTGTGAAGGCTTCTCCGCCGAGTTGAAGGAGTTTGTTGACATAGTGCTTGAACTCTCGAGTAGGTGACTCGGGGAGTGGAGTAGGGCAAGGAAGGTGTCCTTGTAGCCAAACCACTATAAATCGGTTGTGTCATTTCTATCCTTTACTTTACTTGTTTTATTTACGTGCATTACTTATAGATCTATACTTTCTCTCTATCCACACGATTTCACATTACATCAAATCTAAAGTTTTTAAAACTAAATTAAAATTGGCAAAACTATTCAACCCCTTTTCTAGTTTTCCACAAAATATCCTCTGAGGATTTACTCCCTAATGATATCAGTTACCTCTAATCTCATCAGCCTGATGAATACCATTCAGTACAGAGTGTCACTCCCTAAGGAGTGAACTCACTAAACTTCATCAAAGACTAAAACAACACTTAACCACTATCAGAGTCAGGGTGGTCAGGGACCTAATGGGTATACACTTCGTAACTCCTGACCCGTTACCAAGTATGATTATAACCCTCAAGTGTACTAAATTTTCCAACAATCCTCCCCAAATTTAGATCACTTCCTTTTCATGAAAATTAAACATTGAACAGAACATGTGCATAAACGAAATATCATGAGGATTGAATTTCCATATTTGTACATTACACGTTCAAATATCTGAGAATCAGGGTGTTCTAAGAATTAAACCCTTCAACCCATTTGAATACCTGAAGATAAAATACACAAAAGTTTTCAAAAACCTAAACGCTCCTGACACTATACAAGCCATGTATCCATATCCAATTCATAATGATGTAAGAGCCAAAAGTCCAAATCTCCCTGAAGCGGCAGAACTTCAACATTCACATAGGTGCTTCCTCTTTATTCATTAAGAAGTAGAGACTTCATCCTCCTAACCAGCAGGTTCTGAGCACAACCTTGGGATGATTGTAAAACATGTGCTCCAGTCTACTGAATGTTCAGCTTTCTACATTGAGTTCATCTCCCAAATTTCCTCAAGAGGGAGTTGGGTGTCTTAGCATTTGTTAGGAATTAGAAAACTCAGTCGTTAAAGAGTCAGTCACCTCAAGTATATGTATTCGTTAGAAAGCTCATAGTCGTAGTCAAGTTATGTTAGCAAGTAGTTTGTTAAGTAACACCGTGGAGGACGGACGGGTCTTTACCCACTGTATGCCTGATCCACAGCCCGTAGGCGTTTATTTGTAAGACACTATAAATACCCTCTACCTCCCAAGGTAGAGGGTTGGAGCTTCAATACCATTTTTCTTTGTTTCATATAGTTCCCAACTCTCTTCCATTTCTCTCTCTAGAACTTTCTCTCTCTAAACATATTGAACGCCTCATGTGATTATGGTTTAGTGTGTTTGTGAAATCCAATAACTAACAATTTCTATCAAGAGCCATGGTTTGATCACTCATCTTTCATGCTCTTTGTTTTGGGTGGATTTCATAAGGTTTTTGTGGTTTTAAGTGTTTAGGAGAGTTTGAATCATTTGGACAAATTCTAGTGTTAAAGTTTGAATTTTGCTTGTACTTTTGTGTTTAGGATCATCATATGTGTTTATGTTTTGAATTGGAAGGCTTAAATCATTATGGTTTGGTTGTTTTGGATTGATAAAGTGGTTATTTGTGAAAGTTGTACTAAGTGAGTTGAGTCTCGGAGTTTTTGTTTCTTCGAAGCGAGTTTCTTCGTTATTGGAAGCGAGTTGTTTCTTTAAGCGACTTGGGTTCTAAGCGAGTTGTTTCTTTAAGCGACTTGCGTTATAAGCGAGTTGTTTCTTCAAGCGACTTGAGTTCTAAAGCGACTTGGCTATTAAGCGAGTTGTACTGCTAGCGAGTTAGATTAAGCGACTTGGTGGTTAAGCGAGTTGTCTCTGTTTGCGACTTGCTATTAAGCGAGTTGTCTCTATATGCGACATGGATATTAAGCGAGTTGGTTTTTTAAGCGACTTGTTTCTTTAAGCGAGTTGGGTGGTTTGCGAGTTGATAACTAAGCGAGTTGATTGTTTAGCTACTTGTCTATTAAGTCTTGTTACTTCTTCGTGCTACATTCTTACGGTTGTTCTTTTGGTTTAGTAAAATCCCGTGAAAGAATCAATTTCTCGGTTTAATCAAGGAATAGTAAAATCCCATAGAACTTGTAATCATGTCAAACATCGTACCTACTATCGTTTCTTCTGTAGTTGAGGACGTTCAAGCAGCTGGATCAGATACTCGTCCACCTATGCTTGACAGAACTGATTATGACTCATGGGCTCAACAAATCCAATTGTACTGTCTTGGAAAGGAAAATGGGGTCAACATTCTCAAATCCATTGATGAAGGACCTTATCAGGTTGAGACTACAAGAGACTTAATTGATACTGCTGCAGATGGAACAATGATCTATGGAATGGATAGACCAAAGATGTATGATGAGCTTAGTGATAAGGAGAAAAAGAGATTTGATGCTGATATCAGGGCTTCTAACATTATTCTCTAGGGTCTTCCAAAAGATATCTACAAGCTTATCAATCACAACACTGAAGCCAAGGCAGTTTGGGATAATGTCAAAATGCTTCACTCAGGTTCTGAGTTAACTAAGAAAGACAGAGAATCACAACTGTATGATGAATTTGAGCATTTCAAGATGAAACTTGATGAGAGTGTCTATGAGTACTACGTGAGATTCCATAAGCTTGTGAATGACATGAGGAACATCAAAATGACCATGCCTAACATTCAGCTTAACTCAAAGTTTATGAACAACATGAATCCCGAATGGCACAAATTTGTCACCTCTGTGAAGCTAACCAAAGGATTTAAGAATAAAAACTATGAGCAATTGTATGCCTTCCTGCTTCAGAATGAGAGGCATGCTATGTTTGAAAAAAGGATTTTGGATCAGTTCAAAACCAATCAGGGAGAAACCAGTTCACCAAATGATTCTACAGCTTTCTACACCAATGTTGGTATTACCACCAAAGCATCTCAAGTCATACCCATGGGTAATGGTAATTACAAGCTCATCCCTGATCCAACATATAAGCCTTCCGACCCAAAAACACTCATGGAAAACTTCATCACTCAACTGTCTCTCATGGTTAGTCAAAACATGAACTCTCTCCCACACACCAACAATAACCTCAGAACAGCATCCAATCCACACAATCAAGCTACTGTCAGAGATGTGAAGGTTGTGGTGCAACCAGTTCAAGAAAGACAGTATGAACAGGGAAGAGGTGGAGTTGGTAGAGGATATGTAGCAAATCAGAATCGTGGAAGGAATCCAAATCAAGGACAAGCTAAGCTAGTCAAATGCTACAACTGTGGTGGTGAGGGACACATTGCTAGGAACTTCACATCTCCAAAACGTCCACAGAATGTGGAATACTTCAGAGACAAGATGTTGCTCGTGCAAGCTCAGGATAATGGTGCAGCTTTGGATGAAGAGGAGATGTTGTTTCTTGCTAAGGGCAATGCCAAGACATATAATGCAGATGTGGATGAGCAGCCAATTCAGGAGATAGGTCATAATCATCATAATGCCTTTCAAGTTGCAGACTGTGATGCATACGACTCTGACGTCGATGATGAACCTACTGCACAGACAATTTTCATGGCTATCATTTCTCCAATGGTCTCTCCAAAGGTCCCCTTACCACAGCAAGCTAGTCCATCCAAAGAATCAATCATCTCAGAGGTATTAAAACTATACGATGATGTTGATGAGCAAAAGATACATGACAAAGTACAATCAACTGAAACTTTTGAGTCAGATATTGAAAATATGGGTAATATCAATGTTGTCCCATATGATCAATATGTGAAACAAAGTGAACGTGAGACTGTACCAAGTGATGCATCTTCTGCAGTCAATGATGACTATATTTTTTATGAATACACTGCATGTGCCCATGATGATTCTGTTGTTTCTGAACTGAATGCCTATAAACAACAAGTTGCTATTTATGAACAGCGTGCTAAGTTTGAGTTAACCACCCGTGAGCAGGAAATGGATGACCAAATGCGTACAACTATTGGAAAAAGTAATTTTAGAGAAGGAGTATTAAAACAAGAGTTGAACTCCTTACAAGAAAAGCTTTCAAAAACTGCTAAGCAAAAACAAGAACTTCAAGAAAATGTTAAAATGCTTAAGCAAGAATTCAGTGCTAAGAAAATGTTAAAATGATTTTTCTAATCTAAAAACCTTGAAAAACAAGCTTAAAAATAAGTTGTACGTACAAGGGAATACCATTCAGACTGCTCACATGATCACTAAGCATAGAGTTCTCAGCGATAAGCATAGTATCCTCATTATAAAGGAATCCAACCCTGAGTATGGTAAGATAGCAAAAGCTGCTCAAACTGTAATCTATGATGGCAATGAGATTCTTAAACCTAGACAGAAACCTAGTTGCATTGAGTGCACTGAGGAAGATAGAAAACTAGATGATGCATCTAGGGAGAAAATAAATAAGAAGCTTAACGATCTTGTGTGTAAAGATAAAAACATAACGATCAAACCCCATGATTACACTAAGGAAAATTGGATATCCTTGAACATGTTTAAGCCTCAAACTCAATTAACCCCTGAACAGATCTTTTGTAAGAAAGACGTGGATAAGCTAAAAGTTAATGTACTTGTTAAAACAAACACTCCCCTTAGGAAAATGCCTGTAGCTACTGTGTATCCTCCAAATACACCAATGCATCTAGTTCCTAGATCTATTTCCACTAATAGCAAGACCTTAATCAGCCTATATGTTGTTTATCAGCTGTTTGTTGATTTTGAGAAAACATGTAAAAGGAGAATCACACCTACTGGGATAATTGAGGGGGAAAGGGGTTTTGAGCAAACTAAAGAATATTATTTAACTGAGGTCATGCCTTTCTTCAAACAATTAAAGGGTCAATTTGAGAGTCTTCAAAAAGGGATAAATTCAGATATTAAAGAAATGGAAAAGGAATTTGATGCAATGATAGTTAAAGTCAATGATTATGAACAGGAACTCAAATATAATGAAGTTGAAAGAAAGAACTTGCACATCTTAAATGAGAATTTGATTTCGAGTTGTGTTGCTCAAGATGTGTTTTATACTTTTACTAAGCACTCTATTACTACTTCTCGATTTCATGAATTATCTATTGCATTGAAAGTTTCCCATGATCGTGTCATTGAGCTTGAAAACAAAAACTCAGAACTAAGTGAGAAAATTGATCAGGATGATCACGATAATTTGGTAAAACATCTTTCTAAACTAGAAGTTGAACATTTTGATTTACAACTAAAATATCAACATCTTAAAGAAAATGTCAAAACCTCAAATATCAAGACATCCTCAGATGTTCCAGAGTTTGATGCAGTTTTTCATATAAACAAACGTGACAAACAGATTCAAGCTCATTGTAACACGATCAGAAAGTTGAAAGCCCAAATCTCTCAATTAAAGGGTAAAAAGAACAATGTGACTGGCTCCCAAATGCCTCCTCCTTTAGATTCTCAGTATTCTCAAACTTTTCATCTTCAAAACTTAGTTAATGCTTTACAAAAAGAAAACGAAAGTTTTCTAGAAGAAAATGAAAAAGTTAAACGACACTTTAAAGAGTTATATGATTCAATGAAAGTCACTCGTGACAAAAACAACAAAAAAATTGTAACACCCCCAATTTTGTGATACGCAGCGGAATTCAAACTGGGTGTTACTTCATGGCACAACAGTCATAACAATAGAAAACGTACTCTAATGGAGTCGTTTTAAAATATTTATCATTCGATTTATATAAATATAGAGTTTACAAAAATGAGGTCCCAGATGGTTCCAAGTTTACAAAATACATTAAATGGGTTTTCGAATGATAATAAAATTTATAGCCTTCTTGATCTAGTCCTTGCTCTTCCGTGCCAGCTTCCGACATTATGGACCTGAAATACATGCTTAAAACTGTCAACACAAAGGTTGAGTGAATTCATAGAGTTTAGGAAATCAGTTGAACACATAATGATTGTGTGAGTTACGTTGTTATACACTCATAATGTTGAAAACAAAACAGATATTATTGCACTAAGCTCATGATACCGAAAACGTTAACAGCTGTCATATAATAGTAATCGATGCCCTAATAGGTAATTTGCCATTAAACCTATGGATCTTCAAATAGAGTGCGTTTGTTTACCGAACCTGGTAACACAAACGGGATTTGTCATTCCCGATAGATCTATCCACAATATTCGCGTTCACTCGCAAGTGATTAATGGTTCAGGATAATAGGGACTTTGGCAATAGTGTACTTAGTGCAACTAATATATTCAAGTATAATTTGAAAGAAATGTGTTTGATTTAAAATAAAGCATGTATCTCCCCCAAGGTTTTGTAAAACAATTAAGTAATAGAAAGTGGGGCTATGAACTCACCTCAAAGTAAATGATAGCAAATGTATAATGAGAATGATGGATATGCCGTGGGAACTTCTACGAGCAACCTAAAATAGAATGTTGCAACTTAGGTTTGGAATAATGTTTAAGAAAACATAAACCATCCTATATACGTCTCTATGTTGATCATGATGTAGTACATGGTATTTGTGTATGTCATTTATAGAAATGGTCTAGTTGTGAAAACATGTTTAGTTTATAGATATCGTACTACCATTCGGGCCATCATAATTCAGAGGTCATGCAGTAAACGTTCGAGGAGCTAGGACACTTTAAATCGTAAATCCAGCAACTCGTCGATACGTTTTACTCAAATGAAACCCCTCACATGAAGCTCCCTAGTTTTGTAGTACTTAGTAGATAAAACATAGATTTTGAATGAAGATTGTTATATAAATAAGTTTATCATGTTTTTACAAGTATCTAGTTTTTACAAGTTCTCGTCGTTTTCATAAATATGATCACCTTAGTTAATGGTCTTGGGTAAACAAGCCTTAAGGCTTTAGCCATGGCCTTGCCGTGACTTTGGTCTTGACTACCATAGTCTTGAGACTTAGCTTTGGCCTTAGCCGTAGCCGTGGTCTTGGCTTATGTCTATTAGGCCTCTTGGTTTTCTTTTAGTTGTGACAAAAGTATAGTTATGAGACTATATTTACGGCAGTTTCTGTTTTTGAAAGATTTTGGCCTATTTATGCGTTTTCAAGGTCCGTGCTACTATGTTATTGAAGGAAAACGTCGTTCCGGACAACTTTCGTGTTTTAACTTTTTGATGATTCGGACCAGAAGTACCATTTTTAAAACGGCAGAACTCAAAACAGCAAGCTATTGGCAGTTTCGACGTTTAGGTTTCGCTAACTTCTTTTGCTTATAACTTTTGACTCGTTTGTCCATTTCGGGTGATTCAAATTGATATGTTTACCTTTTTATCTTGTCTACCATATTATGTAAGTTAGAAAGTCCTTATGTTACTGTTTTTAATGGTCTCACATGTGTAGAATATGACTAGTTTACTAGTTTGTTACTTTTATGACAATATGTGAATTAAAACAAGTGATTGAGTATATGTACATCATGAATCAACATAGTAACTATATATATATAGCATGAAATAGTTAAGATTATGAATAATAAAGATGAGATGATGGTGGTGATAAGTTGCTTACAACTTTTGGCTTTCAATAAGAAAGGAGTAACTTAGTAAGGATAGGATTTTGATTTATCGCGAAAGACTTTGGATTGAGCTAGCTTTCCACACCTTGGCACCCTTTCAAACTTGAAGAGTTGGTGATGAAGTACTAAGTGACTTGAGTGGATTTAAACTCAAGAAGATCACTTAAACTTGCTAGAGATTTGATGTAGAAGCTTGATCTTTGGAACTTCCTTGCATAAACTTGGAGTTTATAGATCAAATGATGGAAGATATGTATGATTTGTGATATGAACGACCCAAAAAATATTGTGAGGGTTCTTAGGATGCATATCACTTGCTATTTATAGGAGGGTAAGTTTGGTTAACCATATATTGGGTTAAATATTAACCATGGTTAAGTTAGGACACTTGTAATGATCTAAAGGAAGCATGGTTAGGATTTTGCCACCAAAATGATGACTCCCCCCCTTAGGTCAGCCAAGTGAAGATAAGATGACTTAGGTGGTTAGTTTTGGTATTATCTTGGTTACGGAGTGAGTTTTGGTTCCGTTAAATGCCAACCGAAGCCATAAAACGTAAAACCGGGTATCGTAAAAATACGAAACTTGTAGGAATGATGAGACTCATCGTTATACTCCATCTAAAAATATAAAATGGGTGATAAGTCTCATTGGGTGCAAAAATACTGCTTAAAGCTGGAAATACGGGTCAAAAACGCGTAATACGCAGTTTTTCAGAAAAGAACGAAATTTCAGGGAAACGACCGTGAAGTTATTTAGAGTAGACTAAAATTAGTCTAAAAGTGATATGAGATGTTAAAATGTGGTTTTCGTCATACGCGGGATAACTTTACAGTTATTCGTGAAGTTTAAAAGTTACGCGATTTAAGCAGAAATGTAGAACGTACATGGTTAATTCCTTTATGGTCAAAGGAGGAAGGAAATATGTTTGACTTTTCCATAAAATGTAAAAGTGTCAAAAACATATTAGAAACACAGTGCAGGAATCGTTAAGTCTGGATGTAAGTAGAATTGTTTAAAACGTAAGTTTAGTTTTGTTCTGCGCTAGGCTTATTTAGTAATATTAAAAATAATAAATATAAAAAATTCTCAAATTAATCATGAGTGATCTAAAAATTTATCTGATGCGAGGAAAATTTTCAGAGTTGATTTTCGTTATGCGCGTGATGTTTAAACGGTGGACTGTCTAAAACGAAACTTTTAAAACGATGTTTACTTAATAACTTTTGCGAAAATGATCTAACGATGGTCGAACTCTCAGGTTATTACTAAAATAATTTATCTTACGAGAATGTGGATTAAAAATTTTACGAGATGAATAGTGAATGTGAATAGTAAAAGTGAATAGTAAATTCTCGAAAATGAAAAGTAACCTAAAAATGCGGGTGGTTACAGTCTCACCCCCTTAATGGTAATTCCGTCCCGGAATTCAGTGTGTGTTATCCGATGTTGAAATGTCTAGGAAAATGAGGATGTATACGCCAAATTCTAATCTTTGTGTTCTCAAGTTTCTAGTCATAGAATGTATTATGTATCATGTGGCTTAAGTTGATAATCTAAAGGGTTTTGTTAAAATCTTATTGAGTTCTATACACCTCAAGTTTGGCTTTTCTCGATTCTCAAAACGAATCATATGTTGGAAAATTTAGTGCACTTGTGGGATTAGTTCACACCTTGTAATGGGTTAGGAGGTACGGAGTGTACACCCATAAGGTCCATGAACACCCTAACTCTGATAGTGGTTTGTATTGGTGAAAGTACTGCTTGTGGTTTCCACTGATAGGCAGTGTTTCCACTGATAGGCAGTGTTTCCACTGAAGTGGTGTATCCACTGCTAGTGCTATGAAAGTACTGATGCTATGAAAGTACTGATAGGCAGTGTTTCCACTGATAGGCTGTATTTCCACTGCAAGTGGAAAGTACTGCTAGTGGAAAGTACTGCTTATTGAAAGTACTGCTTAGTGAAAGTACTGCTTATTGAAAGTACTGCTAAATGGCAGTTACAACTGCATTATGACCACGTTTAATTGGTCATGTAACCACTAACGGCTATAATGGGGATAATTATGAGGCTATTAATGGGCCGATTAATACTCATAATTCCATTGGAATAGCTCAAGAGTAACCTCCTATAAATAGGAGATCGGTTTATGCATGAAAGACACACAGAAAACGATAAACACTTATTAGCGAAAGGGTTATAGAATTGTGCCTAATTCTCTAACTGCATTTGGTCTTATCCCAAGTAGATATTCGTGATACCCAGGCATTAGGGTCGAATAGTTTACTTTGGAAAGTGATCACACGATTCCAAGTGATATCCGGTAACCACCCAGTGGTATTGCTACTGTCATTGATTGTCTTAACCCTGTTCTGGGAGATAAACCCCAACAATCAAAGTAAACTATTTTGTGATAATCAATGGCAACTACTGCAATGAAACACATGGCTTCAAACTTTGCTAAGCTGGACAAGCTTGAAGGGGTGGACTTTAGGAGGTGGCAGAAGAAGATGCACTTCTTGCTGTCAAGCATGAGTGTGGTCTATGTGCTGACTACTCCTATTCCTGATGATGGGGATGATGCTACTGTGGATCAGATCAGGAGGAGGAGCAAGTGGGAGAATGATGACTACATATGCAGAGGTCTTATTCTGAATGGTATGTCTGATTCTTTGTTTGATATTTATCAGAACTTTGAATCTTCCAAAGAACTGTGGGATTCCTTAGATGCCAAATATATGGCTGAGGATGCATCAAGTAAGAAGTTCCTTGTTAGTAATTTCACAAATTACAAAATGACTGATTCAAGACCAGTTATGGAACAATACAATGAACTTCTTGGAATACTTGGAAGGTTTACACAACACCAAATGAACATGGATGAGGCTATCAAAGTCTCTTGTGTCATTGACAAACTCCCTCCTTCATGGAAAGATTTCAAGCATACCTTGAAACATATGAAGGAGGAGTTAACTCTTGTTGAGTTGGGCAGTCATCTACACATTGAGGAATCTCTCAAGGTGCAGGATAATGACAAGCCAAAGAGTGGCAATGCTGCTGGACCATCTGTTGTCAATATGGTGGAGCATAACAACTCCACCAGGTACAATGACAACAAAGGCAAACGCAAATTTCATTATAACACAAGGGCAGATCCTAACAAGAAGGCAACACCTACTTGTTGGAAATGTGGCAAGACTGGTCACATTAAAAGGGACTGCAAGGGTGTTAAAGTTGGTGGTAAAGCCAATGGATCAGGCACTAATGGTTCAGGGAGTGGTGGTTCAACCAACTCACTGAAAGGTCAGAATATGTTTAATAAGTCTTTTCAGATTTATTATGTTACATATGTATCTGAATCTTTTTATGTGCAGGATGATGATGTTGCGTGGTGGGTTGACTCTGGTGCAACAGTTCATGTGTGCAAAGATAGAAGCTGGTTCAAGACTTATGAGTCACTGAATGATGGTTCTATTCTTCACATGGGAAATGAGTCAACAGCCTTGGTGCATGGTCGTGGTTGTGTAGATCTTAAGTTTAGTTCTGGAAAGATTGTAACTTGTTTAATGTTATTCATGTTCCCGATATCAGGAAGAACTTGGTTTCAAGTAGTGTTTTGAATAATCATGGATATAAACAAGTTATTGAATTTGATAAATTTTTTCTTTCTAAATGTGGTGTTTTTATTGGTTTTGGTTATTTATGTAATCAAATTTTCAGGCTTAATATTACCACTGACAGTGTTATTTCAGCTTTTGTGACCACATATGATCAGACTGATTCTAACCTTTGGCATGCTAGACTTGGTCATGTTCACTATAAAAGGATGCAAGATATGTTTAGGGATGGTTTAATCCCTGCTTTTGACATGGACACTGAAAAGTGTAAAACTTGCATGTTGACCAAGATAACCAAGAAACCCTTTCAGGGTGTTAGTCGTGAGACTAAGATCGTGGAGCTTATCCACAGTGACCTGTGTGATTTGCATGCCACTCCTTCTTTGGGGAATAAGAAGTACTTTGTGAAATTTATTGATGATGCTTCTAGATTTTGTTATGTCTATCTGTTACATACCAAGGATGAAGCATTAGATAAATTCAAAGTGTTTAAAACTGAAGTTGAATTACAACTTGGGTCTTTGATCAAAAGATTAAGGACTGATAGGGGAGGTGAGTACATGGATACTCAGTACTTTCAGTCTGTTGGAATAATCCATGAAACGACTGCCCCTTATACTCCTTAGCAAAATGGTATTTCTGAAAGGAAAAACAGGGTGCTGAAGGAGATGGTTAATACCATGATGTCCTATTCAGGACTGAGTCAAGGGTTCTGGGGTGAAGCTATGTTAACAGCTTGCTATTTGTTAAATAGGGTTCCCAACAAAAGGAACAAGGTTACCCCTTATGAACTCTGGACTAAAAGGAAACCCAACCTGAATTATCTCAAGGTTTGGGGTTGTAGGGCTGTTGTAAGACTCCCTGATCCAAAGTTGAAAACTTTGGGTGAAAGAGGCATTGACTGCATCTTTGTTGGATATGCTGAGCATTCCAAGGCTTTTAGGTTCTATGTTATTGAACCTAATGAACATGTTTCAGTTAACACAATAATTGAATCAAGGGATGATGATTTTGATGAGAATAGATTCTCATCAGTCCCTAGACCAAGTCAGAGGATTCCTAATGGAACTCATGACACTGGTGTATCAGAGGTACCTGATGATGAACCATCAGTGGTCCCTGATGAGGTTGTGGTACAACAACCTGAACCTGTGCTCAGGAAAAGCAAAAGGGTCAGGACTCCAAAGTCATTTGGACCTGAGTTTCAACTATACTTAGTTGAAGGTACCAGGGATGAGGTCTCAGACCAATACTCCTATTGCTTCATTGTTGAGGATGACCCTAAAACATTTGAAGAAGCAATGAAGTCCCAGGATATTGCTTTCTGGAAAGAAGCAATCAATGATGAGATGGATTCCATCATGGGCAACAACACTTGGGTGTTGGTTGATCTACCTCCTGGTTGCAAACCTTTGGGTTGCAAATGGATTTTCAAAAGAAAAATGAAGGTAGATGAAACTATTGAAAAGTTCAAGGCTAGACTAGTCATTCACGGCTTTAAACAAAAGTCAGGAATAGACTATTTTGATACTTATGCCACTGTGGCTCGTATCAGTACCATAAGACTGCTGATTGCTATGGCATCTATTCACAATCTGGTTATTCATCAGATGGATGTGAAGACAGCTTTCTAGAATGGTGAATTGGAAGAAGAGGTTTATATGAACCAACCTCAGGGCTTCATCATGCCTGGCAATGAAAACAAGGTGTGTAAACTGATTAAGTCTCTTTATGGACTTAAGCAGGCACCTAAGCAATGGCATCAAAAGTTTGATGAAGTGGTTTTGTCTAGTGGTTATGTTCTTAACCAAGCTGACAAATGTGTATATAGCAAATTTGATGAATCTGGTAAAGGAGTCATCATTTGTCTATATGTTGATGACATGTTGATCTTTGGCACTGACCAAAATCAGGTTGACCTGACAAAGGAATTTTTGTCATCAAGGTTCTCCATGAAAGACATGGGGGAGGCTGATGTTATCCTTGTTATAAGGATTAAACATGAAAGTAATAGAATTTCTATCTCTCAGTCTCATTATATTGAGAAGGTACTGAGGAAATTCAATTACTTTGATTGTACTCCAGTGAGTACACCTATGGATACTTGTGAGAAGCTAATGCCTAATCATGGAAAGGCTGTATCTCAACTTGAGTATTCTAGGGTAATTGGCTGCCAGATGTATGCCATGACTTGTACAAGGCCTGATATTGGTTTTGCAGTGGGAAAATTGAGCAGGTATACTAGCAATCCTAGTACTCATCACTGGCAAGCAGTTCAGAGGGTACTGAAGTATTTGAAGAGAAGTATGGATTATAGTCTCTCATATACTGGTTACCCATCAGTGTTGGAAGGGTACACTGATGCAAGTTGGATCAGTAACACTGAGGACAATTTGTCTACCAGTGGCTGGGTATTCCTACTTGGTGGAGGTGCAATTTCTTGGGCATCCAAGAAACAAACTTGCATCACCAGTTCAACAATGGAATCTGAATTTGTGGCTCTAGCAGCTGCTGGTAAAGAAGCTGAATGGTTGAAAAACCTGCTTCTTGAGATTCCATTGTGGCCTAAACCTATAGCACCTATTTCTATCCGGTGTGATAGTCAACTACATTGGCTAAGGCTTATAGCCAGATGTACAATGGTAAGTCTAGACACTTAGGTGTCAGGCATAGCATGATTCGTGAGCTTATCATGAATGGGGTGGTATCTATAGAGTTTGTGAGATCTCAACAGAACTTAGCTGATCACTTGACGAAGGGTCTGGCTAGAGACTTGGTTATAAAGTCTGCTAAAGGGATGGGTTTAAGTCCAACTTAGTCACTGAATGCTAGGACACCCAACTCCCTCCTAAGGAAACTTGGGAGCTGAGTTCAATGTGGAAAGTTGAACATTCAATGGACTGGAGCACATGTTTTATTTACATCCCAAGGTTGTGCTCAGAACCTGCTGAAAGGAGGATGAAGTCTTTACTTCTTAATGGTTATTTTTCTTTGAAAAAGTGCTTGGCAGGAGCATGACTAAAGAGGAACCACCTATGTAAATGTTGAAGTTTTGCCGCTTCAGGAAGCTTTGGACTTTTAGCTTTTACAACATTTATGAATTTGGATATGGACACATGGCTTGTATAGTGTCAGGAGCTGTTAAGTGTTTGAAAACTTGTGTGTATTTTATCTTCAGGTATTCAAATGGGTTGAAGGGTTCAATTCTTAGAACACCCTGATTCTCGAATATTTGAACGTGTAATTTACTAAGATGGAAATTCAATCCTCAGGACATTTTCGTTTATGCACATGTTTTGATTGATGTTTATTTTTCATGCAAAGGAAGTGAACTAAATTTGGGGAGGATTGTTTGAAAATTTAGTGCACTTGTGGGATTAGTTCACACCTTGTAATGGGTTAGGAGGTACGGAGTGTACACCCATAAGGTCCATGAACACCCTAACTCTGATAGTGGTTTGTATTGGTGAAAGTACTGCTTGTGGAAAGTACTGCTTGTGGTTTCCACTGATAGGCAGTGTTTCCACTGAAGTGGTGTATCCACTGCTAGTGCTATGAAAGTACTGATGCTATGAAAGTACTGATAGGCAGTGTTTCCACTGATAGGCTGTATTTCCACTGCAAGTGGAAAGTACTGCTAGTGGAAAGTACTGCTTATTGAAAGTACTGCTTAGTGAAAGTACTGCTTATTGAAAGTACTGCTAAATGGCAGTTACAACTGCATTATGACCATGTTTAATTGGTCATGTAACCACTAACGGCTATAATGGGGATAATTATGAGGCTATTAATGGGCCGATTAATACTCATAATTCCATTGGAATAGCTCAAGAGTAACCTCCTATAAATAGGAGATCGGTTTATGCATTAAAGACACACAGAAAATGATAAACACTTATTAGCAAAAGGGTTATAGAATTGTGCCTAATTCTCTAACTGCATTTGGTCTTATCCCAAGTAGATATTCGTGATACCCAGGCATTAGGGTCGAATAGTTTACTTTGGAAAGTGATCACACGATTCCAAGTGATATCCGGTAACCACCAAGTGGTATTGCTACTGTCATTGATTGTCTTAACCCTGTTCTGGGAGATAAACCCCAACATCATATCTTATTGTATTGAGACTATCAATAAAACCTTAATTTCTAGATGGAGTTTTTGGTGATAGTGTGCGGTATGGAGCCTAATTTGTATTTGTATGGTTTCCTTAGTTGTTTCGTGGGTGATCTCTGAATACCTTAGTCCAGCAAATGGTTTAACTAATACTTTCGTCTATATAGTGCCTCAAAATGGAATAGTTTTGTTGTTGTTAGGGTAACTGTTGTTAATCAAAGGTGTAAGATATTGTTGATGTGAAATGGTTTATAATAATGTGACAATTGTTGTTGTAGGAAAGTCTTGCTAGTGGCAAGTGGTTATTCAAACCATTTCCAAAGTTAATCATTGTCTTAGGTGGTTTCGGGATGAAGGTCATATCCTATAGTGTTTATGTCAACTAGTGTTTGAAGGAAACGTGATAGTGTGAAGTTTTATATATTGACTTACAATGGGGTTCAGATAATGATGTGATAGGTTGATGATTAGAAGAGTGTAGCATACGCTTACCATTATTCTTAGGTAGAGATGTCAAGTTTGTTTTAAAATCAAAAGTGAATTTTAAAGTATTATGGCGGAATGATATCCTTGAAACCTAAACAGGCTAGCACTTCTAAGAAATGACGAGAAGATTTGATGACTATCCTAAGATAGTAGTTAGGATTATTTCATAAATGAAAACTTTCAAGAATGAAATTAGGTAGTATACATAAGTGTTAAGATCTCGCTGAGTGATAAAACAGTATCGCGTCTCTAGATCTTTTTAATGAATTCTAGTGGTTTATCGAGTTTAAGTAAGAAATTAACCTGAATATAACCCTTGTATAACTATTCTCAGTTTTTGAAAAATTTAAGTCGAACATAGTTAATCAGACTATGATCCATTATCCCAAGGTTAAATATAGGTGATTAGGCTATATTTAGCCGAGGTTCGATAAATTTTTCAAATACCTAAATTAGGTATACTTGTGATATGTCCATAGCTTTTGAGAAATTGTCCACTAAGCAAGGGCGATATCAAACCATTCAGTTGCAAGTCCTAGCCATAAAATACTTGTAACCTATGTTTTCACATTCCTTTGCATAGAAGATAGTATGGGTAGATACGTGTGGAAAAGAAAGGAAATCTTAAGTAATTCTAAGATTCACGAACATTTAACAATGAAGGTTTCAAAAGAGAATTTTGATGAATGTAGAGAAAGTTGCTGAACTTCAGCTTTTATAGATGATGAGTCACTTTGTCCTTTAGAAATCCCATTTCTTGTATTTCCTTAGGGAAATTGATAGACTGTGACGGGTTTCATGTAAAACAATATCATATAATGTTTATAAGATAATTTTTAGAGACTATTGTATAACTTATAATATCTGAGTAGTAGTTGAGACCATTGTGCAACTCACAATGTTTGAGAAATAGTTGAGACCATTGTGTAACCCACAATGTCTTGAGAAATAAATGAGACCACTGTAGGATTTACAGTGTCTGAGAATGTAATAGAGACCACTGTAGGATTACAGTGTCTGAGAATGTAATAGAGACCACTGTAGGATTACAGTGTCTGAGAATATAATAGAGACCACTGTAGGATTACAGTGTCTGAGAATATAATAGAGACCACTGTAGGATTACAGTGTCTGAGAAAAATGAATGAGAACATTGTATCTCACAATGTCTGGGAAGGTGGAAAGACCATTGTAGTCAGTTACAATGTCTTGGATAAAGTTTCGTAATCCTAAAATGCACGAGTAGATACATGATTGGGAGATTGGAAAAATATGATTGTGCTGTAATGCCTTAGAATAGGCATACGGAGATATGTTGAGTACTTTGTTTATGATTGAAATTATGTCAAGTGTATATATCAATATACTAGTATGTTTGTATAGCTTAAAGAGCCTAAAAGTCACATAATCGTCCGGAGGATGGAAGGCACGGAGAACGGAAGGCTATAAAATGTTTTTGTTTGTAAAAGTAGTTATAGTTTAAGTCTCAATTAGACCCATTTCTCTATAACTGTAGCTCTGATACCAATCTGTAACACCCCTAATTTCGTGATACGCAGCGGAATTCAAACTGGGTGTTACTTCATGGCACAACAGTCATAACAATAGAAAACGTACTCTAATGGAGTCATTTTAAAATATTTATCATTCAATTTATATAAATATAGAGTTTACAAAAATGAGGTCCCAGATGGTTCCAAGTTTACAAAATACATTAAATGGGTTTTCGAATGATAATAAAATTTGTAGCCTTCTTGATCTAGTCCTTGCTCTTCCGTGCCAGCTTCCGACATTATGGACCTGAAATACATGCTTAAAACTGTCAACACAAAGGTTGAGTGAATTCATAGAGTTTAGGAAATCAGTTGAACACATAATGATTGTGTGAGTTACGTTGTTATACACTCATAATGTTGAAAACAAAACAGATATTATTGCACTAAGCTCATGATGCCGAAAACGTTAACAGCTGTCATATAATAGTAACCGATGCCCTAATAGGTAATTTGCCATTAAACCTATGGATCTTCAAATAGAGTGCGTTTGTTTACCGGACCTGGTAACACAAACGGGATTTGTCATTCCCGATAGATCTATCCACATTATTCGCGTTCACTCGCAAGTGATTAATGGTTCATGATAATAGGGACTTTGGCAATAGTGTACTTAGTGCAACTAATATATTCAAGTATAATTTGAAAGAAATGTGTTCGATTTAAAATAAAGCATGTATCTCCCCCAAGGTTTTGTAAAACAATTAAGTAATAGAAAGTGGGGCTATGAACTCACCTCAAAGTAAATGATAGCAAATGTATAATGAGAATGATGGATATGCTGTGGGAACTTCTACGAGCAACCTAAAATAGAATGTTGCAACTTAGGTTTGGAATAATGTTTAGGAAAACATAAACCATCCTATATACGTCTCTATGTTGATCATGATGTAGTACATGGTATTTGTGTATGTTATTTATAGAAATGGTCTAGTTGTGAAAACATGTTTAGTTTATAGATATCGTACTACCGTTCGGGCTATCATAATTCAGAGGTCATGCAGTAAACGTTCGAGGAGCTAGGACACTTTAAATCGTAAATCCAGCAACTCGTCGATACGTTTTACTCAAATGAAACCCCTCACATGAAGCTCCCTAGTTTTGTAGTACTTAGTAGATAAAACATAGATTTTGAATGAAGATTGTTATATAAATAAGTTTATCATGTTTTTACAAGTATCTAGTTTTTACAAGTTCTCGTCGTTTTCATAAATATGATCACCTTAGTTAACGGTCTTGGGTAAACAAGCCTTAAGGCTTTATGTCACACCCCCAAAATATCGCAGCGGAACGATAGTGTCATTGGGGTATGACGTCATAGCACAAAGTATGGATAAAGAAAACGACCTCTATAATGAGACGTTTTAAAGAGATTACCATTCGATAAAATAAGTTAAAGTTTACAACACATGAGATTCCAAAGTTTGACAATACATAAAGGTTTACAAAACATGTCGAATGGTAATAGATAAAAACACTAGACTCCAATGTATGCCATGAGACCCAAAAGCTCCATGAAATGCTATCGCCTTATGACCTGAGATAAATATGCTAAAAAGTGTCAACACAAAGGTTGGTGAGTTCATAAGTTTGTAATAAAATGATCTAAAATACTTTGAGAAATGTTCACACAGCAAAGGCATTGTAAATCCACCCAGTTCCAAGTTCCGCCCATACAAAACTTGCAACCTGTGTGTTCACAACCCACTGCCTAAAATAGAATGACAATCATGAATATGCGCATTAAGGTAGTTAAAAGTATAAATATCACCACAAGGGTCTTCCAACAACTCGTTTTGGGATGTTCCTCCAACGACTCACGTTGGGCTGTATCCATAAAAATGGCCTTCCAACATATAAATATTGGGATGTTCCTCCAACGACTCACGTTGGGCTGTATCCAAATAAATGGCCTTCCAACATATAAATATTGGGATGTTTGTAAATTAATAGCCTTCCAACAACTTAATTTGGAGCCATTAATTCTTGTATGTTTGTTCCAAATATGCATATGAAATCAAGTATAACCCAATCAAGTATATAACGCAATCATGTCTAAAGTATAAGTAATGTTGTTTGGCAAAAGAGTTTAAATGTTTGGATAAATAAGCATATATCTCGCCCCAAATAGTTTATAGGAATTTAAATGAGTAAAGGCGGGGTATGAACTCACGGTAATCAGTAAAAGTTTAGAATAATTGTGAAATTAAATGAAAATAGTTAAGCATGTATCTCCCCCAAAAGTAATTCAAAACGTATAAAAGTAGGGGCTATGAAACTCACGGTAATCAGTAAAAGTTTAGAATAATTGTGAAATTAAATGAAAATAGTTAAGCATGTATCTCCCCCAAAAGTAATTCAAAACGTATAAAAGTAGGGGCTATGAAACTCACCTGGTATGATTGATATGCTAACAAAATGAAGTGCACTAAAATGAGGCTCGGAAACTATCCGCGACCTAAAATGAGTGTCATGACTTGAGTTATGATATGTTGTCGTGAATGCGTGATAGTGTGATACAATGTTGTGCATGCAACTCCATATGATATCCATACCACTTGTACGTTTTGGAAATAATGTTTATCGTCAAAATATGTTTATGACATCCCGTCATATTATAAAATACTTTACAAGTATTTACGTCAAAATGTCATCCTACAATAGTTTATTAATGATTTATTGTGAAATTTTAACTTTTCGTCGTAAAATAATGTCGTTGGAAATTTCATGAAAGTGACAAAAATAGCCTCGAAAAGCTAGTCGTAAAATAGTGTACGTCGAACGTTAGGAAACGAACTCAACGGTTTTGGAAAGCTTGTATCATAATCTCGAAGTTTTGGTACATGAGTTTTCGTCATAGAGGTCTCGAACATAAAGATAATAGAGGTTAAATATGGTGATTTTGTCCAAATGTGGTTTAAAAACTGAGTTTCGGCAAAGTTTAAGCAACCGTAAATAATTTATTACAACTCCGCTATACAAACGGTTGGTCGTTTTGGAAAATATGCTTGGTGATCTCGATTTTATTAAAAGACATCTCGTTACAAAAAGTTCTACGTCAACATTAAAAATAGCCTTCAATATGGTCGTTTTGTTTACCGTAACACTTGTCAACTAAAATAATATAGTTTTTCTTAACTATTAAAGTTACGGCAATTTTATGAAAACGTGTATATTTTAGTCGTTATAAATCCGTTTTCTACGGGTTATACGTCCTTAGCTTCGTATCAAAGTGTACTAATATATTTTTGATAAGTCGAAATAATTTATAAAGCTTAAGACTCGTTTTTGACTTGTACAAAACAAAAATAGTGTGCTGAAATTTTCAGGAAATATATATTTCGTCGTCCAACTTGAAAAATTCATAACTTCTTCGTTATAGCTCCGTTTTAATCCGTTCAAGCGGCCACGGATTCGTTTTAAAGTATATTTTCTAAATATCTAGGCCAAAAATTTGTGTCTACTGTCGGATTTTCCAGAAATACAAAACAAGATCAGACCACTTTTTATACTTTACGAAAAGAGTTTTTCTCGTACTAAACCTATTCCAATCCCTTCAAAACAACTCCAAAGCTATTCTAATCCTACCATACACCTTCTTAGGGTGTCATGGGTTCCTAAACATCATCAAGACCAATATATAACAAGGGATAAATTATAGGATGACTTATATATATCAAACTCTTAAAAACAATGTAAAAATGGTATAAATAACAATAAGTCTTGCATGCTTGCTAAAAAAATGATAAAATACATATGAAATGAAAATGAAAGATGTAAAATGTAAATGATATGCTTACTAGTAAACTTGATGAGGTGATTAGAACAAGGATTAACATAAACACCCTAGGTTTTTATTTCAAAACCTTTAATAAGAGTGTAACTAGATTGTGTTAACTTGATCTTGGAAAAAATTTATGAATTCTTCTAACACCCTTGGTATGACCAGTTATGGAAGGAAGAAACAAGAGAGAAAACACTTTTACTTAACCTTGAATAAATGAGATTGAATGAGTGAAATGGTTTGTGTATAGATCTATACAAGTAACAATTTTCCTACCAAACATTTAATGCTACCCCCCCTTGGTCGGCCAAGGGGGGAAGTATTTCTCAAAAATACTTTTTTTTTTATAATGTATATACTTGTGTAATTGTTTGAATGTAAAATGTATAGGTTAAATGTGTTGCAACTTGTAAGATTGTATATTCATTAGTGTATTTAAGGTAGTTTTAGGTAAAAGTAATTTTTAATAGGTCCATGTAAAGTATAATGAGATCATAAAAATTGTAAAAATACATTCCTTGTAAAATTTGAGTGATATAATAATTATCGTGTAGTTTTTAAGAAAAACGTCGTAATAATATAAATTTAACGATTTATATACAAAATAAATTTAAAACACTAGGTAAACTCAAAATAATATTTTTATAGACTTAATATGAGTATAAAAATATATTGTGATTAATTTTTGGAAGTATCGTATCAATTGTTCAAAATAATGTTTACGCGATAACGTTTATTTAATATGAAATTATGCGTTTAATGTGAAATGCAAAACTATGCATGAGCTAATATGATGAATGTAGAGTTTAAGAAATGACCAAAAATTGAGAATTGTGACACTTTAGCCATGGCCTTGCCGTCACTTTGGTCTTGACTACCATAGTCTTGAGACTTAGCTTTGGCCTTAGCCGTAGCCGTGGTCTTGGCTTATGGCTATTAGGCCTCTTGGTTTGCTTTTAGTTGTGACAAAAGTATAGTTATGAGACTATATTTACGGCAGTTTCTGTTTTTGAAAGATTTTGGCCTATTTATGCGTTTTCAAGGTCCGTGCTTCTTTATTATTGAAGGAAAACGTCGTTCCGGAAAACTTTCGTGTTTAACTTTTTGATGATTCGGACCAGAAGTACCATTTTTAAAACGGCAGAACTCAAAACAGCAAGCTATTGCCAGTTTCGGCGTTTAGGTTTCGCCAACTTCTTTTGCTTATAACTTTTGACTCGTTTGTCCGTTTCGGGTGATTCAAATTTTTATGTTTACCTTTTTATCTTGTCTACCATATTATGTAAGTTATAAAGTCCTTATGTTACTGTTTTTAATGGTCTCACATGTGTAGAATATGACTAGTTTACTAGTTTGTTACTTTTATGACAATATATGAATTAAAACAAGTGATTGAGTATATGTACATCATGAATCAACATAGTAACTATATATATAGAATGAAATAGTTAAGATTATGAATAATAAAGATGAGATGATGGTGGTGATAAGTTGCTTACAACTTTTGGCTTTCAATAAGAAAGGAGTAACTTAGTAAGGATAGGATTTTGATTTATCGCGAAAGACTTCGGATTGAGCTAGCATTCCACACCTTGGCACCCTTGAAAACTTGAAGAGTTGGTGATGAAGTACTAAGTGACTTGAGTGGATTTAAACTCAAGAAGATCACTTAAACTTGCTAGAGATTTGATGTAGAAGCTTGATCTTTGGAACTTCCTTGCATAAACTTGGAGTTTATAGATCAAATGATGGAAGATATGTATGATTTGTGATATGAACGACCCAAAACAGATTGTGAGGGTTCTTAGGATGCATATCACTTGCTATTTATAGGAGGGTAAGTTTGGTTAACCATGTATTGGGTTAAATATTAACCATGGTTAAGTTAGGACACTTGTAATGATCTAAAGGAAGCATGGTTAGGATTTTGCCACCAAAATGATGACTCCCCCCCCCCCCTTAGGTCGGCCAAGTGAAGATAAGATGACTTAGGTGGTTAGTTTTGGTATTATCTTGGTTACGGAGTGAGTTTTGGTTCTGTTATATGCCAACCGAAGCCATAAAACGTAAAACCGGGTATCGTAAAAATACGAAACTTGTAGGAATGATGAGACTCATCGTTATACTCCATATAAAAATATAAAATGGGTGATAAGTCTCATTGGGTGCAAAAATACTGCTTAAAGCTGGAAATACGGGTCAAAAACGCGTAATACGCAGTTTTTCAGAAAAGAACGAAATTTCAGGGAAACGACCGTGAATTTATTTAGAGTAGACTAAAATTAGTCTAAAAGTGATATGAGATGTTAAAATGTGGTTTTCGTCATACGCGGGATAACTTTACAGTTATTCGTAAAGTTTAAAAGTTACGCGATTTAAGCAGAAACTTAGAACGTACAAGGTTAATTCCTTTATGGTCAAAGGAAGAGGGAAATATGTTTGAATTTTCCAAAAAATGTAAAAGTGTCAAAAACATATTAGAAACACAGTGCAGGAATCGTTAAGTCTGGATGTAAGTAGAATTGTTTAAAACGTAAGTTTAGTTTTGTTCTGCGCTAGGCTTATTTGGTAATATTAAAAATAATAAATCTTAAAAATTCTCAAATTAATCATGAGTGATCTAAAAATTTATCTGATGCGAGGAAAACTTTCAGAGTTGATTTTCGTTATGCGCGTGATGTTTAAACGGTGGACCGTCTAAAACGAAACTTTTAAAACGATGTTTACTTAATAACTTTTGCGAAAATGATCTAACGATGGTCGAACTCTTAGGTTATTACTAAAATAATTTATCTTACGAGAATGTGGATTAAAAATTTTACGAGATGAATAGTGAATGTGAATAGTAAAAGTGAATAATAAATTCTCGAAAATGAAAAGTAACCTAAAAATGCGGGTGGTTACAAACATAACGTCTTTACAAAAAGAAATTGAGAATATGAGGAGTCAGGAAAAAGAGAAACTACCACTTGTTTTTAATGAGAATGTTGCATCAAAGTCATCCTCAGACTGCAAATATACTGTGACTGTTAAATACATTCCTCCTCATCTTAGGAATAATGAACCTGTGTTTCAAAACTATTGTGCTCACCTTAAGGATAGTCTAGAATGTCTCCTTGAGATCGTAGAAGAGGATTTCTTAAATAAGCCTCTTGATAGAGAAATTAGGTTTGCTTGCATTCAGGCCAAACGATCTCAAGAGCTGCTAGAATGTTTAATAGCAACATGTCCTAAAACCTTAGGTACGAAAGGAAAAGCTGTGATGCCTTGTTCTATGCCTAGTGTCAAGCATACAAACCATTCTATGCCCAGTTTTAAGAAAGTGAACACTAATGTGCCTTCAAATAGTTCAGATCCCTGCACATCTAATTCAGGAATGCAAAAAGTAGATCAACCAACTAATGTTCCCATAATTCCTTCTACAGGAGTAATCATTGACATTAAAGCAAGCGGGTCAAAGCCTCCAGGCAATACCAAGCAAGATAGGACCTCGCAAGCCAAGAATGTGCATTGGAAGAGAGTAGAAGACCAAACTAGGAACGTTAAGTTTGAGTTGAATAAAACAAATCATGTTGATTCTAGTATTAGCCATAGGCGTACTGTAATTAATTCGAATTCTGATACTATCTGCAAACCATGTAATGATGACTGCTTGAATTCTGTTGCTAATCTTGAATGTGGTGTGAATGATTTGTCTAATGTTGTTAAATGCCCTGCTAAAATTGTTAATGTTAAAATTCTAGCTAAAAAGGCAAAAAGGCAAAGGCGAAAGAAAGTTAGAAAATAGTGGAAACCCACAGGAAGGAAATTTAGTAACTTAGGTTATCAGTGGATACCTACAGGGCAAAAATTCAATCTTAATAAGATGTGCCCTAAATTATATAGACCAATGCCCATTAGGAAGTGGATGCCTACTGGTAGAACTATTCCCTTAAGAAGTGAACATACTTTGAATAGGTCAAATACGGACATTAGCACTGCATCCATTTATGATGATTCCATTGTTTCTACTTCTGATATGGGTGTTCCAATTACTGTTACTAACCATGTGGAACCCATGATTGCATTGGGTTCCCAATTATCCAGTTATCCATTCTTGTCTGTGTTCAACTGCAGATCGTTCAAATCGTTCTGTGGTACCTGGACTCAGGCTGTTCCAAGCATATGACTGGAGATCGGTCGCGGCTCATGAACTTCGTGAGCAAATTCATCGGGACTGTTAGATTCGGGAACGATCATTTTGGTGCAATTATGGGTTATGGAGATTATGTTGTCGGTGATAGTGTTATCTCCAGGGTATATTACATAGAAGGTCTTGGTCATAACTTCTTCTCTGTCGGTCAATTCTGTGATTCTGATCTAGAAGTGGCCTCAGAAAACATACTTGTTTCGTTAGAGAACTTGATGGTAAAGAACTTTTAAGAGGAACACGTGGTTCAAATCTATACACCATCTCTATCGAAGATATGATGAAGTCTTCTCCAATTTGCTTGTTGTCAAAGGCTTCGAAAACAAAGTCATGGTTATGGCATCGTGGTCTCGATCACTTGAACTTCGGCACCATCAATGATCTCTCCAGAAAGGACTTAGTTGTAGGTTTACCTAGACTAAAGTATGAAAAGGATCATCTTTGTTCAGCATGCCAATTGGGAAAAAGCAATAAATATGCCCACAAACCCAAACCTACAAACTCAGTTACAGAAGTTCTTCATACAATTCACATGGATTTATGTGGACCCATGAGAGTGCAGAATATCCTTGGGAAGAAATATGTGTTAGTTGTGGTTGATGATTACTCTCGATTCACCTGGGTTAAGTTCTTAAGGACAAAAGATGAAACTCCAGATATCATCATCAAACTTATCAAACAGCTGTAGGTTCGACTCAACAAAACTGTCAGAATCATCAGAACGGACAATGGAACTGAGTTGGTTAATAAACAACTTAGTGAGTTTTATGAAAGTGTTGGAATCAGTCATCAAAGAAGCATTCCACGAACTCCTCAACAGAACGGTGTAGTTGAAAGACGAAATCGAACTCTTGTGGAAGCCTCAAGAACAATGCTGATTTACTCAAAGGTTCCAATGTTTCTCTGGGCTGAAGCCATTGCCACTACATGCTACACTCAAAATCGATCCCTAATTCACACTGCTCGTGGAAAAACTCCATATGAACTTGTCCACAATAGAAAACCTAATCTCTCATTCTTTCGTGTGTTTGGTGCATTGTGTTATCCAACTAATGAGGGCCAAGACTTAGGCAAACTTAAAGCTAAAGCGGACATTGGAGTATTTGTAGGATATGCACCAAACAAAAAGGGATACCGAATCTACAACAAAAGAACCAGAAATATCATGGAAACAATTCACGTTACTTTCGATGAGCTGACCGGTCCAATGACTCCAAGACAATCCAGTTATGGACCCGCATTTCAACCTTTTTCAAGTAGTCCTATTAGTTCTACTCTTGTGTCTAATCCCTCACCAGCAACTCCTTATGTACCTCCTCCAGAAGATGATTTGAAGAAATTATTTGATCCAATGTTTGATGAACATTATGAACCAAGTGCTAATGATATATCAGTTCCATCAACAGAGGCTGCCTCTATCCCTGTAAATGAAGTTAACCCTTCAGTTTCAATGTCATTAAGTCAAGAAGCGCCTGCTGCTGATCACTCTGTCTCATCAACAAATCATCAATCATCGAGTGTACACAATGGAAATGTTGCTTCTGTTACAGATGATGAAAACCCTTTTGCTCCTCCAGAAGATGAACCCTTTGAGAACATATTTGCTCCCGAATTATCATCAGAACCATCTTCTTCAGGAGATATCGACTCTGCTACTTCAGTTCCTCAACGGCAACCACATGAACACCTTAGAAAATGGACACATGATCATCCATTGGACAACATCATTGGAAACCTTTCTCGTCCAGTATCCACACGGAAACAACTTGCAACCGATGCCTTATGGTGCTTCTTCAACTCCGTACTCTCTAAGATTGAACCAAAAGACATGAAAACTGCCATGAATGAAGACAGCTGGTTCAATGCCATGCAAGACGAAATTCATGAGTTTGATCGACTAGATGTATGGGAATTATTACCTGCTCCATATTGTGCAATGATCATTGCTCTAAAGTGGATCTTCAAAGTAAAACTTGATGAGCATGGTGATGTTTTAAAGAACAAGGCTCGATTGGTTGCAAAAGGATACCGTCAAGAGGAGGGTATTGACTTTAAAGAATCATTTTCTCCAGTTGCTCGTATCGAGGCAATCAGAATCTTCTTGGCTAATGCTGCAAGTAAGAACATGGTAGTCTATCAGATGGATGTAAAGATGGATTTTCTTAACGGAGATCTTAAAGAAGTCGTATACGTCAGCCAACCTGAAGGCTTTGTGAATCCAGAGCATCCTACTCACGTCTATCGTTTGAAGAAGGCTCTTTATGGTTTGAAGCAAGCTCCAAGGGCTTGGTATGATACGCTATCAAAGTTTCTTCTATCTACTGGATTCAGCAAAGGAGCAGTTGATCCGACATTGTTCACCAGAAAGTCAGGCAAACATTTAATTCACGTTCAAATATATGTTGATGATATCATTTTTGCCTCTACTGACCCCAATGAATGTGACCGTTTTTCAAATGAAATGGGTTCTAAGTTTCAAATGTCAATGATGGGACAAATGTCATTTTTCTTGGGATTACAAATTTCACAAAGTCCCGGAGGCATTTTTATAAATCAATCTAAATATGCAAATGAGATTTTCAAGAAATTTGGATTTGATTCTAGTAACCCTGTTGACACTCCCATGATAGAGCGTACTAAACAGGATGAGGTCCACTCAGGGATCATGGTAGACCAAACGAAATATCGTAGTATGATTGGATCCCTGATGTACCTCACAGCCAGTAGACCAGACATTTTGTTCGCTGTTTGCATGTGTGCTAGATATCAGGCTAAGCCTACCAAAAGGCACCTTGAAGCGATTAAACGGGTCTTTCGGTATCTCCAAGGAACCATCAATATGGGAGTTTGGTACCCGAAGGACACCGGTATGTCACTAACAGCCTATGCAGATGTTGATCATGCAGGATGTCAAGATATACGTCGAAGTACGTCTGGAGGTGCTCAGTTTTTGGGTGATAAGCTTGTGAGCTGGTCTTCAAAGAAGCAAATTAGTACTTCTATTTCCTCTACAGAGGCTGAATACATAGCCATGTCATCTTGTTGTGCTCAAATCCTGTGTATGAGATCCCAATTATCTGACTATGGCTTTGAATTCAACAAAATCCCTCTGTACTGTGATAATAAAAGTGCTATTGCTCTCTCATGCAACAACGTACAACACTCAAAAGCAAAGCACATTGACATTCGACATCATTTCATCAGGGAGCAAGTTGAAAACGGTGTAGTGGAACTATACTTTGTGAGGTCTGAATACCAGTTAGCAGACATCTTCACCAAAGCTCTTCCTAGAGAACGTTTTGAGTTTATCCTTCCACGTCTTGGTCTAAAGAGTCTACAACCGGAAACACTCAAGCGTCTTCAAGTGGAAGACGAGGAGTAATGGTCTTTATCCATCTTTATCTTGTATATATTTATTCAAAAAGCAAAAATACAAAAATTTCAAAATCCATAAAAAGTAGAAAATCTTTAAAATATATATATATATATATATATATATTGTTTTCTTTTGTTTTTCTTTTCTTTCGATATCATCTACGGACTTTGTGTTGAAATTCAAAGAATGTTACGGGTCTTTAGATGTTCTTCGAATGTACTTATGTACATATTTTTGTCTAAAAAAAACAAAAAAATGAGGCGGAGAAGAATGGTGGTTTATTTTCATTTCAGGCAATAACCCATTTTTCAAAGAAAGAACAGAGCCATGCTTTATCTTGTTTTCAAATCTTATGCTCTGATTCTATAAACAATTACTTTTATCTAATGAAAACTAATTGCTTTGAAAAATAACTCGGACCCTATTTTTGAAAATCATCTGATCTGATCATTTGTCAAAATATCTATCTCTCAATCAACAACTTATGTCAATGATTGAGGGGGAGAATGATTTCAATTAAATCAAAAGGTTATTTGTCATACAATTGTTTTCGAAAAATAATCATGCATGTTTAATCAATGGAGTTTAAAGTCTCATAATCCGATCCTTATTAGTTAAAATGTTTTCATAATCAAGTCACAATTCTCCTCAAAAGCTTTCAAACTCAATTTAAATCTACAGAGATCACAAATCTCTAATGATTAGAAAATTGTGATCGGGGAAGAATTTGTGATTTAAATTGGATTTAAACTGATGATTCGATAAATGGTTTCACAAGTGTTTTACAAGCATTCCTCCCCACATGTGCCAAACGATTTCAAATTCTCCATGCACATGTTCAGGAGGAGCAACTTTTAAACCATAAAGAATTGAAACGTGATTGATTTGTCTCTAAGTGTAGGTTCCTTCTAATATGTATAAAACTCTTTGAAACCTTGAGGCACATATTAAGGGGGAGCAAAATTGTGAAAACCTCATCCTTCCCCAAATATGCTTTATATACTTGATTTAATTAGGGAAGTGATGTTGATATCTTTTAGAAAATGATATTCAAAGAAGTTAATTCTTCCTCTTGCCTCCATGTGCTAAAACGATTTCTAATACATGATGCACATGTTGAGGGGGGGCTCTTTTTCTAAAAATATCAAAAACAATTCAGGTACAAAATGCTTTGATAAAATATCACAAGTATCTGGATTGATTTTCAAATGGTTTTTAATTGGTTCCAACGGCAGATGAACAATACCAAATAGATCGACCAACTTTACTTTATGTATGGTGATATAAGGATGATAAGGTTAAGTATTTGTTCCCATGATCCGCCAGAACCGGAGGGATCTACCCAGGGACAATCCACTAGATAGTGTAGAAGTCCTTAGGTATGATGAAAAAAAAGGAGAAATGTGAGATATGGGAAGAGTGTGGACTGAGACAGAGCTAGTACTGGAATAAACCAAACAAGGTTCTAGTTATGAAGTCTTGGTAAGCACTGAAGGGGTTGAAGAATGAAAAAGAATTGAATGTGAAATGGGTGAAAATAAATAGCCCTTCGATAATTCAACCTTAGGGCAGATACCGGGTTCAATTCATATGCTACTGGTGGTTACTAAGGTAACACTGGTATTGAAGACAAGATGTCATGGACCCAGTGACGCACTGCACTAAACTTCCCAAGCTACTCAAGTTCCTCTTAAAAGGTCTTGTTTCATTCTCACGGGGAACCGACATAATCTATCGACTTTCTCTTAGATATTGTTGATATTGAAGAAGGTGACCCTCTCCCTAGTCCCCGAAATAGGATCCAAATATGCACAATTGAGTCTAGAGCCACGAGATCATATATAAATCTCATTAGGACACTTTCAATGAAGACTCTCTATTTCACACAATGTGGAAAGAGAGATTACATCTTATGAGTCCTACGCATTATCCTTGTGGTATTGCCAGAACATCTGAGTGATATGCAAACATATTCACAATGAAGATGGAAAGCCTTCTGGATCCAATATCAAACAAGCTCCTGGTGGGTGGCATGTGAGATCTATCCAATAGATCAACCATGTGACAACTGAACAGAAACAATGGGGCGATTCAATCTTTTGAATCAATCCTGGTTCAGGTTATGGATTGACGGATACCTTTGTAAAACCAGTCGTTGTGCGTAAAAACACTTTTCTTTAGCACATCGATTGTGTACTCATATTTCAAAATAAAAGGTGTTTATGATTGATAATTGATTTTCATTAAAACCTTCGTTGTATTGCAAAAACAATTTATATTGAGCAGTACACGATTGTTTTTCAAATATATTTTCATCACTCAGTGAATCTCAATTCGTTGGTTCACTCACTCCGTGTTGTCTTCTTTGAGATGTTCCGGTTTGAGAACAGCTAGAGCAGCTGCGAAACCCTGTCAAGGAAATTCTTCGGAATTATACCTGATCACAGGCAGTACTTGTACTGATCAACAGGGAACCGTGGGCCGTGTACCTCAATTCAATGAAAGTGATCTAAGACACTTTCGTGCACTTTATTGCTAACTGTTATATGCAGGTACGCCTGACGTTTGCAGATGATCAGAATGAAGCGGTCAATCCATAGCCGCATGCTCACACAACACATTCATCTCAAAAGAAATCATTATTAGTGCATCAATGACTCTGATATTCTCACTCCATGCTTCTGCTACGCTGCTGCCAATATCATGAATCAATGAAAGCTTCCGCTACTCTGATGAGAATATATCATGATCCAGAATGTGAGCATGTCGGTCCAATTGTTACAACATCACATTATACCAACACCACAAAGGAAGACTCAGAGATTTATGTTAGTTGATGATCTCAATGCTGGCTCAAAACTCATCATCACGTGGATCAGTTAAAGACCTCCACTTGTAATTATCCACACATGCGGAACATGAAGAATCAAAGACTACGAGCTACTGAGCAAAGAGCTTAATCAAGAATCCTAGAACAATCTAATGTAATATCTGTTTGTATTCATTGTAAATTGAGGTGACCTCCCTTAGGGGGAGATTGTTAGGAATTATAAAACTCAGTCCTTAAAGAGTCAGTCACCTCAAGTATATGTATTCGTTAGAAAGCTCGTAGTCGTAGTCAAGTTATGTTAGCAAGTAGTTTGTTAACTAACACCGTGGAGGACGGACGGGTCTTTACCCACTGTATGCCTGATCCACAGCCCGTAGGTGGCGTTTATTTGTAAGACACTATAAATACCCTCTACCTCCTAAGGTAGAGGGTTGGAGCTTCAATACCATTTTTCTTTGTTTCACATAGTTCCCAACTCTCTTCCATTTCTCTCTCTAGAACTTTCTCTCTCTAAACATATTGAACGCCTCATGTGATTATGGTTTAGTGTGTTTGTGAAATCCAATAACAAACAGCATTCAGTGACTAAGTTGGACTTAAACCCATCCCTTTAGCAGAATTTATAACCAAGTCACTAGCCAGACCCTTTGTCAAGTGATCAGCTAATTTTTGTTGAGATCTTACACACTCTATAGATACCAACCCATTCATAATAAGCCCATGAATCATGCTATGCCTGACACATAAGTGTTTAGACTTCCCATTATACATCTGGCTATAAGCCTTTGCCAATGTAGCTGCACGATCACAATGGATAGAAATAGGTGCTATAAGTTTAGGCTACAATGGAATCTCAAGAAGCAAGTTTTTCAAACATTCAGCCTCTTTACCAACAGATTCTAAAGCAACAAATTTAGATTCCATTGTTGAACTGGTAATGCAAGTTTGCTTCTTGGATGCCCAAAAAATTGCACTTCTGTGGAAAACTATGATAAGGTTTTAAAATGTACCTTTTTGAGGGGTCATTTAAGCCCTTATTTGATCACTTTTGTATCCGTTATTACTTAATATCGTTCCTTTTCACTTTTTAGGTATCTTGAAGGCAAAATGCTGGAATGACACTTATTCGGACGAAAAGGCGCGAATATACGAAGAAAATGGCCAAAGTCAAGAATCGAGACACTCAGGCTGCTAAAACTGAAGGGGACGGCGTCAGGTGTTATCTGCGACGTCGTCGCATCACTTTTGTGACAGCTCAGTAGCCAAATTGCTTATTTACAAGTGACGGTGTCAGGTTTTAAAAGAGTAGGTCGTCGCAACTCAGACGGCCTAGATTTGATCCAGACGACGTCAGAGACTGAAGGGGACGGCGTCACAAGCATTAGGTGATGCCGTCGCAAGACTCACGTGGCCAAGACGAAACCCTAATGACGGCGACCCGACGGCGTCACAAATCAAAGGGTGACGCCGTCGCATATGTAATCTTATATATAGAATCCGAATTTTTTAGTTTTCAGTGTGTAGTCTTTTGGAGTAAAAACCTAAACCGAACCAAGGCTGTCGTGTACAGTATTTTAGGGTTCCAAACCTTATCTTACATCAAGATAAGTGTTTTACTTCATTAATTTAATTATGTCTTCAGTTACTTGTGTGTATGCTTGCATGTTCCCCATGTCCTGCTAATTTACTTGTGTGTTTGCTTAGGGAATATGAAACTTAATTATTGAATATTGATTGGTTGTCTCTTATCTTAATTGTTAATGATCTAGTAATGCGATAGGTCATCCATTTTGTAGTTAATGCTTGATTCATCTTTGTGAACCTTAGTTTATAACACCTAGAGTTGTTGTAGGCTAAACCATCCGAAGAGTACCTTAGAGTTAAAGTTTATAAATACTAGAGACTTTTTAGGCAATAACCTTTGGTAGTTTCAAAGAGTTAGGGATAAACGCATACCCTACGACCTTAGACACACAACGCGATTAAGAATAAGGACGTGACAATTCAACCATTAATAGGAGATAATTAAGGAGTAATACAACCTAAGTAAACACATCTTTAAACCATCATACGAGCACACAATAATTAGACATAGACTACCCTCACCACTAGATTAGATAATTAGATAAGTAGAGTAATCGGTAGAAATACCAACCCCCCAAATCCAAACCTCGAGATTCGTACCTTTCCATTTCCAAAAAAACATAAAAAGATAAAAAATAATCTTCCTCAACCCCAAACTTAGCGTAGTAACTTCTCACTGGCATTCCTATTCCCCTAGAGAATGATATCAATTCCCGTGGCTTACCCTAATACTACACTACGATTAGGTTCACTGCCTAGGGTGTTGAAAAACTTGCTCGACCAAAAGGAAGTTCCTTTGACCCCGAACGAAGCGTGTAGCGTTATCAAGTTTTTGGCGCCGCTGCCGGGGAATAGAATAGCTAGTTAGGAGCCCACCTCGTTTAGCTTTCCTTGCTTGATTCCTATCAAGTAAGCATTTTTTCCCATTTTTAGCTTCCTCGTAGTCTATCCCCCTTCTTTGTGTTTGTGTTCGTAAAACCCTTTTCATTTGTCGCTATGGCAAGTGAAGTTGCATTTGAATCATTAACAATTGAGGAACAATTGAATTTCGCATATTGGATTGCTTTTTATTGTTCTAATGAATTTGTGAGTGATCTTAGAGATATCCAAAAGGAGACGGGTGTAAGGTTGGATGGATTTGATAAATTTTGTGCTTGTGTGGCTTCTATTCAACTATCATTGTTAGAATCAACTCCTTTTAGTGAGACCCTCTGGAAAAAATTTGAGAAAAGCCTCCTAAGCATAAACCATCAGCTGTCACAACTTGAGGAAATAGATAAGGAGGATTTATCCAACCTTAGGCATCATAGACAAAAAGACCTAGTTTTTAAGAACATGGAACCTAAACTCGAACAAGATTATGAGATGGTTATAGTTGAATTGCCTAGTTGCATGCGTGGGATAGATTTCAAAACATATGACACGCGTGAGGAATCCTTTAGGTAAATAGAACATAGTGATCAAATTTTTGAGAATGATTCTTATAAATCGGACCAAGAATTTGAAATGGCTAAAGAAGGATTTGAGATACTTAGGAGTGTATTTGGGTTAGATCATACTAAAACACATGATGAACTTTTAGGAGATCTAGATATAATGGAGAATGAGGTGGAAACTCCAAGCCCACAGGCCCTACCATCACTTGAGGAACACACATCGCCTATAACTTACCCGGAAGAAGTAGAAGAGACTATAGGAACCCCGATTGATAAACCTTTGGACCAAATGCCACTAGATAATGTAGGTTTAGATGCTTGTTGTCATGACCTCTCTCTTAGTCCTAGGGAAGTTCCTAATTTTGATGAACCGGAGCCTCAACCAAAAACCTTACCCAATTTTCCGTCTTTAGATGTGAATCTTGGAATTGAATTAGGCCCCAATCCTCCCATCAAAATAAATAATCCGGGTAGTTGCTTGATAAAGATGGTAGACTCTAGGCCATGTAGAGTGGAAGCTAATATAGGAGTAACCCATGACCTTACACACTTATATCACCCATTCATGGTTGATAACAAGAAACATTATGGGTTTAAACCGGGTTTATTAGGTCAAGATGGATCCTTAACTAAGAGTCTTTTGAAGTTGATAGAAGATGATCCATTTTTAGGAGAGAGATTTGATTCACCCGCTACACCAATAGAATTAGGTAAGGTTATAATGAATGGAGCACACTCCTTTGAGCATATAAATCACCCATCACCCTCTCCTCACGTAGCAAATTTTCACCCTAAGGGTGTGTATCGCTACTATCACCCGCACTTAAGCTTAAGTGTAGGGAAAACCTCCCTTTTATCCGTTAAATAAGGGTAGAGTCAAGCTCGTGACTTAAAAAAAATAAGCGCTTCTTGGGAGGCAACCCATGTGTATTTGTTTTTCATTTTCATTTGTGTGTCGTATATCTTTTATTAATTGTTTATTCTCATGTTTGAATTTGTAAAAATGCTTTATTTTCTCTTTAAACTCGTCTTGATTACATATAAAGGTATTTTACATAAGGGATAAGTGTAGGGAGGATTACACACGTTTTCAAAAGAAACGTAAACATGAGAATTTCAACTAATTAAAAGATATATATGTGTGTTTGTTCGAGTCAAATGCTTGTATCGAGTCATAATGGATGTTTTGCAGGAAATTTTTCCAGATTCTAAAGATGTAAATTTTCCAGAATTTTTTTCCAGAAAATCGCAGACCAGTTTTTGTCAGGATAACCTAAAGGCGTCAGGATCGCAACCTAATGGCGTCAGGAATGAGCAAAAACAACTGATTACTTTTTCTCGTTTTCTGAGCTATTTATAATTTTTTGGAATTTTCCAAATCTTAATTTTCCAAAAATTCTGTAAACATCCATTCCACAAGCATTATATCCTAGTTTAGTAGAGTCTTATATATATTATTACCGCCGATTTTACGCGAAGGTTTCGTTTGTTTTCTTCAAGTGTGCAGGTTTAATTTATCAAGAAGAAGATACATAAGATAAGAAGGAGCTTTTCACGCAAACGTTCTTCTTGAAGAAAGATGTAACCACCACTTTACACGGATCCTACCGAGCTAATCAGGGGAGTACTAGTTTCTTTCATCTTTTATTACCTTCCATTATCATAACTTTGATACTTTCGGGGAACATTGGGGACAATGTTCAGTTTAAGTGTAGGGAGGGAAAATAAAACGGGAACTTTGAAACTATGCTTATCCTCGATTATTTGCTTTGTCCAATTGCATTTGTGTAATAAACCATGAGAAAATGTCGGTTAGGGTAATTTTGGCACCAAATTTAAAATTTTTCATGACATATAGGAGTGGGCCATTAGTCTTAACAAAAGCGTCTCATGGATAGGAAGTTATATGACTAGCACAAAAACCCTTTACCACTTAAATTCCACCAAAAATGTGAGGATCGCCCTTAGATTAGTAGGAATTAAAGCATTCATCTTTAATGCTTAGAGTGTGAACCGGTAGTATAATAGATTCTAGAACTTGTTTTATGATGCCTCCCGAGATCGCTAGTAAGACTACACTTGTGTAGTTAGGAATAACTAAATGATAAGAGGCATTAGGATAACCCTTGTTTGATACCCATAATATAGTTACTTCTTCCACATCGGTTAAGTAATTCCCCCACACCTTTGCGTTGTACTCATCTTTAGTACACGATACCCCTAGTTAACCCCTCAGAGCCTATCCTTTTCGCGGTTCTCGTGATGTTTCGTGTTGGAATCACTCCTAAACCATAAATCAAGTGTTAGTTACTCATATGTAATAGGTAGTTAATTATGGCCTTTATGTTTGTTATTAGCCTTAAGCTTATGAAGAAGGCCCATGAGCTTAGGCCCAAGCCCATAGGTAAAAGGATGGGAACTAGGAGTGTTGCCCTAGCTTCCCTCCTATAAATACTCTTATAAACCTTCATTTGAAGGTTGGTTGTTCAAGTTATTCCTTTCATTCATACTCTACGCGTAACTGTCTTACTATATCGTGTGTGTATGTTTGGTTTATTGTTCAATCGCCTTTATCTCTTTCTTGTAAGCTTGTGTTGTAAAACTAGTGACCTATCATCTTTCCTCATTGCTAATAATTTCACCAAAGGTTCGGTTGACCCTATTCTTTTTATACAATATCACGGGGAACATATCTTAATTGTTCAAATTTACGTGGATGACATCATTTTTGGGTCTACACATAAAAAGTTTTCAATCACTTTTGCAAAACTAATGAAGAAAAATTTTGAAATGTCCATGATGGGTGAACTTACGTTCTTTCTAGGACTGCAAGTTCATCAATCACCCCGTGGTATTTTCTTGAGTCAGTCCAAATATGCCCTTGAATTGTTAAACAAATTTGGAATGAAAACCTGTGATACTTATGCCACACCAATGACTCATACCAAGAAGCTAGACGCTGATTTACATGGGAAATTAGTTGACCCTACCAAATACCGAAGTATTATTGGGTCCCTCATGTATCTAACAGTTAGCAGACCTGATATTGTCTTTGCCGTTTATCTATGCTCCCGTTATCAGTCGCGACCAACTAAAACCCACCTCTCTGAGGCTAAAAGAATCCTCCGATACATCAAGGGAACCATTAACTTGGGGATCTGGTATCCGAAGGATTCTGGTTTTGAACTAATCGCTTTTTCAGAAACTGACCACGCAGGATGCTTAGACTCAAGGAAAAGTACTTCAGGAGCTCTACAATTTCTTGGTGATAAACTGGTGTCTTGGCAATCGAAGAAGCAGGATTGTACATCGCTGTCATCAACCGAAGCAGAATATGTAGCCATGTCCGCGTGTTGTCCTCAAGTCATATGGATGAAAACACAACTCAAAGACTATGGTTACGTATTTGACAGAATCCCGATGTACTGCGACAATCGGAGTGCCATTGTGATCTCGTGCAACTCAGTCCAGCACTCGAAATCAAAGCACATCGATCTTCGTTATCATTTCATCAAGGACCACGTGGAACAGGGTACTGTTGAATTATACTTCGTGGGTACTGAATACCAATTGGCAGATCTACTCACCAAAGCCTTGCCTCCCGCTAGGTTTAATGAGTTGGTCCACCAGATTGGTATGAGGTGTTTGACTCAAGAGGAATTGGATGACCTCCTAAAACAGTCTTAAAAACCTGTCAAACACCAAAATATCTTTTGTAAATACATTTTTTTCAAAAACAAAATACAAAAATATATAAAACCTGATAAAACAAAAAACAAAAAAAATCTTCTAATCTATTTTTCTGTCAACATGGCAAGTACATCTCTTTCGTCAACACTTTAAACCTCCAAAATTCAGTATTTTTCCGATCAAGTGTTGAGGGGGAGAATATTATCACTTAACTGTTTCAAAACATCTGTGTACTTGCATGTTATCTTATCCCGGTTGTACCTTTTATCAATGGTGGTAAAATTTTTCTGGTTAAACTGACACTCCTCGGACTAAAATTTATAACCTTTCATCATTTATTAAGTCGAGGGGGAGTGTCGTCAAAGTTTCTTTTTTAAAATCTTCATTTGGTAACCAAAATGGAAGGTAAAAGGCTTTGTATGAAAAAGGAAAAGGTGGAGGGACCAAAACTGTCAAAAGATGAAAGTCATTTTCAATAAAACTCTTCCACCTAACTTCCAATTCACATTTATTACTCTTAACCAAACAATATCCTACGCATACAAATCGTTCAAGAAATCTGTGATTTGGATCATCATTTTGTAAGTTGTTTCATAATCTTAACGTGTTTTTAAACATTGGTTTTGATTTTTACATGAATCCAACGGTCAAAACGTCGTATAATCTTGTTTTTGTGTTCTACGCGTATGCGTATGAACACATGATCAAGATTGTGTGTTTCTGGTTAAAAGGACAGTGTCAAAACGTTTCTAATACATAAATGATGCCATTTTAATCATCAAAACTCACCCAGAATCACGAATTGAATTATTTGTGAAATTAGGGTTTATGCGTAGTTTTGGGTGTTTTCAAATGTGAAGGTTTTTGGTCATAATGATAGTTGTGTGATGTTGTTATAATGATGTATTGATGATATCTAGGCTTTAGATCTACCCAGAAACACTAATTGTTTGAGAATTAGAGATTAGGGTTTAATGTTCTTGAGAATTGGGTATTTTTGATTCACCACGAATTGGATGTTAAAACTTGGTTTATAGACTCTCACAACACCTAAGACCTACCAGAAAACGTTTGGTGCAAATCCTATGGTTAGAAATCATATGCGTAATTCATGAACCTTAGGGTTTTGACTTACGCGTATGACTTTCTACGCGTAAACTGTGTAATATGTTTCATGCCATAATCTGTTTCAACATGACTATACATGTTAAGATTGATGATATGATGGTTTTATTTCAGGCTTGCTACTCGTAAAATTCAGAATCAAGGTCGATTGTTACTCTACACATAAGGATCACCTTACGCGTAGGCAGTTATGCGTAAGAGAAATCCTACGCGTAACTACTATGCATAAGGTTCTACAATGGGACTACGCGTATCCTGTGAAGGATATGCGTAAACAGTGACCTCTACGCATAAGGTCTACTCTTACGAGTAAGCCTTACGCGTAAGGTCTTTATACGCCTACGCGTAAGCCCTACGCATAAGGTCCCCTTTTCCTACGCGTAACATTTCTTACGCGTAAGTTAGGATCCTACGCATAAGCTTTTGTCTACGCGTATATCACTTCTGTTTACGCGTAACTTTGCCAAATCTACGCCTAAGCCTTGATAGACCTTCATTATGAATTGTTACGTGCACAAACTTGTTAATAAACAAATCATATCGTCACGAAACCAATAATGTCACTAATAAACTTAATCGTTTAATATGTTGTGTTAAATATGTGATAACATAAACTTTAAAACTTAAAGTTAACTAACTCACAAAACTTATCATGATGACATTGGACTATAGAACAAACAAGTGACTTTGGACTCGTAACAATCTTTAACACTGTACATTCAATAATTAGACAATAAAACCTTCTGTTGACTAACATTATGTCTTTCGATATGTTGGTTCTTTTGGCTAATGTTATTTCAGATCACGACATGGCTGCTCAAATGAATGTGGACGCACCAGAAGTTCTCACAATTGCTGACATCTCCCCCAATGGCTATCCTAGAAAGATTGGAAAGAACAACCTTAGGGTTGACTTTGAAACCCTCACCTCCTCAGAATCTTCTTGTCTCATTGCTGTGGATATTCTAAGGAATCATCCCTACCAGAACATGCTCTCACACTCTGCTACTGTACCGGAAATCTACATTCAGCAATTCTGGAATTCTATGCAGAGGATCACAGGTCAAAGTGCAGTGACAGTGACACTTAATCACAAACAAGTCACCATCACTCTTGCAGACTTACGGGCTGTTCTCATCATTCCTGACATCGCTCCAACCGAATTCTTTGCTACACCTACTGAAGAGACAGTTCTGCAATTTCTTCTTGACATTGGCTATGATGAAGCTTCAGGGATTATTACTAAGCATTCTCACGTGGAGCTTAAGAACATTCCTCAACCGTGGAGAACCCTCTACATCATCATTACCAAGTCTGTTTCTGGTCGTGACAGTGGTTATGAGCATCCAAAGCTCATGGAACTGCAACTCTTCTGGTCTCTGATCAATAAGAAGGACATCGAAATCGAAGCACTGCTTCTGGTCGTGACAGTGGACATGATGCTATTTCACAAGAAGCTTGGCTCAAAGATTCCCTATGTCAGATACACAAAGCTTTGATCCAGAGAGCACTTGGGCTTAATCCTGATATCCCCAAGAGGCTCAATGACCCTGACAATCACGACTTGTTGTCCGAACCTATCCTTTCTATCAGAATCAAGGAATCAACAACTAAGAAGCAGGGTGTCGTGCTGCCTGATCACCTTCTATCTAAAGAACTCAAGAAGCTTGAAACGTACAAAAGGTATCTAGTAGCAGTAAAAGAAGGCAAAGTTGGTCATCTTGATGAAAAACCTTCAGGAACTCCTACTCGGAGAACCAGAAGAGGAAGTGCTGGAAATGCAGTAAGTTCTGAAAGTCAAAGGAAGTTTCCCAAAAGGAATCCTCCTCGTAAAAGGATTGTTCCCGTAAAGGAAGCTGAACCTATTCCCACACCTGAACCGCAAAGAAAGCTTGTGGACGAAAGCTCTGAAGGTACTGAATCAGAAGAAGAGATTACATACTCTGAAACTGCAAAGGATGACACTCCATTAGTACCGAAACCTCCTAGTCCTCCAGCTGAACATGGCAAAGGGAAGACTCCAGTGCTTGTGCCGTATGATCAAAGCTCAAGCTCAGAAAGTGATGAAGAGCAACTGGATAAATCATACAGGAAGAAGTTTAAATTCGTCAGACACCTTCAAAAAGCTGAAGAATTTGTAAAAGACCAAATGGGTGGCCCCGGAGGATCAAGTGGTGTTGCCCACTCTTCACCAGATCCTGATGCGGTTAATCGACCCGATAAGGGATCTGGTGCCACCACTCTTGTGCAACAACAAACGCTTGTGGAGGAGTCTACTGATTTTAACATTGAGGAACCAGAAAAGGATAAGACTGAGAAAGAGAAAACTGATGAAGAAGCTAAGGCTCAGACGGAAGAAAAGGCTAAATCTGGACAAGATGATGAAGATAATTATGATGATTATCTTCTCAACAGTCCAACTCGTTCCAAGGAGGATACTTCTGCACCTCCTAAGGACCCCGAGCCTCCTCATGTCTCCTCATCATCAGATTCTTCATCTCATTCCTCACCACCACCATCTAAAAGATCAACCAAATCATCATCCAAATCAGTGAAGAAGCCTACTCGGTCTTGGATATCTCATGCTCATAAACGAATTGGGAATGCTGTCAAACAAGTCAGAAAGAAAGACATCCTCCAAAGGAAGATGAATTTCTATGCTGATCAGATACAGTATATTCATGATGATCTCGACAAGATGCAAGAAGAAAGGGAGTATGTCCAGAAGCTCATGAAAGATGATCTTCAAGGAAAAATGGAGGAAATGATCAAAGGATACACTCAACAGTTCCTTATGGAGGTCGTTCCGAATCTGACAAAGCAGATGTATACCAGACAACTATATCCAAATTTGTTGCATCTAGCCAAACAAGCCATGAAATCAACTCCGATGAATTTAAGCATCAATCCAGTTGAATCTACAATCTTCTCAGATGATGAATTGGTGAACCGGCTAGTAGCGCAAATGTCGACACGCTCTACAACGTTTGCCTCACATGAAGCTAAACTGTTTGAAGCTCTATTGGAATACCAACTCGGGTCCTCATTCTGAGAAGAAGCTGTTAGGCCCAAACGTTCAAGAGATGATGAAGACAAAGATCAGGATAAGGATAAAGAGCCCAAACGCACAAAGAAGTCTGATGTATCATCCTCTATTCAGTACTCGATGCAACCTCCACCACAACGGAATCCTACTCAACAAAGATCTTCTCCTCCATCTTCTACTTATAAACCTCAGGATTCATCTGAGTTACCGCCCGAGACTCAAAAAACCGGTGATCACTTTGAGTATACGGGTGGTGACGATGAGGAAGTCCGTGAGCCCCTACAACAACCCACCTCTCCCAAACAAGTTAAGAAACCAGAATCCTCATCTAGGCCAAAACAAAAGAAGAAGAAGGCGCCAATGACTGACGTCGTATCATGGCTAGATGAAGATACAACACAGGAGTTTGAATGGTTTTCTACACTTGTCAATTCCACTCCCTACCCTGAAGAAGGTCAAGATCTGGTAGACGGTAATACTTTGGAGCATGCTAAGATTATGCAAGAAAAGTTCCATGTGAAGAAGATGACGAAATCCGAGTTGAGGCGAATCAAGAATGAAGCTTTTCAACTGTGGAAAGATAGCTCAGAAAGTGCCATCGAGGTTGAATATCACCTTGAAAACATTGCTTGAGCTATGTCTAACAACATGGATTGGCTCAACCCAGAAGCAAACATCGACTTCACCAAACGGGACAACCCTCCATATTACACCGACTGGTCTAAACCACTACCAACGATCGGCCAACCAGATGAACCTAGGATTCCATTCAGATATTTCTTCAAGAAAGACTTGGAATTTCTTCTACACGGTGGCGATGGATCAAGGAAATACGCTACATCTTTGACACTTCCATTCCCAGCAGCCATATACTCAAACTGCATAGCTATCGAGGAAAGAGCTAATCACTTGTTCTCCAACAAAGTGGAAGCATAAGACCGAGATGCAATGTACGGGATTCATCATTGGCCGGAACGCCGAAGAATCTACTACCGAAGCTGCCAGGTTCAGAAGTCTCAACATGCAGTGTTCAGTACTAAGGATATCGTTGCCATCAAACACATTGATCTAACGACCAAATGGGACTACACTTTTCTCAAGAAGATTGTGGTCAAAAGGCAAGATGAACGGGATTATGCATTCTCTGGAGCTGACTTTGAGAATTTGTCTCTCAACGACATTGAAGACATGTACCTTGCCAAAGTACAGGGTCGCATGAGGCAATTTTCAACCGAAGTACAACGTGAATTGATCAAGTCACTGCTCATCTTCATCAGAAGCATAGTCATCAAAGAACGTGTAGAAGATCTCCAACTGGCTGTTGAATCATATCAAACCCGTGTTAACTTCACTCCACCTCAGCTTGATCTTCCCGACATCAGCTCTCACAATATACACTCATCAGCAAACCATTCGGCGTTGTTTACCGCAGTGAACTTCGACGAAATTGCTTAATGGCGTGTACCGATCTTCACAAATTTGGGGATCACACTTTGAAGATGGTTAGGGACGGATTGGCTTATAGGTTGAAGGATATACGTCAAATGATTGGGTCTCCTAAGCGATGGAATTCTCAGGATCGAAGGGATGTGAGGAGAATCATCAAGATGATCGATGAAAGGTTGTATAGAAGGGATCAGTTTAGAAGATTAGAAAGCTATGTTGGTGGTCGACCCAGGATTAACATCATCGGCTTTCAACGCCCGATTCACACTCCTGGCGACATCTCTGGACTTCCTGGTACCCCTTGAATTGCTTCTTTCATTCTAAATTTGGATGTGTGATTATATATGTCTATGGCTTGTGCACACATAACAGTGTACAACCCGTTCTTGTCAAGAAAGGACCCTGTGGTACGCTTCAATGCCACAATCCTTATAAAAGGAGCGAAAGCTTCTTACTTTTGAGTAAAACCTATCAAACCTTTCATTTTTTAAGGTTTTGCTCAAAAGGACAAGTACTTCCCCGTATGATTTTCAAAACCTCAACCGTTTATATCACTAGTTGAGGGGGAGTATTTGAATTAAACTTTGTTCACAAATTGTTCATAGTGGTCATCTTCCCACAACACTCGAAATGGTCATATTTATTCTCAACTTTTCAAAAATAACATTTTTTATGCCATTTTTGAGGGGGAGAAAATTATGTGATAAGAAATATGTTGTGTAAATGCAAATGAATCTTTGTGTAATAGACTTAACCAACGAATTGACGGAACTAAACTGTTAGTAACTCGAAAAGACTTGTCCGGGACGGGTAATAATTTCAAGCTAGTTTGCTAGTAATGTAAACGTGTCTCGCAAAGGACTTGTCCGAGTAGAAAGTACCATTCGAGAAACTCTTGGTAGACATGAACTCTGACGGGTATGATAACCTTTCGAGGTTTGTCTACACCTTCAAGGTAGTTATTAGAGCTAGTTGTCTCCTAAAAGCTGACAATGTAACTCTTTAACTATGCAACGTAACCGTGTCTCGCGGGGGATTGTCTATCTTGAGTTGATCAATTCAAAAGTGCGCGCTCTTCCCACACAGTGCAGATTTCTGTCAAAAATCTAAAGCACATGTGGAGGGGGAGTATTTCTGCTAAAAGATAAAACTCTCACAGTGGTTCAAACATGTTTTTCATTTACAAACCCTTTGAGAGATTTTCTTGAAAATTGGTTTTATGGCAACATAGGTTAGTCATGGAGTGATAAGGTGACTAAGGTTAGGAATAACTGTCCCATGATCCGCTAGAGCCGGAGGGATCTACCCAAGGACATCATAAATAGTTAGTACTTAGAAGTCCATAGGTACGATGATAAAAAGGAGAAATTGAGAATCGGAGAAAAAAGAGTTGAAGAATTAAAAAGAAATGCAAAGAAAAGGGTGAAAAGAAATAGCTCTCCAAATTATTCAACTTAGAGCAGACACCGGGTTCAATTCATATGCTATTGGTTGTCACTTAGTGACGCCGGTATTGAAGATTAAAAGTCGTCATGGACCCAGTGACGCATGCACTAAACCTTCTTAGCCACTCAAGTTTCTCTCTACAGAAGCTTGTTTCATTCTCACAGGGAACCCTACGTAAACTATTGGCTTTCTCTTAGAGATCGCTGGTATTGAAGAAGGAGACCCTCTCCCTAGTCTCCGCTCAAGAAAACAAAAACGCACTATTGAGTCTAGAGCCACGAGATTCATCAAAAGATCTCTTAGGAACACTTGACATTTCATCACTTGTTGATCACCAAATAAGATCATCAGTGGTTCATATTGAGTCCTTCACAGATCTTAGCAATCTGTCGAGAACATTTATGAGAGGTTCACAACTGTGATCCTCAGTGATTGAATGGAAACTCCTGCCAGGGTCAACATCAAACAGCCCTGACAGCAGGTCACTTCGGTAAATCCTCGTAGATTACGCTTAGTGTGTCTCAAACGGTCTACAGTCGTGAGGTTATGCTTCGGTGTACCTCAGCGACTCATCTGAACTGTAGATGTACTTCGGTACATCACGTTATCTCACTTGTGGGACTCCAGTTCAGGAACGGCCTTTGTAAGAATTAGAGTTGTGCTTTCACACTATGCTGTTAACACTCTCGAAGTTCAAACTTGTAAGTGCCGGAATCCGCTTATTACTAACCGTTTGAAATGTTTTCTTCTTATGGAAGCTCCGGAGCGGGATGATCGTGCAGATTCTTCTCATGCTCACGCCAACATCATCACTAATGGAAGTTCTATCCAAAAGCAACACAACAGTCAGATTGATTCTTCGTCAAGTCAAAGAATCTACAAAGTTAAAGACTTAAAGAACTTCATCAGTACTGAATTCCAACATCAAAGAGCGTGTGAGCATGTTGAAGAATGACGTGGAGACACTGTATCGGCGAAGCAGACCTGAGGCAGATTTGATGCAGACAACAACATACTATCACTTCCATCACAAAGAACAATGATCAAAGAACAAAGTTAAAGATGACGTCAAAGCATAACTGTTCAAAGACAACTATCTCTCTACACTGGGGAGATTGTTCGAATCAAGGCATTCTTTCACACAAGAAAGAAGAATGTCAGAAGACGTCAGAGCTACTATTACATCAACGCCTTCACCGTTTTTCATCACCAACACTTGAGGGGGAGATTGTTGGAATCACTCCTAAACCATAAATCAAGTGTTAGTTACTCATATGTAATAGGTAGTTAATTATGGCCTTTATGTTTGTTATTAGCCTTAAGCTTATGAAGAAGGCCCATGAGCTTAGGCCCAAGCCCATAGGTGAAAGGATGGGAACTAGGAGTGTTGCCCTAGCTTCCCTCCTATAAATACTCTTATAAACCTTCATTTGAAGGTTGGTTGTTCAAGTTATTCCTTTCATTCATACTCTACGCGTAACTGTCTTACTATATCGTGTGTGTATGTTTGGTTTATTGTTTAATCTCCTTTATCTCTTTCTTGTAAGCTTGTGTTGTAAAACTAGTGACCTAACATTTCGGTTTTCCGGAATATCAATGAAGAGCATTGTTTACACCCCACCCCCAAATGTACACCCAAATCGCCTTAGCCTACCTTGTATGCACTCACTTTTAGTGCATTATTGTTATCACCCTAAAAAACCCTTAGTTCAATTATCTAGTTGCTTGCATAAGTTGCTAAGTCGAGTCATATCCTTTGTATACAGTTTTGGGACGATTGGGACTCATGGGAAAAGTTAAAGTTTATGAAATGACGGGAAGGGAACATTAAATTCAAATTCCCTTTATTTGCGTAATAATGTACTCCAACTGTTTTGATCTTTTCAATTCGGGTCAAATTAGTGTTAGAGTAATAAAAACTCAAGTGTAGGGATGTGCCTATAAATCCTTATCATTTTGATGTTACCGTAGAGGATGGTAGAGTAAAAGTGTACGGAAAAAAAATTGCACTTATGTGGAAAACTATGATAAGGTTTTAAAATGTACCTTTTTGAGGGGTTATTTAAGCCCTTATTTGATCACTTTTGTATCCGTTATTACTTAATATCGTTCCTTTTCACTTTTTAGGTATCTTGAAGGCAAAATGCTAGAATGACACTTATTCGGACGAAAAGGCGCGAATATACGAAAAAAATGGCCAAAGTCAAGAATCAAGACACTCAGGCTGCTAAAACTGAAGGGGACGGCGTCAGGTGTTATCTGCGACGCCGTCGCATCACTTTTGTGACGGCTCAGTAGCCAAATTGCTTATTTACAAGTGACGGTGTCAGGTTTTAAAAGAGTAGGTCGTCGCAAATCAGACGGCCTAGATTTGATCCAAACGACGTCAGAGACTGAAGGGGACGGCGTCATTAGCATAAGGTGATGCCGTCGCAAGACTAACGTGGCCAAGACGAAACCCTAATGACGGCGACCCGACGGCGTCACAAATCAAAGGGTGACGCCGTCGCATATGTAATCTTATATATAGAATCTGAATTTTTTAGTTTTCAGTGTGTAGTCTTTTGGAGTAAAAACCTAAACCGAACCAAGGCTGTCTTGTACAGTATTTTAGGGTTCCAAACCATATCTTACATTAAGATAAGTGTTTTACTTCATTAATTTAATTATGTCTTCAATTACTTGTGTGTATGCTTGCATGTTCCCCATGTCCGGTGTTGATACAAAAGTTGGGCGTTCCTTGTTTGGGATCCGGTTCTCGTATCAATTGAATATTGCTGCTTGAGACCTGCGCACTAAGTAAACAGAAAACACCGTTAGGCTTATCGTAGGATTGTCTCCCACGATTATCCTCCGGCGTGATAGTAAGTAATCGGTTTTAGAGTTAATAGGAGAGTTAGGGTTTTAGATCGTACCTTTAATGACAGATGGAATTCCCATTATATACACACGAAATCCTTGTTGGTTTCGTGTTCCCCAACCTTCGGCGTATCCCGCCTAAATCGGTTGGTAAACAATTATCTCAAAAGTTCGGAGATATCTGATATCCTATTCCATAAATATCTTTGGGTTTGGGCCTTCGTGAGCCCAAAGATTTATCGGCTTAGCCCAGTTCGTGCTGGGCTCACTAATAGCGGTCCTTTGTTTGGTTCGTGACCCGAATGTATACTATACATCATCATGTCCCCCCAGTCTAGTATGCGCAGTGACGAACTACGGATGCTAGACTAATAACTGCAGCCAATAAAGAACTGCGAAGCGTAGCAAAGAAGCCAAAAAGGTTTCCCGCCTTGAAAGATATACGTTGTATCTAGACATAATATCTAAAATGGATGCCTCGTAAATCGGGGGAAAGTAACTGTTACCACGTCACATCAGCAAATCTTATCCACTCAATTAGAGATAGTGGGATCCACGTGGCGTTCATCGTATGGAGGAAGAAGCTTATATAACCCTCTGCCTCCTTATTACTGTGATTATCTTAGTAAAAATCATTTCCGCCATTAAAAAAGCTTCAAACTTTCCAGCAAGAAAACCGTGATATTCCAAAGGTAACCGCGCGTGCGCATATAAAAACGATACCATGGTCCGAGGTTTATCTGATTTCACATCCGACATAACTGAGGACGAACTTCTAGAGTTCGCTTCGGATTATTATATTCCCTTCTCGGTGCATCCGGAAGTTCCGGGTGCGAAGGCGTCAATTGCGGACTTCCCCGAAGGGAAAATAGGGGTATACACGCATTTTTCGAGTTCGCGAATCAACGTGTGCCAATATCTTTATTCTTGAGCGACGTGTTAAACTACTACCGTCTGCATATATCCCAGCTGCACTGCATAGGTGCAGCTAAAATTACCAACTTCGAGGTTAATTGCCGCTTACTGGCAATTAACCCGACCATCCACCTGTTCCGCGCATTTTACCACACAACATGGTCAAACGGGTGGGTATCATTCGCTAAGCGCGCTGGGCAACTTCAATGTTATACAAAAAAATTAGACGCGCTTAGGAATTGAAGAGAGAAATTTTTCTGGGTCGATGAAGCGTGCTTCCCATCGCGCTTTGACTTCTTCACCCAGGGTTCACTGCCGAAGGATGAGCGCCCCCTCCCTGGATTGTACAGTGCAGAGGATGCGGATACAATAAACACCAATCGCATCCCCATCAATTCCTACCCCGAGGAATGTTTGGTGCACATGGGCATTAACCGCAATTATTTTGGTAGACCTGACGAGGTTCCAATCTTTTTAGGCGCGGATGGTCAGGGTGGGTGCTCGTCCTTCGCATTCCTTTAATTTATTAATGTAAGCCATTCTTCTTCCATTATACTTATAATAACTTGTTTGTTGTTGTCTTCTGTGGCGCAGGATGGATCTATTCAGGGTCGTGCAACTGGCGAAGCCGCGCCAAGTTAATGTAGGGATGCGCCTGCTGAGAGAGGGGGAAGAGCCCATTCTAGAGGCTACAGCAGGGCATACCCTGGAAATGGAAGTGGAAGAAGCGGGGGCTAGTTCTTCTGTCGCACTGGAAGCGACCCCACTGCAAAGCATCCGATCCCTAGGGTGCCTACCCCATTAGTGCAGCCGTCACAAGTAGGAGTGGCGGAGCACATGAAAGAAGAGGAGGAGGAGGACCCGGGGTTGAAGCGCAAGAGATCGCTTGGAGGTGATGGCGCGAGCTCATCGAGAAAGAAGCGCCCTGTTGTCCTGGTTATGGAAACATCATCCAGTGACGTTACGTCACCTCCCCCTTCGGCGAATACCACTGGTCCTCAGTAAGTAATATCATCAAAGTAATTTGCGCATCCTCTGTTTATATGAGAAACAATTACTAATTCCTTTTCTTGTGTGCAGGTTTGAACATTCTGCAGAGTCGCCCCCCAGGGCTAGTCCTGTACACTCTGAGTTTTCCGAGCCCAACAGCCGAAGTACTGAGCCATTGGTGGCTGGGGATGCGCCAATGGATCAGATTGTTGAAGAGTTGGTACAGGCGGCAGCGCATCAAGCTTCGCTGGTGGAGAAGCTAAAGGCCAAGCACTCTGGAGAAGGCAGCCAGGGTGCTCAAAACGATCAAAAAATTGTGTCGCTGGAGGCGCAATTGGGTAGTGCTAAGGTTGAAGCAGAGAGCCTGAGTTCGTACGCCCAAAAGCTTGCTGAAGAAAAGATGGCGCTGATGAGTCAAATAAGTCAGGAGCGTGCTGCGTCCTCGGGGTATAAGGTTTCGTGTCTCTGGGCGCTGAAGTATCTTGAGAAGGGCAAGGAAGAGTTGGTTTCGCAGTTGGAAAATTTTGGTGCCACTGTGAGGAGTTCATTGGAAGCGCAGGAGATGAAGTTGCGCAAGCTCAGTCTGGAGTATGATGAGGAGTTATATCCCTAACTCCTAACTACTATCACTGAGCGCAGGTGGCTCATCGGCCATGGTCTGCGACTTGCTGCCCTCAGCACCTTGGAGTCGCAGGAAGTAGTGGACGCTTTTGGGAGAGTAGTTCAGTGCGCGTTGGCGCGGGGTAAGGCATAGGCTGTTGAGGAACTTCAAGAGGCTAATTTGTTAAAGGTACCTACTGATAAGTCATTGGAGCTTCCCCTGATTTCTGAGTTAGAGCGCGACCAGGACTATCCTATAGGGGTCGTTATGGAGGGGATGACCTTAGCTCGGCATCGCGCTGAAAATGCGGAAGTGCAGCGGGACTATTTTTTGAAATCCGATGAATCTCAACTCCAAGTGCCTGTGTTTTCTCGCCCCAAGGATATCTTGAATCCCTTCGTCCTGGAGAAGGAAGTGTCCTTAAAGCAAGTGTTGGAAGCGCATGCTACAAGACTTGCCAAAAAAGGAAGGGATTAAAGGTAAAGCCATTTTGTACGGTATCGGCGCAGCCCATCTCCCCAGATCTGATGGGATACCGGTTAGCATTGCTACGGTATCTCGCCAAGACTCCGACTTATTGAAGAAGCTGAACGAGATTGGGGATGCTGCAAGATGTGTGGGGACTTCATCTCTTAGACGTTCTAGGAGTATGTAGATAGGAACTTGTATTTGTAAACATCATTTTTGTAAGAACGCATGGTATTTAATAAAATTCTCCTTTTGTTGAATGCGTGTTGGTATTATTGCAGTTTGTAATGTTTGTACTTAGTTATTCGTCTTTGCGAAAAAAACGTACTTGTTGTCTAAGAATCAAACTGTTACATAAGCGTGAATAATATAGGAAATTTATAGTCATGTATGAAATTCACGGTATACTTAAAACATAATTTCTAAGTAGTTGTATCATAGTCGTGTATGGCGTGATATGCAGCGTACTGTAAATATCATATCAAGGAATCAAGTGTCTTGATTCCTAATTTGTTAAACGCGCATAGTATGCATGGTTGCGCACCCGTCGTGGGATGCGCGCCGAACTTATTCCAACGTCTTGAGAACAAGGTGTTTAACAAGGATACGTGATCCAATGTTGATGGGTTTGCAACCCTCTTACTCAACGAGTTATTTAGTAGGTTTACTCATCCTTTTACCATCGTGGGTTTATTAAATGCATGCACGCCATGTAGGCAAAAGATAAGAAATGTTAAGACATAAAGTATATAGAAATAACAAATTGGAATGTGTCACGGAATTAGCTAGAAACCGCGACGTTTTATTAAGACTTGCAAGTTTTTGTGAAAGAAAATAAATAAGGTATTGCCTAAGTAAAACAAGATAAATACACGGATAATTATTGGGCACTTCACTAAAGTGCGGGAATGTCCGTGTGTTGGGCCGCAGTCATTCCTAGAGATAACATCGCTTAAGATTGCAAATGTTCCATGTGCGTGGTAGTTCACAACCATCCATGTCTCGTAGCTTGTACGCGCCTGTTCCTAATGCTTCAGTAACCTCATAGGGTCCTTCCCACTTCGGTCCAATTTTGCATGTGTCTTCTGCGTGGCTCGCATCATTGGCGCGGTATACGAAGTCACCTGGTCTGAATGAAACACTTCGCACTATAGCATCGTAGTATCCCTTCATTTTTGACTTCGATCTTGCTTCACATATAATTGCGCGCTCGCGTCTTTCTTCCAATAGGTCTAAGTCGATACGCCTCTCGTCGTCATTGGTTGCGACATTGACTTCAGCAGTGCGAATAGTTGGCATCCCAATTTCGGCTGGTATAACGGCCTCTGTCCCATAGACTAGAGAAAAAGGGTTGTCTCCCATGCTAGTTTTGATGGAAGTGCGGTGCGCCCACAGAACATGCGATAATTCTTCTACCCACCTTCCTTTGTGCCTATCCAGACGTGCCTTAATTCCTTCACCCAGACTTCGATTTGCACGCTCTACTAAGCCGTTGGTTTGTGGATATTTAACCTACGCGAAGTGCTGCGTGATGTTCAACTTCTCGCACCAGTCCTTGAAGGGGTTGTCACAAAATTGTTTCCCGTTGTCTGAGATGATTTCCCCAGGTAGTCCGAAGCGGCATACAATATTTTCCCAAACAAAGCGTTTGACCTGATTGCCAGTAATTGTTACAACTGCTTTTGCTTCGATCCATTTGGTGAAGTAGTCTATGGCCACTATGAGAAACTTCAATCCTCCTGCTGCAACGGGGAAGGGGCCTGTAATGTCAATACCCCACTTGTAGAATGGCCATGGCGCCGTGATAGGCGTTAGCTCCTGTTGTGGTTGACGCGGAACGGGTCTATGAACCTGACAATCGCCGCATTTTCTTATTAATTCTCGTGCATCACGGTGCATGGTGGGCCAATAGTATCCTGACCGTAAGGCACGCACCACTACGGATCGTGGTCCCGAATGCATGCTGCATGAACCTGCATGGATTTCCCTGAGTACATAATTTGCTTGTAGGGGGCCGACGCAGCGGAGCCATGGTTGCAGAAAGGAGTGTCGATATAGCACACCGTCTCGAAGTTCAAACCTATGTGATGTGCACCGTATTCGTCGGGCTTCCTTATTTCTTGGGGCAATACGCCCTTGCTTATGAATTCCATTATTGGTGTCATCCACGTAGGACCTTCCTCCTCTATTACCATGGATATTTCTATCTCCGAGATGGATTTGCTCTTCAACGTTTCCACCAACACCTGTTTTGACAGGTGTGCAAAGCTTGTGGATGCAATCTTGCTTAGTGCATCCGCCTTTCGATTTTCCCCTCTAGGAACCTGCTTGATGGTAAACCTGTCAAAGCCTTGGATTAGTGATCTGGTCTTGTCGAGGTATTGGATCATGTTTTCTTCTTTAGCCACGTACTTGCCCAACACATGGTTGGCTACTAGCCGGGAATCGACATTTGCTTCCAGGTTGCGTACACCCATTCGAGCTGCAATGCGTAGTCCGGCGATTAGGGCTTCATACTCTGCTTCATTGTTTGTCGCAGTGAATTCAAAACGCAGTGCGTAAGTGAATTCTATCCCTTCTGGGCTTGTGAGTATAAGGCCTGCTCCTGACCCATCTACGCATGAAGATCCGTCCGTGAACAAGATCCATGGGTCTTGTAGTGCTACCTTGCCTTGTGAAGGTAAGTCTTCAGTATCCGGTTTTTCGATAATGAAGTCTGCTAGTATCTGCCCTTTAACTGCAGTACATGGTCTATAGGAGATGTTATGCTCACCTAGCAACACACTCCACTTCTGCAGTCGTCCTGACGCGTCGGGTTTGGAGATTATTTGTTTGATCGGTTGGTCTGTTATCACTGCTATGGGGTGTGCCTGGAAGTACCTGCGCTGGCGTTTGGCGGCGAACACTAACGCCAGGACCAACTTCTCCATTGCGCTGTAATTAATCTTCGTTTTCTTTAGCGCTTTGCTTACAAAGTACACAGGTGTTTGTACTGAATTCCTATCCATCAGCAGTACCGCGCTGACTGCTCCATGAGTCGCAGATAAGTACATAATTAATTCTTCCCCTGGTTGGGGTGCTACTAGTGTGGGGAGCGTTTCCAGGTGTTGTTTAAGCTGTGTAAAGGCTTCTTCTGCCTCCGTAGTCCAGCGAAAATCTCCCTTTTTTACACACTTCTTGAGTGTTTTGAAGAGAGGGAGTGACTTGTCTGCTGATTTAGACAAGAATCTATTTAGGCCTGCCAGTTTTCCATTGAGAGATTGGACTTCCTTCAACGTGCGCAGTGAGGGAAGTTCGATGACAGCCTTAGTTTTTTATGGGCATGGTTTAATGCCATCTGGTTCTATCAGGTATCCGAGAAACATGCCTTCTGTAGCGCCAAAAGTGCATTTCTTAGGATTTAGCTTCATATTGATCTCTTTAAGAGTCCTAAATGTTTCCTCAATGTCGCGCACCAATTCATCCTCAGTATGGCTTTTTATGACCAAGTCGTCAACGTAAACCTCTAGGTTGCGGCCCACCTGTTTTTCAAATGCATTATCTACTAACCGTTGGTAGGTGGCGCCTGCGTTCTTCAAGCCAAAGGGCATTTTAGTGTAGCAGTAGACGCCTTGGCTTGTATGAAAGGCCGTTTTTTCCTCATCTTCCTTAGCCATATGGATTTGGTGGTATCCTTTGTATGCGTCTAGAAAGCATTTAAGTGGGTATCCACACAAAGACTCTACCTTCCAGTCTATCTCCGGTAGTGGGTAACAGTCTTGTGGACATGCCTTGTTGAGATCTGTAAAGTCCACACACATCCGCCAGCTACTGTTGCTCTTCTTCACCATTACTGGGTTGGAAAGCCAGTCGTGGTAATAGACTTCTCGCATTATCCCGCCTCCACAAATTTGTGTACTTCTGCCAGGATTGCTTGCGCGCGCTCTGGAGCTTGGTCGCGCTTCTTCTGGCGTATTGGTGAGTATCCTTGTCGGATTCTCAGCTTGTGTTCTGTGATCGAGCGTGGTACTCCAGTCATGTGCTTTGGTTCCCATGCGAAGATATCTAGGTTCTGTTGCAGGAGTGCGCACACGGCTGCCTTGCCATTATCCGACAGTGATCCTCCGATCGATACTTCTTGTTCTGGGTAGTCAGGGTGGATTGCAACCTTCAGGTTTGGAACTTTGGTTGAGCGCTGTTCTGGAATGGGTGCCGTCTCACATGTAATCGTGTTACATTCTCTATGTGGTACAGTGGCGTTGTAGAGAGTAACAATACCACCTTCCACTGGTAATTTAAGCATCGCATGTGCTGTAGACGGTACCACGCGTATGGCTGATATTCCTGGTCTTCCGATAATGCCATTGTATGGCGAAGGGGATTTGATCACCATAAAATTCATCCAGGCTATCGCGGAGTGTTCTTTATTACCCACACTGACTAGTAGGCGTATTTGCCCCATAGGCCATATCTTTTCTCCTGTAAAACCAGTCAGCGTTGTCATGACCGGGGCTTAACTAACTGCGTATCTCAGGTCGCAGTCGCTTGAAACAGTGTTCGTACATTATGTCTGCCGATGCTCCTCCATCAACATACATGCGGTGGATATCGTGACCCCCCGCATTAATTTCAATGGTGAGCGGCTCTACCATTGCGTTGTCCGCAGTCAAGGTGGGGAAAGATATTTCACTTCCACGGGAAAATTTCTGGCTGACCTTCTGCTTGGTTACTCGCTGCCATGATTGTATCATGTAGATGGTGTCAGCCTTATCTTTGGGTGCTTCTTTCTTGCTCCCAATATTCTGCTTATCTTTTCCCTCCTTGATGTTCTTGACTAGGTGGTCCAATCTTCCTTCTTTCACTAGTTTATCAATGAGTTGGCATAGTTGGACACATTCATTGGTGGTGTGGCCCTTCTGTCCATGATAATCACAGTATCCACTCCCCACGCGCCGATCTTCTGGAGTGCGCATCGGTGGGGGTCTTGGGAAGTTCCCCTGGCCACGGTAGTTCTTGTTACGGTCTTAGTCAGCGGAGTGTATCTGTCATTATCCCGTTCGCTCCCCTGGCCACGGTAGTTCTTGTTACGGTTGCTATTTTGGTCAGCAGATTGTCTCCGAGGTTGTTCCTGTGACTGATAGTTTGAGTAACCTTTCTTGCTATCCGCCGCCGCGGCTTCTCCTTGGATAAAGGACCTTGTACGTTTCATAAGTTCATCAAAGGTTTGGGGAATCTTGTCGTTCAATCTTTTGATGAGTTCTGGGTTATTGATCCCGTTCATGAACGCTGAAATTTTCAGCACTTTAGGACATGCCTTAACCTGTATGCACTCATCTTTGAAGCGCTCCACATAAGCGCTTGTAGATTCCCCTTGGCGCTGTTTCACCCTGGCGAGTTTGACAGGGTTTTTAGCACACTTCTTCCGTTGAGTAAAGTTTAGGCGGAACGCCTTCCTCAACTCTTCAAAGCCATCAATGCTTCTGCGTGGAAGCTTACTGAACCAGTTCCGCGTGTTTCCCACTAATGTAGAATTGAACATGTGTCACCACACAGGCTGTGGCCAATTTTCAATGGTAGCAGCTGATTCAAAAATTTTCAGGTGATCAGCAGGATCACCTGTTCCATCATAGGTTTTTACATTAGCGGGCATGCGCCTTCTCTTATCTTCTGAGAAGTTACTGATGCGTCGAGTGAACGCATCCACCTTTTGGCGGCGCCACGGAAGAGACATGTCTTCCTCCTCCTGGTCGCGATATTTTCTTCTGGACTTCCAGTGTCCTGTTTCGCTATCCTCGTTGTCCGAGGAGTTACCAGAGGATGAATTTTTCCTTTTTCGGCGTTTGCGCCGACTGTCCTCAAAATCCGAACTTGAAGGGCTTTCACTTGGGGAGTATCGTCGCCCAAGTCTGTCCTGAACCCTGCGGCTGCCAAGCCTGGCGTGGACATTGGTACGCCATCCATCCTCTTCGCTTTCTTCCAGGTGCTGCAAGTCAGCTGTATCATCACTCTCAACTCTTCTCCCAATTCTGTTAAACACTGGGGGTCGGCGGCTATCCCTTCCGCGCTTCTCTTTCTGATGACGAGCACACAATAATTAGACATAGACTACCCTCACCACTAGATTAGATAATTAGATAAGTAGAGTAATCGGTAGAAATACCAACCCCCCAAATCCAAACCCCGAGATTCGTACCTTTCCATTTCCAAAAAAACATAAAAAGATAAAAAATAATCTTCCTCAACCCCAACCTTAGCGTAGTAACTTCTCACGAGCATTCCTATTCCCCTAGAGAACGATATCAATTCTCGTGGCTTACCCTAATACTACACTACGATTAGGTTCACTGCCTAGGGTGTTGAAAAACTTGCTCGACGAAAAGGAAGTTCCTTTGACCCCGAACGACGCGTGTAGCGTTATCAAACTAGAAGGGGGGTTGAATAGTTTTACCGATTAAAACTTTATTTTAAAATATTTAGATCAACTTATGCCAATCTATTTAATGTGTGTGTTGGATGATGATAGATAAACATATAAATAAGTAATACAAAGATAAAGAGTAAGAAACACAAAACCACACCACGAGTATTTATAGTGGTTCAGCTACAAGGACACCTTCCTTGCCCTACTCTACTCCCCGAGTTCCCCACTCGAGATTTTGTAAGCACTACATAACACAACCTCCTAAATATGGCGGAGAAGCCTTCACAACGTCACCTACTCTTTATCTGGTACAAGGCTAGACACCGAGTTCTTCCACGAGGTAGAACCAAACCTATCAAAACGTCGCCTACACTTTATCCGGTACAAGGCTAGATACCGAGTTCCATTACAAAGGAGGAACTACTACCCAACACTACACCTATACACAACAACCCTAAAGGAGACACACTCCTTATTACAACAACATAAAGGATATCAATATCCTTTAACCCAACCTATCTATCTTGTACATCGATGCACCATATCGAATGTACTCCCTTGGCACCTTTCACTAATGCTTTTGACACCATCCTTCGGCACCTTTCACTAATACCTTCAACACGGACCTTTGGCACCTTTCACTAATGCCTTCGACACGGACCTTTGGCACCTATCACTAATGCCTTCGACACGGACCTTTGGCACCTATCACTAATTCCTTCGACACAACACTTCTAGGATGGAGGAAAGAACTATCAACAAGATAACTTCAGTAGTCTTGATGATGACGAAGCTTGGAAACTCATAGACTTGAGCTTTCTCGACTTCAAGAGGTGGTGATCTCGCCTTTAAGAGGAACCTAGAGAATCACACAAACACGAAACTACATAGAAATATCATTTGGATCTAAGGTTAGAGAGTTTACAATACTAAGAGAGAGTATGTGTAAAAGGGATGAGTTGCAAGAGAGAAATGGCTCACTATTTATAGACAATTTTCTCTATTGTTCCCCGGTTCCCACGGATCCCTCCCCAGAGGGATCCGGCTAGTGCAATCCAAGGGATCCGGCAGCTGGGTTAGCTTAAGTCCTTGGGTTGCAAACCGGGTTATGGGTTATGGGTTATGAACCATGGGTTATACAAGATGCAATGTATCTAGACATTGGGTCATGGGTCTTGAGTCATGGATCATGGATAATACCCAACATGACTTCATGCATGATGTCATACAATGGGTCATGGGTTATGGATCAAGCTCCATGGGTATGGGTCATAGACTTTGGGTTTTACCCAACAATGTTCAATGTATCTAGTCAATGCGTCAAGTACTAAGATTTTTACCCATTACATTACCCATTACAAAATATACACATTTCCATATTATGTAAACACTAGTTGTTATACATATGTATTTCTATAAGATGTAAACACTATTACTTGTTTAGTGTTTTATATGAAAATGTAAGTGTGTTAGTAAACTATTGGCTCAAACCATTTACGTATTTTATTTGTTTCGTTAAAATGATTTTATGTTTGTTATCGACAAAACATTAGAAGATCGTAAAATATAAATAAACATTTTTATGGCTTATTTGTATTAACAACTTCCACCAAGTAGGAATACCCAGCCACTGGTAGGCGAATTGTCTTCAGTGTTACTAATCCAACTTGCATCAGTGTATCCTTTTAATACTGAAGGATAACAAGTATATGAGAGACTATAATCCATAGTTCTCTTCAGATACTTCAATACCCTTGGAACTGCTTGCCAGTGATGAGCACTAGGATTACTAGTGTACATGCTCAGTTTACCCGCTGCAAAAGCAATATCACATCTAGTGCAAGTCATGGTATACATCAGGCAGCCAATTACCCTAGAATACTCAAGTTGAGATACAACTTTGACAGTATTGGGCATCTGCTTCTCACTTGTATCCATAGGAGTACTCACAGGAGTACAATCATAGTGGTTGAATTTCTTTAGTACCTTCTCAATATAATGAGACTGGGTGATAGAAATTCCTTTATGTTAATACAAATAAGCCGTAAAAACGTTTATTTATATTTTACGATCTTCTATTGTTTTGTCGATAACAAACATAAAATCATTTTAACAAAAAAAATAAAATACATAAATGGTTTGAGCCAATAGTTTACTAACACACTTACATTTTCATATAAAACACTAAACAAGTATAACAACTAGTGTTTACATTTTATAGAAATACATATGTATAACAACTAGTGTTTACATAATATGGAAATGTGCATACTTATATTATAATGGGTAATGTAATGGGTAAAAATCTAAGTACTTGACCCATTGACTAGATACATTGAATGTAGTTGGGTAAAACCCAAAGTCCATGACCCATACACATGGAGCTTGATCCATAACCCATGACCCATTGCATGACATCATGCATGAAGTCATGTTGGGTATTATCCATGGACCATGACCCATGACCCATGATCCAATGTCTAGATACATTGCATCTTGTATAACCAATGGTTCATAACCCATAACCCATGACCCCGGTTTGCAACCCAAAATCCGGACTTAAACTGACCCAGTCTGGCGGATCCCTTGGATTGCACTAGCCGGATCCCTCTGGGGAGGGATCAGTGGGATTCGAGGAACAGTAGGGAAATTTGCCTATAAATAATGAGCCATTTATCTCTTGCAACTCATCCCTTTTTACACATACTCTCTCTTAGTATTGTAAACTCTCTAACTTCATATCCAAAGGATCTTTCTATGTAGTTTTATGTTTTTGTGATTCTCTAGGTTCCTCTTAAAGGCGAGATCGCCACCTCTTGAAGTCGAGCAAGCTTAAGTCCATGGGTTGCCAAGCTTCGTCATCATCAAGACTATTGAAGTAATCTTGTTGATAGTTCTTTCCTCCCTCTTTAGAAGTGTTGTGTTGAAGGCATAAGTGAAAGATGCCAAACGGGTCAAGTCGAAGGCATTAGTGAAAGGTGCCAAAGGTCAGTGTCGAAGGCATTAGTGAAAGGTGCCAAAGAGTCAAGACAAAGGCATTAGTGAAAGGTGCCCAATGGTCGTGTCAAAGGTATTTGTGGAAGGTGCCAAGGGTGTACATTCGATATGGTGCATCGATGTACAAGATAGATTAGTTTCGGTTAAAGGATCTTGATATCCTTATAATGTTGTAATAAGGAGTGTGTCTCCTTTGGGGTATTTGTGTTGTGTTGGGTAGTAGTTCCTCCATTGTAATGTAACTTGGTATCTAGCCTTGTACCGGATAAAGTGTAGGCGACGTTGTGATAGGTTTGGTTCTACCTCGTGGAAGGACCCGGTGTCTAGCCTTGTACCGGATAAAGAGTAGGCGACGTTGTGAAGGCTTCTCCGCCACATTAAGGAGCTTGTGTTGTGTAGTGCTTACGAACTCTCGAGTAGGTGACTCGGGGAGTGGAGTAGGGCAAGGAAGGTGCCCTTGTATCCGAACCACTATAAACACTCGTGTCGTGGTTTTGTGTCTCTTACTCTTTTACTTTGCATCATTTGTTTATATGCTTTATCTATCATTATCCAACACACACAATCAAATAGATTGACATAAGTTGATCTAAATAATTTAAAACGAAGTTTTAATCGAAAAAACTATTCAACCCCCTTCTAGTTTTCCACACTTTACTCTCATGTTTGATCCTTATATCAAGGATAACACCAGCCTCCCCTATGTCCTTCATGGAGAACCTTGATGACAAAAATTCCTTTGTCAGGTCCACCTAATTTTGGTAAGTGCCAAAAATCAACATATTGACAAATGATGACTCATTTACTAGATTCATCGAATTTTCTATACACACATTTGTCAGATTGGTTTAGATGATAACCATTAAACAAAACTACTTCATCAAATTTTTGATTCCATTGATTAGGTGCATGCTTCACTCCATATAGAGACTTAATTAGTTTACACACCTGTTTTTTATTGCCATGGATGAAGCCTTGAAGTTAGTTCATATAAACCTTCTCATCCAACTCACCATTCAAGAAAGTTGTCTTCACATCCATCTGATGAATAATCAGATTGTGAATAGATGCCAAAGCAATCACCAGTCTTATGGTACTGATATGTGCCACACGGGCATAAGTATCAAAGTAGTCTATTCATGACTTTTGTTTAAAGCCCTGAATAACAAGTCTAGCCTTGAAATTTTCAATAGTTCCATCTACCTTCATTTTTCTTTTGAAAATCCATTTGCACCCCGGAGGTTTGTAACTAGGTGATAGATCAGCCAACACCCAAGTGTTGTTGCCCATGATGGAATCCATCTCATCATTGAATGCTTCTTTTCAGAAAGAAACATCATGAGACTTCATTGCTTCATCATATGTCTTGGGGTCATCCTCAACAATAAATCAATAAGAGTATTGAACCTCGTTCCTTCAATCAAATATAATTGAAACTCAGATCTATATGACTTTGAAGTCCTGGCCCTTTTGCTCTTTTTGATCTCTGGTTCAGGTTGTTGAACCACAACCTCATCAGGGACCTCTGATGGCACTTCATCAGAGACTTCTAATACACCAATGTCATGAGTTTCATTTAGAATCCTTTGACTTGGTCTAGGGACCGATGAGCTTCTATTCTCATCAAAGATTGCATCCTTTGATTCAATTATTGAGTTAATTGAAACAGATTCATTAGGTTCAATAACATAGAACCTAAAAGCCTTGGAATGCTCAATATATCCAAAAAAAATGCATTCAATGCCTCTTCACCCAAATTTTTCACTTTTGGATCAGGAGTCTGACAACTGCCCTACAACACCACACCCTGAGATAATTCAGGTTGGGTTTCCTTTTAGTACAGAGTTAATAAGGGGTAACCTTGTTCCTTTTGTCCATAACCCTATTTAATAAGTAGCAAGCTGTTAACGTAGCTTCACCCCAGAATCCCTGACTCAGCCCTGAATAGGACAACATGGACTTAACCATCTCCTTCAGTACCCAGTTTTTCCTTTCAGAGATATCATTTTGTTAAGGAGTATAGGGAGCAGTCGTTTCATGGATAATACCAACAGACTGAAAATACATAGTATCTAATGCTTCATCCTTAGTATGTAACATATAGAAATAACAGAACCGAAAAGCATCATCAATAAATGTCACAAAGTACTTCTTATTCCCCAATGAGGGAGTGACATGCAAATAATACATGTCACTGTGTATTAGCTCCAAGAGCTCAGTTTCACGTTTAATACCCTGAAAAGGTTTATTAGTTATATTGGCCAACATGCAAGCTTTACACTTATCAATGTCCATGTCATATGTTGGGATTAACCCATCTTTAGACATATCTTGCATCCTTTTATAGTGTACATGGTCAAGTCTAGCATGCTAAAGGGTAGGGTCATCCAGTTTAGAGGTGGTCATAAAGGCTGAATTAACAATATTATGATCAATATTAATCCTGAACATTTGATTACACAAATAGCCAAAACCAATAAACACACCACGTTTGGATAAAACACTTATCAGATTCAATAACTTGTTTAAAACCATGATTATTCAAAGCACTACTTGAAACCAATATTTCTTTTACTAAATTTAACATCTACATAACCACGTCCATGCACCATATTTGTTGACTCATTTCCCATGTATAGAATAGAATCATCATTCAGTGACTCGTAAGTCTTGAACCAACTTCTATCTTTGCATACATGAACAGTTGCACATAGTTAGATTCAGATACATATGTAACATAATAAATCTGAAGTGATTCATTAAACATACTTTGACCTTTCAAAGGAACTGAACCATTCTATGATCCACTAGTGCCTGATCCATTGGTTTTACCACCAACCTTAACAATTTGCAATCCCTTTTAATGTGACCAGTTTTGCCACATTTCCAACAAGTAGGTGTAGCCTTCTTGTTAGGGTCAGACCTTGTGTTATCATGATATTTACGTGTGTCCTTGTTGTCATTGTACCTGGTGGAGTTTTTATGCTCCACCATATTGACAACAGATGCACCATCAACATTGTTGCTCTTTGGCTTGTCATTATCCTGCGCCCTTAGGGATTCCTCAATATGCAGATGACTGCCCAACTTAACAAGAGTCAGTTCTTCCTTCTTATGTTTTAAGGTATGTTTGAAATCTTTTCAAGAAGGAGAGAGTTTTTCGATGATACAAAAGACTAAAATAGCCTCATCCATATTCATTTTGTGTTGTGTAAACCTTCCAAGCAAGGTTGTCAAAATCGCGATCCTGCTCGTAGGATCGTACAATCCTACGATCCTACACACAAAAAACGATCAGGATCTTAACAAGATCGTAATCCAGGTAGGATCGCAGCAGGATCGTAGGATCGCACGTAGGATCGTAGGATCAGATCGGATCGTATAGGATCGTCTATTATTAAGTTTTTTTTTTTGTTTTTTTTTTTTGTTTGTTATATTAACTTATTAACTATAAGTTCATGTCTTAAAACCCAATGACTAATAATTTTTCAAAAAAAAAATTATTTTGATGATGTTAATTAATTGTCTCTTGCAAGATTAATGAGTGTAAAATCATTATGTTTTTATAAACTATATAGAAATAGTTTAGATGTGTCTTTTTGGGTTTATTATGAAAAATGATTTCGTGCTTTGTAAAATGTCAAAAGCTTGTTTTTGAAGTAAATCTCTACATATTTGACCCAATTTTATTCATATTTTATTTTATGTTACATATAAAAGCATGAATATTTTAATTTAATTTATTTGGTCATCAAGAAAAAAAAATCAGTAATATAATCAGAATATTCTAATTCAATTTATTTGGTCATCAAGAAAAAAAAAATTGTTACCCTCTATTATAAATTATGTCGTTTCATTTTCAGATATAATCCTTTTATCTTTTTGCATTAATCAATATATTGTAACAAAAAAGTTACAAAATCACGTGCTAATAAATTAACATTATCTTTTTGCATAAATGTTATCACGAAAAACTTATAATAATAAAACATTAAAACAAGAAGTAGGTGCACGTATGTAGTAACAAGTAACTTTGTGCAAGTATGCGTTGCAATATATCTAATATTCTAACTACTACGATACTTAAACATATAACGTTTTCTTTTATCATCCATTTAGATTCGTTTATCATATGAAATATTATATAGAAATATAAAACTATAACCCCTATACAAAAATATATACATTTTCATAGGATCTTACGATCCCGATCCGATCCTACGATACGATCTTGCAAAGCCGAAAACGATCCTAGGTAGGATCCCGATCCTGACAACCTTGCTTTCAAGTATACCAAGAAGTTCATGGTATTGTTCCATAACTAGTCTTGAATCAGTCATCTTGTAATTTGTGAAATTACTTACAAGAAACTTCTTACTTGATGCATCCTCGACCATATATTTGGCATCCAAGGAATCACATAGTTCTTTGAAAGATTCAACATTCTGATAAATATTAAAGAGAGAATCAGACATACCATTGAGGATTAAACCTCTGCAAATGTAATCATCATTCTCCCATTTGCTCCTCTTCCTAATCTATTCTACAGTAGCATCATCCTCATCATCTGGAATAGTTGTAGTTAGAATATAGACCACACTCATGCTTGAAAGAAGAAAATGCATTTCTTTTGCCATCTTCTGAAGTCCACCCCTTCAAACTTGTCAAGCTTGGCAAAGTTTGAAGCCATGTATTTCATAGCAGCAGTAGCCATTGATTATTACAAAATAGTTTACTTTAATTGTTGGTTGTATATGATCCCAGAACAAGGTGAAGATAATCAATAGCAAACAATATACCAATGAATAGTTACTGGATATCACTTGGAATCGTGTTATCACTTTTCAAAGTAAACTATTCGACCTTAATGGCTGGGTATCACAAATATCTACTTGAGATAAGACCAAATGCATGTTATTGAATTAGGAACAAATCAATACCCCTTTTGCATCCAAGTGTTTAGTTCTCTGTGTCTCCTTCATGCATTTGTGTGATCTCTATTTATACTAGAGATCACTCAAACCTTAGTCAATGGAATTATGAGTGATTAACGCCCATTTACATAATTAGCCTCCATAAAAATAGGAATTAATGGTTACACGACTAATTAAATGCGATCAATAATGCACTTATAACTACCACTTGAATATGTCAAAACCGTTACAAGTTATCCAATTCAGTTCAGCTATGTCATTTCTTTAGTGCCACTGAACACTCAACAAGCTCTCTAAGGAGCAAACATCTGAGGTGTTCAATACTGAAAATGACCCGCTGATGGAATATCCTCTGAGGAGTTACTCCCTGATGATATCAGTTACCTCTAATCTCATCAGCCTGATGAATACCATTTAGTCCAGAGTATCACTCGTGACCTAATGGGTGTACACTTCGTACCTCCTGACACATATCCAAATATGATTAGAACCTCAAGTGTACTAAATTTTCCAAAGAAGCAATGGTGAGGTGCTTCACCGGTGAGTGTGTTGTGTTTTTGTGAGTGTGCTTTTCCTCTCTAAGAAGTTGGCATAGGTAATTTGTGAGTAAACATTACAGGTTTTGAGTGATGAGTAAGTGAGCTGAGAAAAATTGATGTAAAGTTGTGTATTGGTTTTTTCTTTTTAATGATCACTCCCCGGCCTTTATAAAAGTTACACTTTCATTATATTTGGGATTTCATATTTTTAATGTCTATTCATATTTTTAATGTCTATTGACTAATTACATTTGTCAAAAGAAATCTTGGATTGCTTGATATCTAAAGAAAGGATCAATGCTTGATATCTAAGAAATAAGCACTTTTAAACTCCCGCTTACTATGTCATCAGTATATTAAGTAGCTTTGATACACCTGACACATGACGAGTTTGCAGTCCGTCACATATAAAGCATGAAGGAAGCGGATTAACATATACGCTCTGCAAATGATGATTAGAACCCAATTAGGGAAAAAAGTTTTATTAAAATATTATGGGAGGCGTCAAACTACCAGATTGGTAAATGTGGTCAAAAGTATCGACATGGTTGTTGATACATAATTTACCTAACAATGCTTTCCTTGCAATGGAAGTGATACTGAAATATGAAAATTGAAGCTACAACGAAAATAGGGACTTAAACGACAAACTTTGGTTAAAACCTAAACTCCTCAACAAACACCAAGTTTACCTAGAAATGGTATAATGTGGCTCATTATACATACAAACAATCACACAATATTACATCATGAACATATTGTGGCACTAATAAGCAACGCTCATACACCATTATATAGTTATGAGATCATCCCAAAAATTAAAAAATACTCTAGATTCAAAAGCTAGACTTGAATCTAGAGACCGAAATCTGATCTATACATGTTTCTACTTAGTTCTTAGTTAATAGCAGTGAGTGGAGGTCGAGAATCTCTTGGTGAATGTGTAGCAGCCTCGAGATGCTTTATGTCTCCATTTTGTAGCTTCAAGGAAGATTTAGAATCCCAGAAACATTTCAGTAACTCCTCGAATGATGGGGTTTGTAGTTCTTCAATAGATGCCATGCTTGGTAGATTGAATGGTCTCTTTTTCGGTGTTGTGCATGACGGTTCATCAACCTGATAAGCAATATAAATCAATCAAACAAGTATGAGTGGAAAGATGGGTGTGTCACGTAAAAGGTCAAAAAGGGTTTGATTGTCCGATAAATATTTTTTTTATCCTTTGGGTGACTATCAACCTGTTGTTCATTTGATCTGACCCATTCTCGTTTTTAGCCATTTTTTTATTTAAACAGTTTTACTACCAAATGGGTAGAAATTGCCTTCAGTGTTGGCTACTTAGGATTCAGTGTCAAATGATATATGGACTGGATGGGAGAACTAACCGTGTAGTCATTTAGGAGGGTTTTTCCAGCATTTTCTGTGATCTCTATGATCTTATGGTAGTGACCACCTTTCAATTCCCTCAATTCTCCGCAACAAGGAGCAATGATAGAATCAAGGTTTTTGCGTGCATCGTGGTCCAGTTGTAATGAATCTGCAATTGATTGTCAATAAAGAAGTAAGATGTTTGTTACAATAAGATAGAAAATATGACACTAAACATAATATAAAATCTAAATGTTGACAAGCAAAGTTAGATGCGTACAGTCAATTGAGGAAAGGAGATTCTTGCTGGCAACATTTGTATCATCAACTGCAGATGACACAGCAGCTGAGTACCGCGTACGCAAACCTTGATTGGCTTCCAATCCTCCACTAGAAAAAAGTATAAGACATAGCAGTTTAAGAATATAGCAACAGCAACAAAAAGTGGAGGTGGAAAACTGGATGGGTCAAAACGGTCCTGGTCGACTTTTAACGCATTTGTCCAAAAAAACTACAAATTAGAGTATCAAATGGGATAACCAAATTTATATAATTCCAATATTAACATAATTTTAAAAATATATATTTGGGAGGTTTTATGCATTTATATATAGACTTCGGGAAATTCCCGCCACATTTGACCTGTTCGACCCGTTTGATCCATGTCAACCCATTCATAAGTAAATAGTTTGAAATTGCCACCCGTAGAGTAGGCTGTAAAGTTTTTTATACCTAACAATTTCTTCCACAGATGCAACATTGCTCTTCTCTAAACTGAGCAAGGATTCCTGGGCACTGCTCCACTGTTGTGACCCCATTTTCGCCTTTTTCAAACTGCAACATATTGAAAGTCAACAATATTGACCAAGAAAGAACTCCCCAAAAGATTATAGTATTAAGTTTTGAAGGAAAACACAGTGCACATACCAATTTTGAAGAACCTCGTCCAGGTCTTTCTTTCCACATTCAACAGCAGCAGTGTCTTCAACATAATGGCTTTCAGCTTTTTTACTGTAACTTGTCCACTCATCCCTTATGCAAGAGCTTGAATCTTTCATTGTTGACATCTCTTGCTCGAATCTATTAGCTTTACTAGCTGCAGTTTCCCGTAGACCATCCACCGCTGTTTTAACCTGTTATGGTCATCAACATCTATAGGTTAAAATCTCTATACGTAAAAAAGTGATGGTGTGATATTGAATAATCAGAAGAAGATAATCAGGTATAAAAAACAGACTGTATAAAAACACAGTGTGTAATAAGCATATAATCAGATATTTCGGTGCTTAATTTTGATTAGTAAGGCATTACAGATAAAAATTAACAAAAATGACATTTTTTTGTGAAAACTTGAGGGATAGTATGTAAAAATTCAATGTACCATTAGGTTATCTGTTTTTTTGCAGGTTGTACAAAAGTATAAAACTGATTATTCAAACATAATAAACTGATTTGCGATTTGAGGTTGCATTTACCAGTTCTTTCTTCCTAGCATTTGAAACTGCAAGCAATTCTGCAACTTTCTCTAGAAGTTGTTTTTCTTCATTTGCAGCACATTCCTGAAGAATATATAGTATGAGAAAACCATGTAATGTTTTAACAAGTAAAAGTAAGCAGGATAAAAATTCAAATCGTATTACCTCGAACTTTCTTTCAAGTTCACATAACTTTTCGTTATTGACCTTTTGGCCCTCTTCAACTATATTTGTTAATTTTGTTGCATGCATGTCTAGCGTGTCAAAGAAGTTCATCGTTGTGTTACTTATTGATCGTGATGTTTCTACAGCTCTAGAATGTGCCTGCATACCATGTGCAAGAAGGGGCGTCATTACAAGTATTGGGAAAGATCTATTTAAACAACTTCTAATATTGCAGTTGGTTGAGTATAATAAAATTCTGAAGGTACATCATGCTAGTTTATAATCTAACCTCTCGTTGCTGTTGTGCATAAGCAGTTAGTTTATTTTCTTGACTGTAGAGAATGTCTTCAAGATCGTTAAGCAAGTTCTCACCTTCTGATGCAATACCCTTGAAAAACTGGACATCAAAGCAAGTTAAGTGAAGTGTAATGTGCCAATAAAAGTGTCTAGATTCCTAGGATCAAAACTATGATATATACATACCTCCCCAAGAGCAGAAGAATGTTTGGAGACTTGAGAATTCAAATGTCCAAATGTTGACTGTGAATTCCCATCAAGCTCATCAGCTATATCATCTAAAGCTTTAATACCCGAACCGTACATTGTTTTTAGCTTCTCTAAGGCAGCTCGAAGTTCTTCAGTAGCCTACACTACCCACAAAGTACATTATATATTCATTTTTTCATGCCTTATAGCCATTTAATGATGCTCTAAGGTGGTAACTTCAACCCATCTACATACACATGGGTTGATTTGGTATTACGGGTAAAACAGAAAACTGCTTTAAAAGGAGAAGGGACAGTTGGGTCGAAGGTCGATTAAAGTGCCCAAATTATTCATAGTAATAGATTGATATTGAAAATATGACTAATGTAATCAGATATTCACCAACTATTTATAGAAGTGTCAACAATTTTGGACCGATAGTATTTCCGGCTCTACCCAACCTGTTTTAAAAAGGTACCGAAGAAACCCATTTTGACCCGTTAGTCATCTAGCCCATTTGTCATCTCAAGTTCGCTGGCTAAACCATATACCTGGGCCTTGGTGGATACAAAGGATTGCATATCTTCCTCCATGCCCTTCAGTTGCTGCTCTTGCTGCGTTACAGAAGCTGCTATAGTCTTATACAAGGTGTCAAGCTCTTTGGTTAAGTGAGATTGGAATTGCTGGACAAGAATTCTGTTTTCATCTTCAATTTTGTCCTTGCGCTCTGTATCAGTGAGCATAATGAAAAGAAAAAAAAAATTAATTACCAGTTCTTGTACCTAGCACAAAAAGATATTTATTATCCGAGATCTGTACCAATCTTGGTGAATAGACTAGATACGTCTGATGCAGCGTTGTGAAGTTCTGCACGTAGGTCAAATGCCTGCTCAAGAAGTGCTTTTTCTGTAATATTAATAAAGGAAATTGTTATAATTTATCCAACAAATTCAATCACAGACATATTGTATAACAGCTTGTACATTAAAACAAATAAAGAAAACGGAAGAGTTTGAAATTACCAGATTTGAGAAGGTTGGAGATAAGATACTCTTTCTCTTTGATTGTTACATTCGCTTGTCTATGCTTTTCTTCGAGATCAGACAACGAATGTTCAGTTTCTTGGAGTTTAATCTGAAACCAAAGAAGTATAATTCTTCAATATCACTTAAAAGAATGAAAGCTGATGAAATTGTAATTTAAGTTACTATCATGGATTCAAGACAACATACCTCTGTCTTCTCAAGCTTCTCAGTTAAACTTGCGGTTATTAGCAGCTGTGAATTATAAAGTTCCTGGAGCTCCATCATTTGCTGTCCGGAGAAATAAAAAAACAGTATCAGCAAGCGTTAATAACAAAGATCAGAAAATAGTAGCGTTTATATGTCTTGATTATACCTTGCCCCTAGATTCGTTATCAAGTTCCATGTGCTCGATTTTTTCAGCCATTGCCTGGATCACATAACCAACGAAACAAAATCAGTAGAAGTTCAATAGTAAGAAAAGTCTTAAATTGAGCACAATACAAAAGATCGTGAAAAATGACCTTCTTCTCCTCTTCTTCCAGAAGATATCTTTCTTTTGGTATGTAGATACCATTTTTCTCTCGAGCAGCATACACCTCTGGTCAAGCAACAGTTACGGAGATTGTTAATAATGGAGTAAGGTAGGTTAAATGAGGGATAAGTTCACAAGAGTAGTTATGTAACAACCTTGCTTAAGCCGTTCAATTTCAGAATACAGATCCTTCATCATTGCAGATTTCATTAGTTTCTGATTGATCTGTAATAAGAAAAAGAAAACGTTCAGTCATTGAAGTTAAAAAACGAGAAGCTTATCAAATACTTAAACAACTGATCTCGCCAGCACTAACCTCGGGCTTGTTCTTGATATTTTTTGCACGATGAGCGTAATCTAATGTGCTGAGTGTCTCTTCCATAGAATGGATGGAGGGGGAGATTGTAGCAATTATGCATGTCTTTGTTTTCCCTCCTAAGGAGTCTCTCAACAACCTTGTTAGTTTACTATCCCTGTCGTTAAGAAATATAAAATTATACGGATCATCAAGTTATGTACTTCTTTTGTCATCAAAATAGTCTAGGAAATACTATATTAAATAGGAAATACCTATAAGGTATATGTCCTGAGCGTTCAACTAGTGTATTAATGACCCGACCAAGTGTAAGCAAGCTTTTGTTTATCTCACCAGCTTCCCTTGCTCTACCCTGCAACAATAAACATGAAGACTTATAAGATATCGTGCGGCACATATATACATACAAGTATATATTCAAGTAAGATTGCTTACATCTTTTGCACCAGATCTCGAAATATTTTCTGAACCAGCAAGATCAACGAGGTTGAGCTTTCCGCATCTGATTATCTCTTCACCCTCTGGAGTACGTTCCTTAATATGAATTGTGATGGAAAATATCGAGTGAGAACGACTACTTTGTTTGTTCATAAGTGTCTCTGCGGTACGCCTTTTAGCAGAACCTTTCTCCAATATTCTGTATATTTCGTCAGCAGTGGAAACTAACTCCTCTTCTAAGCCTCTAACAAGCACCCCTCCCTTCCCATCCTCCATGAGTGCTATGGGCTTCTTGGACTTGTCTTCCGGAAACTTGGAAACCTCTTCAGGAGCCAAAAGATCGGTTATCTCCTCATTGTAGAGCTCCAGAAATGTAACTTTCATACTATACTCGGCACTTTGAGCTTCTAATATATCAAATATCTGCTTAACAGCTCTGGGAATAACACCCGCGTCGCTTGGGAATTCCCCATTCTGTAAAACAAATCATTAATACACAATAAAAAAACGTAAACATAAGTGAGCCTCTTTTAGTTAAGGCCTATAAAGTATACCTTTTTCCTTCCTCCTCCCTCCATTGTGTATGTTTTCCCAGTTCCCGTCTGCCCATAAGCAAATATAGTGCAGTTGTAGCCCTCGAGAACCTCGAAAACTATCGGAGATACTGCTGAATGATACAAGTCCCTTTGTTGTGATTTTGTACCAAAGACCTATTTGAGATATTGTACAACATTAGCCGATTAAACAATAGCAAATTCAATTATTTTCCCCTAAAAAAAACTATGTTAATCAGTGTTTACATTTAAATGGAGCCTAATATAACGACGCACCAAGATCATTATTCTAAATCCCGACACATTCAACAATTGTATCTAACAAAAATAAACACAAAATTAAATGACACAAGTAAACAGACCTTATCAAACACAAATGATCTATCAATCTGCTTATTAGCAACTGTCTGAATCGCACAAACTTCCCTTCTGTTCTCATTACACGTTATAACCACAGGCGTATGCAGCTTCTCCTCATCACCATTCATCGGTCTACACATTTACAAACAAACACCAAATCATCCCAATTATTCATTTTATAAGTCCAAGAATTCAATCGCATCCATACTTATAAATTAATAAAATTAAGTACACATATACCTGCATCTAACGACAACTTGAACATTAACACCTTTTTCTTTATTATTATTATAATCATGTTTACCACTCATATTTCCTTCCGTATGTCGAATATCTCTAACCGATTTATCGACTGACCGCGGCGTGTGTGACGGTGAACTCGGTATAGTATTTCCGCCTTTTCTCTCCATATCAAATAACTTCTAACTAAATTCAGATCTGAAAAAAAATATATATATATCAAATACATCTTTAGTCAATTACCAAATTGAATAAGAACACTTACACTATAAGAATAACATAGATCAGATAATGAAAAATTAATTACTTTGACTTAATTAATTAAAAACATAATGAAAAAAATTGAAATTACTCGATCATAACAAGAAATACAGTAATATTTACTAACACAAATATTAAAGAGATTTTTTTATTTAAAGTTAAACAAAAACCTGCATTTAATTAAGCAATATTTTTTTAATGAAACAGTAAATTGATTGGCACTAGTAACTGCAAAAACAAATAAAGTTGAAAATTAAATAAATGGAAAATGTGATATACCTGAAAATCAAAAGAGTGATTGTGATTTTTTTTTAGGTTAACTTTTTTTTAGGTGTGTAAGAGAGAGAGAGAGAGTGAAGATGAGATGAGGTGAGACTAGAGTGAGATGGTGATGAAGAAAAAAAGAATTGAATTGAAAATATGGCCGTTACGGAGGGTATTTGAATTTTGGGTTATACTTAAGACGTGATTTATTTGTTTTCTTTTCTTTTGGTTTTATCTATCTACCTAATATAAACGTTAGAGTAAACCAGAATTCCAATTTTTTAAATTTCTATTTGAACTACGGTACTGAGTACTGGGCTTCTCAAGTAGGCTCGAACCTGCCAGAGCTCGAGTTCGAGTTGCTGATGATTACAAAACTTAAGTTTCGGATCAAGCCTCATTTTTTTAGCTCGAGATCAGCTTGTGAAAATTTTCACAAGCTCGAGCTTGACTAATTTTAAAAATGCGTTGAAGAAAATAAAGCTCAAACTACACTAGGCTCAAATCCGTTTAGGTTTTTTAATTTTTTATTTAGCTGCTTACAATTTACATAATTATACGTATACGCAATATATATACGTATAAAATGTTTCTAAGGCTTGTTAATACTCAAGAGCCTAGTCCATCTAATCCTTATGACGCGTCGTGTAAACTTCTGAGCTTAAGTCGGTCGTCTGAACGATCGATTTATTTATTTATTTATTTATTTTTATTATTTTTATTTTTTTGTGCGAGTGTATTGTGAGATATATATGTGTTTAAGTGAGTTATATTTTAATGATGATATTGGTTGTTTAATTACACTAGACTGGTGATATTGATTGTGTAAAAAATTGATGTGACACTAAGTTAACGATAATAATAAAGGTTACCGTTACCACCCGTCCATGTAGTTCACTAGATTTTTAATAAATAGACATCAAAAGAAACAATGTCTGAAGTGTTGGAGTCAGTGTCCCAGCAGCAGGGTAAGATAATCAATAATTGTTCAGCAGAAACAACAAATGGTCAGCAGTAACAGATACCACTTGGTGGTTACCGGATATCACTTGGAATTGTGTGATCATTTTCCAAAGTAAACTATTCGACCCTAATGCCTGGGTATCACGAATATCTACTTGGGATAAGACCAAATGCAGTTAGAGAATTAGGCACAATTCTATAACCCTTTCGCTAATAAGTGTTTAGTGTTTTCTGTGTATTTTCATGCATAAAACAGATCTCCTATTTATAGGAAATACTCTTGGCTAGTCAATAGAATTATGAGTATTAATCGGCCCATTAATAGCCTCATAATTATCCCTATTATAGCCGTTAGTGGTTACATGACCAATTAAACATGGTCATAATGCAGTTATAACTGCCACTTGAATAGGTCAAAGCCGTTACAAGCAGTACCTTAACACTAGCAGTACTTTCATACAACTAGCAGTACTTTCATAGTGCTATCAGTGGTTACACTGCTTCAGTGGAAACACCACTGCTTCAGTGTAAACACTACTTCAGTGAGACACCACTTCAGTGGAAACACTGATCCAGTGGAAGTACTGCTTCAGTGGAAACACTGATAATCAGTGGTAACCACAACAGTACTTTCACCAAGCACTGTCAATACAAACCACTATAAGAGTCAGGGTGTTCATGGACCTTATGGGTGTACACTCCGTACCTCCTAACCCATTACAAAGTGTGAACTAATCCCACAAGTGCACTAAATTTTCCAACAATCCTCCCCAAATTTAGTTCACTTCCTTTGCATGAAAAATAAACATCAATCAAAACATGTGCATAAACGAAAATGTCCTGAGGATTGAATTTCCATCTTAGTAAATTACACGTTCAAATATTCGAGAATCAGGGTGTTCTAAGAATTGAACCCTTCAACCCATTTGAATATCTGAAGATAAAATACACACAAGTTTTCAAACACTTAACAGCTCCTGACACTATACAAGCCATGTGTCCATATCCAAATTCACAAATGTTGTAAAAGCTAAAAGTCCAAAGCTTCCTGAAGCGGCAAAACTTCAACATTTACATAGGTGGTTCCTCTTTAGTCATGCTCCTGCCAAGCACTTTTTCAAAGAAAATATAACCATTAAGAAGTAAAGACTTCATCCTCCTTTCAGCAGGTTCTGAGCACAACCTTGGGATGTAAACAAAACATGTGCTCCAGTCCACTGAATGTTCAGCTTTCCACATTGAACTCAGCTCCCAAGTTTCCTTAGGAGGGAGTTGGGTGTCCTAGCATTCAGTGACTAAGTTGGACTTAAACCCATCCCTTTAGCAGACTTTATAACCAAGTCTCTAGCCAAACCCTTTGTCAAGTGATCAGCTAAATTCTGTTGAGATCTCACAAACTCTATAGATACCACCCCATTCATGATAAGCTCACGAATCATGCTATGCCTGACACCTAAGTGTCTAGACTTACCATTGTACATCTGGCTATAAGCCTTAGCCAATGTAGCTGCACTATCACACCGGATAGAAATAGGTGCTATAGGTTTAGGCCACAATGGGATCTCAAGAAGCAAGTTTTTCAACCATTCAGCTTCTTTACCAGCAGCTGCTAGAGCCACAAATTCAGATTCCATTGTTGAACTGGTGATGCAAATTTGTTTCTTGGATGCCCAAGAAATTGCACCTCCACCAAGTAGGAATACCCAGCCACTGGTAGACGAATTGTCTTCAGTGTTACTGATCCAACTTGCATCAGTGTAACCTTCCAACACTGATGGGTAACCAGTATATGAGAGACTATAATCCATAGTTCTCTTCAAATACTTCAGTACCCTCTAAACTGCTTGCCAGTGATGAGCACTAGGATTACTAGTATACCTGCTCAATTTTCCCACTGCAAAACCAATATCAGGTCTTGTACAAGTCATGGCATACATGAGGCAGCCAATTACCCTAGAATACTCAAGTTGAGATACAGCTTTGCCATGATTAGGCATCAGCTTCTCACAAGTATCCATAGGTGTACTCACTGGAGTACAATCAAAGTAATTGAATTTCCTCAGCACCTTCTCAATATAATGAGACTGAGAGATAGAAATTCTATTACTTTCATGTTTAATCCTTATACCAAGGATAACATCAGCCTCCCCCATGTCTTTCATGGAGAACCTTGATGACAAAAATTCCTTTGTCAGGTCAACCTGATTTTGGTCAGTGCCAAAGATCAACATGTCATCAACATATAGACAAATGATGACTCCTTTACCAGATTCATCAAATTTGCTATATACACATTTGTCAGCTTGGTTAAGAACATAACCACTAGACAAAACCACTTCATCAAAGTTTTGATGCCATTGCTTAGGTGCCTGCTTAAGTCCATAAAGAGACTTAATCAGTTTGCACACCTTGTTTTCATTACCAGGCATGATGAAGCCCTGAGGTTGGTTCATATAAACCTCCTCTTCCAATTCACTATTCAAGAAAGCTGTTTTCACATCCATCTGATGAATAACCAGATTGTGAATAGATGCCATAGCAATCAGCAGTCTTATGGTACTGATACGAGCCACAGGGGCATAAGTATCAAAATAGTATATTCCTGACTTTTGTTTAAAGCCCTGAATAACTAGTCTAGCCTTGAACTTTTCAATAGTTCCATCTACCTTCATTTTCCTTTTGAAAATCCATTTGCAACCCAGAGGTTTGCAACCTGGTGGTAGATCAACCAACACCCAAGTGTTGTTGCCCATGATGGAATCCATCTCATCATTAATTGCTTCTTTCCAGAAAGCAATATCCTGGGACTTCATTGCTTCTTCAAATGTTTTGGGGTCATCCTCAACAATGAAGCAATAGGAGTATTGGTCTGAGACCTCATCCCTGGTTCCTTCAACTAAGTATAGTTGAAACTCAGGTCCAAATGACTTTGGAGTCCTGACCCTTTTGCTCTTCCTGAGCACAGGTTCAGGTTGTTGAACCACAACCTCATCAGGGACCACTGATGGTTCATCATCAGGGACCTCTGATACACCAGTGTCATGAGTTCCATTAGGAATCCTCATACTTGGTCTAGGGACTGATGAGAATCTATTCTCATCAAAGTCAGCATCCCTTGATTCAATTATTGAGTTAACTGAAACATGTTCATTAGGTTCAATAACATAGAAGCTAAAAGCCTTGGAATGCTCAACATATCCAACAAAGATGTAGTCAATGCCTCTTTCACCCAAAGTCTTTTGCTTTGGATCAGGGAGTCTTACAACAGCCCTACAACCCCAAACCTTGAGATAGTTCAGGTTGGGTTTCCTTTTAGTCCAGAGTTCATAAGGGGTAACCTTGTTCCTTTTGTTGGGAACCCTATTTAATAAATAGCAAGCTGTTAACATAGCTTCACCCCAGAACCCTTGACTCAGTCCTGAAAAGGACAACATGGAATTAACCATCTCCTTCAGCACCCTGTTTTTCCTTTCAGAAATACCATTTTGCTGAGGAGTATAAGGGGCAGTCGTTTCATGGATTATACCAACAGACTGAAAGTACTGAGTATCCATGTACTCACCTCCCCTATCAGTCCTTAATCTTTTGATCAAAGACCCAAGTTGTAATTCAACTTCAGTTTTAAACACTTTGAATTTATCTAATGCTTTATCCTTGGTATGTAACAGAAAGACATAACAAAATCTAGAAGCATCATCAATAAATGTCACAAAGTACTTCTTATTCCCCAAAGAAGGAGTGGCATGCAAATCACACAGGTCACTGTGAATAAGCTCCAAGATCTTAGTCTCACGACTAACACCCTGAAAGGGTTTCTTGGTTATCTTGGTCAACATGCAAGTTTTACACTTTTTAGTGTCCATATCAAAAGCAGGGATTAAACCATCCCTAGACATATCTTGCATTCTTTTATAGTGAACATGACCAAGTCTAGCATGCCAAAGGGTAGAATCAGTCTGATCATATGTGGTCACAAAAGCTGAAATAACACTGTTAGTGGTAACATTAAGCCTGAACATTTGATTACATAAATAACCAAAACCAATAAAACACCATGCTTAGAAAGCACAAATTTATCAGATTCAAAACACTACTTGAAACCAAGTTTTTCCTTATATCAGGAACATGAATAACATTAAACAAAGTTACAATCTTTCCAGAACTAAACCTAAGATCTACACAACCACGACCATGCACCAAGGCAGTTGACTCATTTCCCATGTGAAGAATAGAACCATCATTCAGTGACTCATAAGTCTTGAACCAGCTTCTATCTTTACACACATGAACTGTTGCACCAGAGTCAACCCACCACGCAACATCATCATCCTGCACATAAAAAGATTCAGATACATATGTAACATAATAAATCTGAAAAGACTTATTAAACATATTCTGACCTTTCAGTGAGTTGGTTGAACCACCACTCCCTGAACTATTAGTGCTTGATCCATTGGCTTAACCACCAACTTTAACACCCTTGCAGTCCCTTTTAATGTGACCAGTATTGCCACATTTCCAACAAGTAGGTGTTGCCTTCTTGTTAGGATCTGCCCTTGTGTTATCATGAAATTTGCGTTTGCCTTTGTTGTCATTGTACCTGGTGGAGTTGTTATGCTCCACCATATTGACAACAGATGGTCCTGCAGCATTGCCACTCTTTGGCTTGTCATTATCCTGCACTTTGAGAGATTCCTCAATGTGCAGATGACTGCCCAACTCAACAAGAGTTAACTCCTCCTTCATATGTTTCAAGGTATGCTTGAAATCTTTCCATGAAGGAGGGAGTTTGTCAATGACACAAGAGACTTTGATAGCCTCATCCATGTTCATTTGGTGTTGTGTAAACCTTCCAAGTATTCCAAGAAGTTCATTGTATTGTTCCATAACTGGTCTTGAATCAGTCATTTTGTAATTTGTGAAATTACTAACAAGGAACTTCTTACTTGATGCATCCTCAGCCATATATTTGGCATCCAAGGAATCCCACAGTTCTTTGGAAGATTCAAAGTTCTGATAAATATCAAACAAAGAATCAGACATACCATTCAGAATAAGACCTCTGCATATGTAGTCATCATTCTCCCACTTGCTCCTCCTCCTGATCTGCTCCACAGTAGCATCATCACCATCATCAGGAATTGGAGTAGTCAGCACATAGACCACACTCATGCTTGACAGCAAGAAGTGCATCTTCTTCTGCCACCTCCTAAAGTCCACTCCTTCAAACTTGTTCAGCTTAGCAAAGTTTGAAGCCATGTGTTTCATTGCAGCAGTTGCCATTGATTATCACAAAATAGTTTACTTTGATTGTTGGAGTCAGTGTCCCAGCAGCAGGGTAAGATAATCAATAATTGTTCAGCAGAAACAACAAAGGGTCAGCAGTAACAGATACCACTTGGTGGTTACCGGATATCACTTGGAATTGTGTGATCACTTTCCAAAGTAAACTATTCGACCCTAATGCCTGGGTATCACGAATATCTACTTGGGATAAGACCAAATGCAGTTAGAGAATTAGGCACAATTCTATAACCCTTTCGCTAATAAGTGTTTAGTGTTTTCTGTGTATTTTCATGCATAAAACAGATCTCCTATTTATAGGAAATACTCTTGGCTAGTCAATAGAATTATGAGTATTAATCGGCCCATTAATAGCCTCATAATTATCCCCATTATAGCCGTTAGTGGTTACATGACCAATTAAACATGGTCATAATGCAGTTATAACTGCCACTTGAATAGGTCAAAGCCGTTACAAGCAGTACCTTAACACTAGCAGTACTTTCATACAACTAGCAGTACTTTCATAGTGCTATCAGTGGTTACACTGCTTCAGTGGAAACACCACTGCTTCAGTGTAAACACTACTTCAGTGAGACACCACTTCAGTGGAAACACTGATCCAGTGGAAGTACTGCTTCAGTGGAAACACTGATAATCAGTGGTAACCACAACAGTACTTTCACCAAGCACTGTCAATACAAACCACTATAAGAGTCAGGGTGTTCATGGACCTTATGGGTGTACACTCCGTACCTCCTAACTCATTACAAGGTGTGAACTAATCCCACAAGTGCACTAAATTTTCCAACATGAAGAAGTACTTCACTTAATGTACGTACTTGTAATTACAAGCATTAATCATTTTCTCTAACATCTCATGCTCAACCTAAAACGTATTAACTTGTAGATTAATGATTTTTTAGAATTTCAAATACTAGTGATGGCTGTTAGATTCTATGTTGAAGTTGCTTATACGACATTAGTTATATTTCAGATATAAATAACATTTAAGTATACTTAAACACAACTTTAATGCATCAATAAAAAAAGTTGTTGTAAATTTAGATGTCCTATATCTTCACATGCATCTATTTAGATGTCGATAGAAACACAATTACTTTTAGCATTCTATATATATTGGATGAATTAGAACTTTTTAACTGCATTATATTTTCGTAATCACTAGCATGTTATTTAAATTAATTTTAGTTTCTACTTATAAAATGTTACCGTATAAACATATACAAATAACTTATAAGTAATTATAATAGTAAATAAAATTAATATGTTTGTCAAACACATGAAGGGCTCGTTTGGTTCGTATAATATTTTTGGAGAAATTGAAATTTGTCTAAATATTTGGAATGTTAAAGAATTATAATATGTAGGATTTAGAATCTCAAGTAACTGAAATATGCAAAAAAATAACTCTTGTTGGGTTGAAAGAAAACAAAATGGGAAAAAGAAATTATATTAAAATATTATTTTAGTTTAAAATTAATAAACTGAATATTATTTATTAAATATATTTATAAAGATAATAATAATAATATAAATTTATACGTAAATAATATTATATAATCTATTATTATTATTATTAATAAGTTAATACTAATAACAATAATATAATAATAATAATCTCTGTTGTAATAATCGGCCCAGGCGGCCGATTAATCCTCGCATAATCGCTGACCGCTCACTAAGCGCATTGATTTATTATAATCGGACTATTTAATCGGTTTGGTCAAAGATCGCTTAAAAATCGGTCAATAAATTGATTAATCGGACAAAATCGAACAAAATCGGTTTAATCGTATTAATAAAAAAAATCGCTTAAAAATTGGTAAACAAACTGATTAATCGGTCAAATATCGCTTAAAAATGGTCAACAAACCGAGTAATATCTATGTTTGACTTTGAATTTCGAAGAATTATGTATTATGTTTATAATTGAACACTTGAAATATTTGAACTTTGATGCACTATGCTTATCTCATACATATAATATAATATAATATCTAAAATTACAATTTTGTGCATAAAAATTCCAATCTGATTAATCCCCGCCTAACCGATTAATCGCTAGGCTCTACCCGACCGTCTCACTAGCGCCTAGTGATTTTTACAACCTTGATAATAATACATAAACAAATAATAATAATAATAATAATAATATTAAAAAAATAATAATAATAAGAATAAAATACACGGTTGGTCCCTAAACTTGGCAAGACGCATCGCGATATGACCAAACTGGGCCTTTTCATCGTTGGGGGTCCCTATTTCAAGGTTTTCACTCGTTACAGGTCCCTTGACCAAATTTCCGTTGTCAAGGACTGTTATTTTCCCCATTTGCCTTGCACATGAGGGCAAAATAGTCATTTCATTGTTTTGGTTAATTATTTTGGTGGTAAGGCTGGTACAACCTTATGGACTAACGGTGTATTTAATCTATAAAATTATACCATCACCACCATCACCCTCCCTTTATCTCTTTTTCCTGCTTCTGTCTCTAAATTTCTGCTTCTCTCACTAAAATTAATAGCAACAAATGAAAGAATGAACTAGTATACAATATTATCAAGTAGACAATTTGCAAAAATAAATTTCAACAAAACCTTGAAAATTGATTATATATTAATACCAAACATATTACAATCACATAAACATACTACTGAATTAGACAATCCCAATCAAAGATACAATCAACATACTAACAATTGACGTCAAGAAACATGAGACCAAATCATTGTTCAGCACTGCATCAGCCAAGCCATTGTTCAGCACGACGATAGCGCCACCAACAGAATGGCGTATACTAATATTTTCAGTCGAGTACTTCTGTTGTAGCCACTCAAAACCATTCACATCGAGTTTCCCAGATACTGATCTCCCTTGCTTCCTTCTAGTTTGTTGCTCTCGTACAGAAGCCCACAGTTTCTCGATTGCATTCCTCTCTTTGGACGTAAATCTTCTAACATTGTCAAAAGCATGTTTAACTGTTATGTCTATTACTGTTTGGCACCTGTGAAAAAGAAACATAACGACCTTAACGAATTGATAGTAAACAGAAAACAAAGTAACACCTCCTTATGCCTTATACTAGATGTGTCAATATTGACCCATTTCCTAGTGAATGGGTCGATTCTTTTATGCATTATCTCTACTGATTCAGAAAGGGAACATAAATAATGATTTAACTTTAAATAAAACCGCTGAAATATTAAAATATAATTATTTACTAGAGAAACTCAATTAAACAGACAATGTGTTTTAGGTCAAGCCAGCCCAAAGCGTCTTACCCCATGCCAGAAATTATTTGTTTCAAGGAAAACCCATTTTAACCCGTTACCCAACAAACCTTCTGCTACATTTTCTAACTAATTGTAGTGATTTCGTTGTTTAAAAATTGTAGATAATGCTTAATTTTTTAACTCAAAAGATTAAAATTTTTGACCTTAAAGGCCAAACTGGATAAATATAAACATAACTAAGATAAACTCTAACCATGGGATTTTATAACATTTTGCAGCAATCTCTAAGCAGAGAATCAATGCTTCTCTTTCAGATTTTAAAAATCTATTTGCTTCTTCATCTTCTTCCTTTCTTATTTTAGATGTTGTTGCCTCAGCATCTAATTTTGCTTTTACTTTTTCATCTTTTTTTGGAGCATTTGGAATCAAAGCATCCAGTCCAAAGGGATCAGACTCTTCTTTGACACTTGATTCAGGTATGGGATTTATGGGAGCATGTTGTTCTGTCTGACATTCTGCTTCCGATGCTTCTGCTTCATCTTTCAATGCTGCAGCTTCTTCTATGTCACCATCTTTTGTTGTTATAGGAAGATTTGAGATAGCTTCTTTGATTCTTCCAAAAGCCTTTGAAAACTAAAGAGACGAAATGAAACAATAAGATGACACAAGCCTTTGGGTGTTTCATACTAACAAGTCGGATACTGTAAAAGCACTAGAGAAAAAAGTCCTCCGTTGAACATCATTTTACAATATAACAGCATAAGGCACCAAAAAACATTTCGACAGAATTCTCATAGCTGGCCTTTTGGTTTAATTATATAATCTGCATAACTATTCGTGAGTCAGAACTCCAAAGTGGGCGTATAAGATCTTACTTCTACAAATTATCTACAGCTAGGTAAGAACTCAGAAGTGTGCTTCAGTTCTTGCTTCCTACAAGTAAACTGCAAAAAGGTCTTCCCCAATGTTACCAGCAAGTCAATAGCCATCATGCCGACTTGTACACGTTGAATCCTGACCTTCAACTACACTAGAGGCACCTACATGCAATTGTGCATCTATACATTGCCATGTAGGTATTTAACTCAAGGATCACACAAATAAAGAACCCAGTATTCCCTAGACAACCCTAAAAGCCTTTTTCAATGCATTAGTTTAAAACAACTAATCTTGCGCATAACATAAACCAATTAATTTAAATCCATCATGTTCAAAAGGAAGTGAAGAAAAAACGAGTTCTGCAAGCTGAGGAATATATCTGTGTACAAATATGAGACAAAAAAGACAATCGGATAAAGTGGCTGAAGTGGTCTTTTCTTATGTCGGCTAAAGAGGCTCCAAGGTCATGCCTTGAAGCCTTGGTTGTGTAGTTTCATGCGACATAAAACGTTTTTGTACATCCATGTTTCTAGCAGAGAAATATGGGAGGTTGCATACAAGTGTGTTCCATAGTGAAGGATGCTAAATGAATATATCTTGTCTCAGGGGATTGTTCAGTCAAAGAATATGCCAATCTGGTGAAAGGCATGAGGCTAAGATATGGACCACTATAGATGTAATAATATGATGTAACATAGATGCGGTGAAATAGTTCTTATAAAAGAGCATCGAATCAATGATTCATACCTGCAACTTTCAAGGCTGTCCATGGAAGCACAAAATGAAGGAATAACTTCATGAAGAGCCTTCATGACTTCTATTTGTTTTGATTACAGAAAACAAAAAATATTATCTACATGTAAGTTAGCCAATAGAAACCACCATTAGAAGAATAAAACAAGTAATTAAGCAGGCTCAGTTAACTATATGAAACTTACCATACAACATTTTCTACATATAGGTACCTAAAAAAAATAGAACCGAAAGTGCGGACACGAGTAATAACTAGAGAGTTCCATATATGTCTTGTCTTATCATACTCCAGTTTCCATTACCACTTAAGCCATACATTTTATGACTTTATCCGAACACAAGTATAGTCCAGTTTACATTAGCACTTGCGCAATATAACAGTTTGTTCATACTATCACACATGATCATACAACTAATACTTATTTGCACAAAGTAACTGATACTTAGTTCAAGATAGATCATTTCATGAACATTGCTACTGATACTAATTTCATGAAAACTAATTTCAACTATTAGTCAATATCAGGTCAGATTTTAGGGCAGAATTAGCCAACACTTAACTAAACAGAATTTGTACAAATTAAAGCTTCAATTCAACCACCAGCAACTAATCAACAAATGAGAAATTAAACCTTGATGACCGACGGTGATCGGAATTTGAACAGCGGCGGACGGTGGAAATTCGAACGGCGACGTAGCAGGTCAGGAGTGGCGGACGATGAACGGAAGTTGAACGACGGCGGATGGTGGCAATGTGATCGGCGACGGTAGTTGAAATTAGTTTTTTATAGGCGATGGTGGACGGACGATAGCAGTTCACGACGGCGACGACGACAGTGGCAATGTGATGGCGGATTTAGACAAACCTAGAGTGAATCAGCTGCTTTGTTAGTTGACGGTGACGGTGACAATGACGGTGATAGGTCGGTAGCGGTGAGCGGCAGGCGGAGTGGTTGTGCACGGTATACAGAGGGGATTTATGGTTAGGGTTAGGGTGAAGGTGAAGGCTGGAGGGATGAAATGAAGATTTGTTTGGGGTTTTTATATATAAATGGGCAAAATGGTCATTTAACTAGAATAACGGGATTTAACAACATATAACGGGACGTTGACTAACGGAAATTTGGTCAAGGGACCTGTAACCAGTGAAAACCTTGAAATAGGGACCCCCAACGATGAAAAGGCCCAGTTTTGTCCCATCGCGATGCGTTTTGCCAAGTTTAGGGACCAACGGTGTATTTTAGTCTAATAATAATAATAATAATAATAATAATTGATTTTTGACGACAAAAATAATAATGGAATTTTAATATTCCTCTCATTTTATAATAGAAAGTTGAATTTCACATATATGAAATTTTGAAAGATTTTCATTTCATTTCATTCAACCAAACACACTGAAGAATGAAATTCAAATTTTGAATTTCTTGAACCTGCCAACCAATTATGTTGTGAAATGAAATCATATTTCAATCTATCAAAATCCAAAAAATTCCGCAGATCAAACGGGCCCTAAAAATTACAGAAGATTGCTTGCCCGACTTGACCTCAAGATCTTCAACTTATAATATTAATAGAGTCACCAATGTCGCTAAAAAAATATGTGTTATACCTTCACATCATTAATATGTGATATTAGTTTATTTAAAAAGAATTCTGGATTAAAAAAATGTCTAAAATTAATAAAAGTATTTGGATTACATCTTTTGAATTGTTCGTATTAAAATTTTCAAATTTATTTTGATTATCAATTGACGTGCATTTACTAATTTAAATATTTTACTTAAATTTTAACTTGTAACCAACCAACATGGGGTCGTCTTACATGTGACATATATGACTATAGAATCAATCATATTGTGACAAACGATAATTTTTCAGACTATTATTTTAATCAAAATACTTGAAATATTACTTTGCTAACATTTACGAACTTATTTGACTCAAATACGAGAAGTTATCTCGCTTACTGTGAAAAACGAGCCCGAACGCGTACCGACACCAAACTAGCTATGGTCCACATTAAATAAATACATTACAGTGTCATAAAACTTAATTTTATATTATTTTCACAAAAACGCTTACAAAACTTTATTTTACATACGTGTGCTTAAAAACGCCCAACCGACTTGTTAGGATTTAGTAAATCCAGTTATTAAAGTGTCGGTCACCTCAAGTATATGTAATCGTTAGAAAGCTCGTAGTCGTAGTTATTAAATGTTAAGTAGTATTTAGTTAAGTAACACCGTGGAGGACGGACGGGTCTTTACCCACTGTATGCCTGATCCACAGCCCGTAGGTGGCGTTTATGTAAGATACTATAAATACCCTCTACCTCCCAATGTAGAGGGTTGGAGCTCATAATAATACTTTCACTTTCTCTCACTAAGTTCCCAAACCTCTAACTCTTTCTCACTCTAAAACCTTATAGTGTACGCCTCTTATTGATCATGGTTTGATGTGTTTGTGAAATCCAATATGTTACAAATGGTATCAGAGCCAGGTTTGATCATCTCTCTTACATATCCTTGGATTTCTAGTGGTTTTATATGGTTTTTGGGTTTGAAAAAGTTTAGTGGTTTTTGCATCATTTGGATCATTTCTTGTGTTAAAGTTTGAATTTTGAGTGTACTTTTGTGTTTAGAATCATTGTAAGTGCTTGGGTTTTCATTTGGAAAGCTTGAATCACTGTGGTTGGGCTTGTTTTGGATTGAAAAGTGTTGTCTTTAAGTTTTTCTACCTAGCGACTTGGTTCTCGGATAAAGTTTCTTCGTAGCGATTTGCTTTGTTAATTTGCAGCGACTTATAGTTGAAGTAGTAGCGACTTGAGCCTAGCGACTTGTTTGTTGAGACAAGCCAACAAACAGTACAAAGTAGTGGAGGTTCCACTTCGGCTAGCGACTTGGTTGACATAGAGACTTGTCTCTATTATTTCTAGCGACTTGTCTTTGTTGTTACTAGCGAGTTACTCTTTAGCGACTTGATCTTTTAACGAGTTGCTCTTTAGCGACTTGTCAGCTTATCGATTTGGTGTCTTTAGCGACTTGGTTCAATTAGCGAGTTGTTCTTTAGCGACTTGTCTGCTTAGCGATTTGGTGCTTTAGCGACTTGGTTCATAGCGACTTGATTCACAGCGACTTGAGGTTTTAGCGAGTTGCTACTTAGCGACTTGGTGACTTAGCGACTTGTCTCAAGGGTTATAGCGACTTGGTTGATATTTTTTTCTAATACGGTTTTCTCTTGATTTAGTAAAATCCCGTGAAAGAATCTATTTCCCGATTTAATCATAGAGTTATAAAATCCCGTGAAATCTGTAAACATGTCTACCAACGTGCCTACAATCATCTCTACTGTAGCTGAGGACGTTCAAGCAGCTGGTTCAGATACTCGTCCACCCATGCTTGACAAAACTGACTATGACTCATGGGCTCAACGAATTAGGTTGTATTGTCTGGGAAAGGAAAATGGAGTCAACATTCTCAAGTCAATTGATGAAGGGCCTTATCAAGTTGAGACAACTAGAGACATACTCGATACTGCTGTAGATGGAACAATGATCTTTAGATTGGACAGACCAAAGACGTATGATGAGCTCAGTGATAAGGAGAAAAAGAGATTCGATGCTGATATCAGGGCTTCAAACATTATACTTCAAGGTCTTCCAAAAGATATCTACAAGCTTATCAATCACAACACTAAAGCCAATGCAGTTTGGGATAATGTAAAGATGCTTCTCTCGGGTTCTGAATTAACTAAGGAAGACAGAGAATCACAACTGTATGATGAATTTGAGCACTTTAAGATGAAACCAAAAGAAAGTGTCTATGAATATTACGTGAGATTCCAAAAGCTTGTGAATGATATGAGGTATATCAAAATGACCATGCCAAATATTCAGCTGAACTCAAAGTTTGTGAACAACATAAATCCCGAATGGCACAAATTTGTCACCTCTGTGAAGCTAACCAAAAGATTGAAGAACACCAACTATGAGTAACTGTATGCCTTTCTTCTTCAGAATGAGAGACATGCTATGTTTGAACGAAGGATTCTTGAACAGTTCAAATCTAAACAGGGAGAATCAAGTTCGTCAAATGATTCAACAGCCTCTACACCAATGTTGGAATTACCACCAAAGCTTCTCAAGTTATACCAATGGGAAATGGTAACTACAAACTCATTCCAGATCCATCATACAAGCCTCCTGATTCAAACACATTCATGGAAAACTTCATCAATCAACTATCTCTCATGGTCAGTCAAAATCCGAATCCCCTCCCACACACCAACAATAACCTCAGAACAACATCCAACCCACAGAATCAAGCTACCGTCAGAGATGGGAAGGTTATGGTGCAACCAGTTCAAGGAAGGCAGTATGAACAAGGAAGAGGTGGAGTTGGTGGAGGGTATGTGGCAAATCAGAATCGTGGAAGGAATGCAAATCAAGGACAAGCAAAGCTAATTAAATGCTACAACTGTGGTGGTGAGGGACATATTGCGAGGAACTGCACATCTCCAAAACGTCCACAGAATGCAGAATACTTCAGAGACAAGATGTTGCTTGTGCAAGCTCAGGATAATGGAGCAGCTTTTAATGAAGAGGAGTTGTTGTTTCTTGCAGAAGGGAATGCTAAGACATATGGTGCTGATGTAGATGAGCAGCCAATTCAGGAAATAGGTCACAATTATCAAAATGCATTTCAAGTTGCAGACTGTGATGCATTTTACTCTGATGTCGATGATGAACCTACTGCCCAGAAAATCTTTATGGCTAGCATCTCACCTATGGTCTCTCCAAAGGTCTCATCACCACAACAGGCTGGTCCATCCAAAGAATCAATCATCTCAGAGGTATTAAAACTATACGATGAGGTGGATGAGCATAAGATACATAACGAAGTACAAACTCTTGAAACTTATGAATCAGATATTGATAATGAGGATAATAGTAATGTTATCCCATATGATCAATATGTGACACAAAGTGAAAGTGAGATTTTGGCAAGTGATGTATCTTTTGCAGTCAATGATGATTCTGTTATCTCTGAACTGAACGCCTATAAAGAACACGTTGCTATTTATGAACAACGTGCTAAGTTTGAGTTAACTAGCCGTGAGCAGGAAATGGATGACCAAATGCGTACAATCATTAGAAAAAGTAATTTTAGAGAAGAAGTGTTAAAACAAGAGTTAAATTCCTTACAAGAAAAGCTTTCTAAAACTGTTAAGCAAAAGCAAGAACTTCAAGATACTGTTAAAATGCTTAAACAAGAATTCAATGCTAAGGAATCAAAACTTTTGAATGATTTTTCCAATCTAAAAACTTTGAAAAACAAGCTTGAAAATAAGTTGTACGTACAAGGGAATACCATTCAGACTGCTCACATGATTACTAAGCACAGAGTCTTAAGCTATAAGCATAGTATTCCTCTTGTTAAGGAACCAAATCCTGAGGTAGGTAAAAAGGCTAGAGCTGCTCAGAAGATAATATATGATGGTAATGAAATCCTTAAGCCTAGGCAGAAACCTAGTTGCGTTGAGTGCACTGAGGAAGATAGAAAAATAGATGATGCCTCTAGGGAGAAAATGGAAAAGAAGCTTAACGATCCTGAGTGTAAAAAGAAAAATATAACGATCAAACCTCATGATTACACAAAAGAAAATTGGATCTCCCTGAACATGTTTAAGCCTCAAACTCAATTAACCCCATAACAAATTTTTTGGAAGAAAGATATGGATAAGCAAAAAGCTAAAGAACTTGTTGAAACAAACACTCCCCTTAGGAAAATACCTGCACCTACTGTGTATCCTTCGAATACACCAATGCATTTAGTTCCTAGAACTATTTCCACTAATAGTAAGACCTTAATCAGCCTGTATGTTGTTTATCAACTATTTGTTGATTTTGAGAAGACATGTAAGAAGAGAACCACACCTACAGGGATAACTGAAGGGGAAAGGGGTTTTGAGCAAACTAAAGAATGTTATTTAACTGAGGTCATGCCTTTCTTTAAACAATTAAAAGGTCAATTTGAGAGTCTTCAAAAAGGAATAAACTCAGATATTAAAGAAATGGAAAAGGAATTTGATGCAATGATAGTTGAGGTCAATGATTATGAACAGGAACTCAAATATAATGAAGTTGAAAGGAAGAACTTGCATATCTTAAATGAGAACTTGATTTCAAGTTATGTTGCTCAAGATGTGTTTTATACTGTGACTAAGTATTCTATTACTGCATCTCAATTTCATGAATTATCTGTTGCTTTGAAAGTTTCCCATGATCGTGTCATTGAGCTTGAAAACAAAAACTCAGAACTAAATGAGAAAATTGATCAGGATGATCACGATAATTTGGTAAAACATCTTTCTAAGCTAGAAGTTGAACATTTTGATCTGCAACTAAAATATCAACATCTCAAAGAAAATGTCAAAACCTCAAACATCAAAACATCCTCAAATGTTCCAGAGTTTGATGCAGTTTTTCAAATAAACAAACGTGACGAACCGATTCAAGCTCATTGTAACACGATAAGAAAGTTGAAAGCCCAAATTTCACAATTAAAGGGTGAAAAGAACAATGTGACTGGCTCCTTTAGATTCTCAGTGTTCTCAAACTTTTCATCTTCAAAACTTGGTTAATGTTTTACAAAAGGAAAATGAGAGTTTTCTAGAAGAAAATGAAAAGGTTAAACGACACTTTAAAGAGTTATATGATTCAATGAAAGTCACTCGTGACAAAAATAACGAAAAAATAACGTCTTTATAAAAGGAAATTGAGAATCTGAGGAGTCAGGAAAAAGGGAAAATGCCACTTGTCTTCAATGACTGTTAAATACATTCCTCCTCATCTTAGGAATAACGAACTTGTATTTCATAATTATCTTGCTCGCCTTAAGGATAGTCTTGAATGTCTCCGTGAGATTGTAGAAGAGGACTTCATAAATAAGCCACTTGATAGTGAAATTAGGTTTGCTTGCATTCAGGCCAAACGATCTCAGGAGATGTTAGAATGTTTAATAGCAACATGTCCTAAATCCTTAGGTGCGAAAGATAAAGCTGTGATACCTTGTTCCATTCCTAGTGCTAAGTATACAAACCATTCTATGCCCAGCACTAAGAAAGTGAATTTTAATGTGCCTTCAAGTAGTTCAGATCCCTGCACTTCTAGTTCAGGAATGCAAAAGGTAGCCCAACCAACTAATGTTCCCATAATTCCCTCTACATGAGTAATCAGTGACATTAAAGCAAGCGGGTCAAAGCCTCCAGGCAATACAAAGCAAGATAGGACCTCGCAAGCTAAGAATGTGCATTGGAAGAGAGTAGAAGACCACCCTAGGAACACTAAGTTTGAGTTGAATAAAACGAATCGTGTTGATTCTAGTATTAGCTTTAAGCGTACTGTAATTAATTCGAATTCTGCTACTTTTGGCAAAACATGTAATGATGATTGCTTGGTTTCTGTTACTAATCATGAATGTGGTGTGAATGATTTGATTAATGTTGTTAAATGCCCTGTTAAGATTGTTAATGCCATAAAACATGTTAAGAAGGCTAGAAAGCAGTGGAGAAAGAAGGTTAGAAAACATTGGAAACCCACAGGAAGGAAATTTAGTAACATAGGTTATCAGTGGATACCTACTGGCCACAAGTTGAATCTTAATGAGTTGTGCCCTAAATTTTCCAAGTCAATGCCCATTAGAAAATGGATGCCTACTGGTAGAACTATTCCTTTAAGAAGTGAACAGACTTTGAATAGGTCAAATACGGACACTAGCACTGCATCTATCCCTGATGATTCCATTGTTTCCACTTCTGATGTGGGTGTTCCAATCACTGTTACCAACCAAATGGAACCCATTCTTGTATGGGGATCCCAATTATCCAGTTATCCATTCTTGTCTGTGTTCAACTGCAGATCGTTCAAATCATTCTGTGGTACCTGGACTCAGGCTGTTCCAAGCATATGACTGGAGATCGCTCGCGGCTCATGAACTTCGTGAGTAAATTCATCGGGACTGTTAGATTCGGGAACGACCATTTTGGTGCAATTATGGGTTATGGAGACTATGTTGTTGGTGAAAGTGTAATCTCCAGGGTATATTATGTTGAAGGTCTTAGTCATAACTTGTTCTCTGTTGGTCAATTCTGTGATTCCGATCTAGAAGTGGCTTTTAGAAAACATACTTGTTTCGTTAGAGAACTTGATGGTGTGGAATTGTTAAGAGGAACTCGTGGTTCAAATCTTTACACCATCTCTATCGAAGACATGATGAAGTCTTATCCAATCTGCTTGTTGTCAAAGGCATCGAAAACAAAATCATGGTTATGGCATCGTCGTCTCAATCACTTGAACTTCGGAACCATTAATAATCTTTCCAGAAAGGATCTTGTAAGAGGCTTACCCATATTAAAATATGAAAAAGATCATCTTTGTTCAGCATGCCAATTGGGAAAAAGCAAGAAATATGCCCATAAACCCAAACCCACAAACTCAGTAATGGAAGTTCTGCATACCCTTCATATGGATTTGTGCGGACCAATGAGAGTGCAAACGATTAATGGAAAGAAATATATTTTAGTCGTTGTTGATGACTACTCTCGATTTACTTGGGTAAAGTTTTTGAGGATAAAGGATGAAACTCCAGATGTCATCATTAAACTTATTAAGCAGCTTCAGGTTCGACTCAACAATATTGTTAGAATTGTTCGAACAGAATGGCACAGAGTTTGTTAACAAAGACTTAAGTAAATTTTATGAAAGTGTTGGAATCAGTCATCAAATAAGTGTTCCTCGAACTCCTCAACAGAATGGTGTAGTTGAAAGACGAAATCGAACTCTTGTGGAAGCCGCAAGAACAATGCTAATTTATTCAAAGGTTCCAATGTTTCTTTGGGCTGAAGCCATTGCCACTGCTTGCTACACCCAAAATTGTTCCCTTATACACACCTCTCATGAAAAAACTCCATACGAACTTGTCCATAAACAAAAACCTGATCTCTCCTACCTTCGTATGTTCGGTGCTTTGTGCTATCCAACGAATGACGGACAAGATTTAGGTAAATTAAGAGCTAAGGCGGACATTAGAGTTTTTGTAGGTTATGCATCAAACAAGAAGGGTTACCGAATCTACAAAAAAAGAACTCGAGATATCATGGAAACTATTCATGTCACGTTCGATGAGATGTCCGGGCAAATGGCTCCAGGACAATCAAGTTCTGGACCCGCATCACAACCTTCATTAAGTAGTCCTATTGGTTCATCTCTTGTACAAAATCTCTCACCAGCAACTCCTTATGTACCTCCTTCAGAAGATGATTTGAAGAAATTGTTTGATCCAATGTTTGATGAACACTATGAGCCAATTGCTAATGATCTGTCAATTCCATTAACTGAGGCTGCTCCTATCCCTGTCAATGAAGTCAACCCTTCAGTTTCTATGTCATTAAGTCAAGAAGCGCATGCTGCTGATCACTCTGTCTCATCAACAAATCATCAATCATCGAGTGTACATCATGGAATTGTGTCTGGCACCTATGATGGAGATAATCCCTTTGCTACTCCTGAATATGCCCCCTTTGAGAACATCTTTACTCCTGAACCATCATCAGAACCATCTTCATCAAGAGAAAACGACTCTGCTACTTCAGTTCCTCAACAACAACCACATGAACACCTTAGAAAATGGACACATGATCATCCATAGGACAACATCATTGGAAACCTTTCTCGTCCAGTATCCACTCGTAAACAACTTGCAACTGATGCCTTATGGTTCTTCTTTAATTCCGTACTATCTAAGGTCGAACCAAAAGACGTTAAAACTGCCATGAATGAAGACAGCCGGTTCAATGCCATGCAAGATGAAATTCATGAGTTCAATCGACTAGATGTATGGGAATTAGTACCTGCTCCTGACTGTGCTATGATCATTGCTCTAAAGTGGATCTTCAAAGTAAAACTTGATGAGCATGGTGATGTGTTAAAGAACAAGGCTCGATTAGTTGCAAAAGGATTTCGTCAAGAGGAGGGTATTGACTTTGAAGAATCATTTGCTCCAGTTGCACGTATCGAGGCAATCAGAATCTTCCTGGCTAATGCTGCAAGTAAGAACATGGTTGTCTATCAGATGGATGTAAAGACGGCTCTTCTTAATGGAGATCTTAAAGAAGTCGTATACGTCAGTCAACCGGAAGGTTTTGTGAATCCAGAGCATCCTACTCATGTCTATCGCTTGAAAAAGGCCCTTTACGGTTTGAAGCAAGCTCCAAGGGCATGGTATGATACGCTATCAAAGTTTCTTCTATCTACCGGATTCAGCAAAGGAGCAGTTGATCCAACATTGTTCACCAGAATGTCAGGCAAACATTTAATTCACGTTCAAATTTATGTTGATGATATTATTTTTGCCTCGACTGACCCCAATGAATGTGACCGTTTTTTTTAATGAGATGGGTTCCAAATTTCAAATGTCTATGATGGGACAAATGTCATTTTTCTTGGGACTACAAATTTGACAAAGTCCCGGAGGCATTTTTATAAATCAATATAAATATGCAAATGAAATTTTAAAGAAATTTGGATTTGATACTTGTAACACCGTTGACACTCCCATGGTAGAACGTACCAAACTGGATGAGGACCACTCAGGGATCACGGTAGATCAAACGAAATATCGTAGTATGATTGGATCCCTGATGTACCTTACTGCCAGCAGACCAGACATTCTGTTCGCTGTATGCATGTATGCTAGATACCAGGCTAAGCCTACTAAAAAGCACCTTGAAGCGGTTAAACGGGTCTTTCGGTATCTCCAAGGATCCATCAATATGGGACTTTGGTACCCCGAAGGACACCGGTATGTCACTAACAGCCTATGTAGATGTTGATCATGCAGGATGTCAAGATACACATCGAAGTACGTCTGGAAATGCTTAGTTTTTGGGTGATAAGCTTGTGAGCTGGTCTTCTAAGAAACAAATGAGTACTTCTATATCCTCTACATAGGCTGAATATATAGCCATGTCATCTTGTTGTGCTCAAATCCTATGGATCAGATCCCAATTATCTGACTATGGCTTTGACTTCAACAAAATCCCTCTGTACTGTGATAACAAAAGTGCCATCGCTCTCTCTTGCAACAACGTACAACATTCAAGAGCAAAGCATATCAACATTCGACATCATTTCATCAGGGAGCAAGTGGAAAATGGTGTGGTGGAACTTTATTTTGTGAGGTCTGAATACCAACTAGCAGACATCTTCACCAAAGCTCTTCCTAGAGAAAGTTTTGAGTTTATCCTCCCACGACTTGGTCTAAAGAGTCTACAACCGGAAACACTTAAACGTCTTTGTTAATATAAATAAGCCGTAAAAACGTTTATTTATATTTTACGATCTTCTAATGTTTTGTCGATAACAAAAGTAAGATCATTTTAAGGAAACAAATAAAACACGTAAATGGTTTGAACTAATAGTTTTATAACACACTTACGCTTTCACATAAAACACTAAAACTAGTATAAGTGATTTTATGACTTAGATACATATGTACAACAACTAGTGTTTACATATTGGGTTAAACATATACTTAAACTAAGTGTATGCTAAATTGGGTAAATACAAGTATACACAAAAAGGTTAAATACTAGCAAATGGTTTTGACCCATAACCCATGGTTTTATATATACCACTTAACCAAGTACATTGTATCTAGAAAGAAAACCATGGATCAACCCATAACCCATGACCCATGACCCATAACCAAAAATACCCATGGGCAAAGAGGAGCGGACCACGGATCCCTAGCTTTGTGCTAGCCGGATCCCAAGTGGAAGGGATCCGTGGGATCCGGGGAAACAGTAGGTTTTTCCTCTATAAATAGTGAGCCATTTCTTCATTATATCTCATCCCTCTCTAACATACTTTCTCCCCTGAGTTAAATCTCACTAACCATAGATCCAAGAGATCTATGTTTGTAGTTTTGTTTTTGTGTGATCTTTTAGGTTCCTCTTAAAGGGAAGATCACCACCTTTGAAGTCGAGCAAGCTCAAGTCCATGAGTTTCCAAGCTTCCTCATCATCAAGGCTATTGAAGTCCTCTTGTTGATGATCCCTTTCTTTCTTCAAAGAAGCGTAGTGTTAAAGACATTAGTGAAAGATGTCTCAAGTGTCAAGACGAAGATATTAGTGAAGGGTATCTATCGTCTATAGGATAAGCACTTGTGGTAGGTGCTTAGAAGTCAAGACAAGAAGCATTAGTGAAAGGTGCTTAGAAGTGAAGACACAAGACATTAATGAAAGGTGTCTTGTAGATCTACTCAAAGACATTAGTGAAAGGTGTCTTGTAGATCTAATCAAAGGCATTAGTGAAATGTGCCTTAGATGTACATTCGATATGGTGTGTTTCGATGTACTAGATAGACTAGCATTAGATCCAAGGACATTGATGTCCTTGATGATGTTGTAAAGGAGTAGATCTCCTTTGGGATTAGTCGTTGGTGTAGTGTGGTAGTAGTTCCTCCATTGCAATGGAACTAGGTACTTAGCCTAGTACCTAATAAAGGGTAGGCGACGTTGTGAAGGTGTAGTTCACCTAAGGTGTGAAAGAACTCGGTGGTTAGCCTAGCACCGTATAAAGGGTAGGCGACGTTGTGTTAGGTGTGGTTCGCCTTGGTGTGAAAGAACTCGGTATTTAGCTTTGTACCGGAAAAAGATTAAGCGACGTTGTGAAGGCTTCTCCGCCATAAGGAGATTGGTGTAGTGATTACAAACTCTCGAGTAGGTGACTCGGGGAGTGGAGTAGGGCAAGGAAGGTGTCCTTGTAGCCGAACCACTATAAATACTCGCATTGTGGTTTTGTGCTTCTTACTCTTCTCTTTTCATTACATATCTTTATATGCTTGTTTATCAACATCCAACACACACAACCAAATAGATTGACATAAGTCGATCTAAATAGTTTAAAAGGAAGTTTTAATTGGTAAAACTATTCAACCCCCCCTTCTAGTTTTCCACAGTCTTCAAGAAGAAGAAGAGGAGTAAAAGGTTTTTCTTCATCTATCTCTTGTAAATAGTTATTCAAAAAGCAAAATACAAAATTACAAAACCAACAAAAAGTAAATAGAAAAATATAAAATTTTCAAAATCCATAAAAAATTAGAAAATCTTGAAAAATCCCAAAACTATTGTTATTCTGTCATGTTTTTCCTTATTCGATATCATCTACGGACTTTGTGTTGACATTCAAAGAATGTCACGGGCTTTTAGATGTTCTTCGAATGTACATAATTTGTTAAAAAAAAAAAAAAAAAAAAAAATCTTTGAGAGAAAATGAAACAAAGGCTTATAGTCATTTCAGTCTATAACCCGTTTTTAAAGAAAGAACAGAGCCATGCTTTATCTTATCTTTCAAATCTCATGCTCTGATTCTAAAAACTAATATTTGTTATCTTTTTGAAAACTAATTAAAATAACTCGGTCTCAATTTTTGAAAATCATATGGACTTGACATTTGTCAAAATCTCTATCTCTCAATCAACAACTTATGTCATTGATTCAGGGGGAGAATGATTTCATTTAAATCGTAAGGTTATTTGTCATACAATTGGTTTAGACCAAGGTTTATGTCATGTTTTCAAAAACATATTTAAGCATGTTTAATCTTTGAAGTGTAAAGTCTCAGATTTGATCCTTATCGGTTAGATGTTTTCATATGCAAGTCACAATTCTCCTCAAAAAGCTTTCAAAATCAATTTAAATCTACAGAGATCACAAATCTCAAATGATTTGAAAATTGTGATCGGGGGAGAATTTGTGATTTAAATTGGATTTAAACTGATAATTCGATAAATGGTTTTATAGTGATCTACAAGCTCTCCTCCCCACATGTGCCAAACGATTTCAAATTTTCCATGCGCATGTTAAGGGGGAGCATCTATTTCAAACCAAAAAGGATTGAAACGTGATTGATTTGTTTCAATGTGCAAGTTTTCCCTAATATGTGCAAAACACTTTCAAATTTCTATGCACATATTGAGGGGGAGCAACTTTTGGAAAACCACATCCTTTCCAAAATTATCCTTAACAAAGTATGAAAAATACTAATTGTGATCAGGAAAGTGATGTTGATATTTTTTAGAAAATGGTACTCAAAGAAGTGAATCCTTCCTCTTGCCTCCGTGTGCCAAAATAATTTCAAAATACATGATGCACATGTTGAGGGGGAGCTCTTTTTCTAAAAATATCAAAAACAATTCAGGTACAAAATGCTTTGATAATATATCACAAGTATCTGGATTGGTTTTCAAATGGTTTTCAATTTGTTCCAATGGCAGATGAACAATACCAAATAGACTGACCAAATTTATTTTATGTATGGTGATATAAGGATGGTTAGGTTAGGTATTCGTTCCCACGATCCCGCCAGAGCCGGAGGGATCTACCCAGGGACAATCCACTAAATAGTGTAGAGTCCTTAGGTATGATGAAAAAAGGAGAAAAGTGAGATATGGGAAGAGTGCGGACTGAGATAGATCTAGAACTAGAATAAACCCAACAAGGTTGTAGTTATGAAGTCTCGGTAAGCACTGAAGTGGTTGAAGAATGAAAAAGAATTGAATGAGAAAAGGGTGAAAATAAATAGCCCTCCAACAATTCAACCTTAGGGCAGAAACCGGGTTCAATACATATGCTACTGGTGGTTACTTAGGTAACACTGGTATTGAAGACAAGACATCATGGACCCAGTGATGCACTGCACTAAACTTCCCAAGCTACTCAAGTTCCTCTTAAAAGGGCTTGTTTCATTCTCATGGGGAACCTACATAATCTATCGACTTTCTCTTAGGGATTGTTGATATTGAAGAAGGAGACCCTCTCCCTAGTCTCCGGCATAGGAACCAAATGTGCACAATTGAGTCTAGAGCCACGAGATCATCAAATAAATCTCTTTAGGACACTGTCAATGAAGACTCTCTGTTTCACACAATGTGTAAAGAGAGATTATATCGTATGAGTCCTACGCATTATCCTTGTGGTATTGCCAGAATATCTGAGTGATATGCAAACATATTTGCAATGAAGATAGAAAGCCTTCTAGAGCCAACATCAAACAAGCTCTTGGTAGGTGGCATGTGAGATCTATCCAATAGATCAACCATGTGACAACTGAAGAGAAACAATGGAGCGATTCAAACTTATGAATCAATCCTGGTTCAGGTTATGGATTGACGGATACATTTGGAAAAAAACCGGTCGTTGTGCTTAAAAATTCTTTTCTTTAGCACATCGACCGTGCATTAATATTTCAAAATATAAAAGGTGTTTATGATTGATAATTTATTTTTCTCAAAAACCCTCGTTGTATTGCAAAAACACTTTATTAAGCAATACTCAATTGTTTTTCAAATCTCTGTTCATCAATCAGTGAATCTCAAATTCGCTGGTTCACTCACTCCGTGTTGTCTTCTTTGAGACGTTCCGGTATGAGAACAGCTTGAACAGCTGCGAAACCCTGTCAAGGAGATTCTTCAGAATTATACCTGATCACAGGCAGTACTTGTACTGATCAACGGGGAACCGTGGGCCGTGTACCTCAATTCAACGAAAGTGATCAAAGACACTTTTGTGTGCTTTATTGCTAACTGTTGTATGCAGGTACGCCCGACGTTTGCAGCTGATCAGAATGGAGAGGTCAATCCATAGCCGCATGCTCACACAACACATTCACTTCTAAAGAAATCATGATAAATGCATCAACGACTCTGATATTATCACTCCATGCTTCTGCTATGCTGCTGCAAATATCATGAATCAACTAAAGCTTCCGCTACTCTGATGAAAAGATTTCATGATCCAGAATGTGAGAATGTCAGTCCAAAAGTCACAACACCACAATGGAAGAGTCAGAGATTTATGTTAGCTGATGATCTCAATGCTGGCTCAAAACTCATTATCACGTGGATCAGTTAAAGACCTCCACTTGGATTAACCAAACATGCAATAATGAAGAATCAAAGACTAAGGGCTACAGAGCAAAGAACATTAACAAGAATCCAAGAACAATCTTAATGTAATATCAGTTTGTATTCAATGTAATTTGAGGTGACCTCCCTTAGGGGGAGATTCTTAGGATTTAGTAAATCCAGTTATTAAAGTGTAGGTCACCTCAAGTATATGTAATCGTTAGAAAGCTCGTAGTCGTAGTTATTAAATGTTAAGTAGTATTTAGTTAAGTAACACCGTGGAGGACGGACGGGTCTTTACCCACTGTATGCCTGATCCACAGCCCGTAGGTGGCGTTTATGTAAGATACTATAAATACCCTCTACCTCCCAAGGTAGAGGGTTGGAGCTCATAATAATACTTTCACTTTCTCTCACTAAGTTCCCAAACCTCTAACTCTTTCTCACTCTAAAACCTTATAGTGTACGCCTCTTATTGATCATGGTTTGATGTGTTTGTAAAATCCAATATGTTACACGACTCACCATTTTTGCATTTTACCTCAAACTACACACACTTATACGCAAAATAATTCAAAATTTGGTTTCCCTCCTCCCATTTGGCTTGTAGCCTGCGTATCACCCACAACACACCCAAAAAAATTGTTGTCTAGTTTATTAGAGCATTATAATCTCATCTCCGTGTTTGTACATGTAACATAAAACCCTAATTATCCCTACATACTTCACATTTCTCTCCAACAACAAACACTCCTTCCTCCTCCCCTCTCCAAACCGTACGAACACAACCCTAATTCACCCTTTTCATTTGATCCTTTAAGAAAATAAGTTGTGCTTTCAGGTTTAGATCGTAGTTTTTTAGTTCTTGGGTGATTTGGATGTTATTACGGTTCTTGAGTACACTAGATCTACAAATCTTTCCGCAAAGTTTTAAGTGTTTATTTTACTAAAACTCTTTTACTTTCATATTGTTTATGGTCTCTATCTTACTACAATACAATTTATTTGTGTAATTTGTAAGTAAAACAAAATATCTTTATATACACGTGTATACATACTAGTTGACATACATACATATATATCACTAGATGTTTGTATCACCATGTTTGTGTTATTTTCTTGTTTAATCTTATGTACAAAAAAATTTACGGTTTATTTTGAAAGCTATAATGTTTATGTACTTAATATGAGATATTATTGTAACAAATTGGTGGAAGGGAAAACTAAGTTAGATTGGAGTTGTTGAGTTTATGAGAATATTGCAACAATTGGTGGAAGGGATTAGGTTTAGCATGTTGGTGTTGTTTGGGGCTGAAAAACTAGTTTTAGTGACGAAATATACATTTTAATAAACCTGCTGTCCCGAAACCGAAAATAAACCAAATGAGACTTATAATTTTCTATATTAGGATAAAGAAATAGAAACTAGAGACAATAATCTAAACGTGGCCGCTTGAACCACTAAAAATGGACTTAAAACGAGAAAGTTACGCTATTTTAAGTTACGACATAATATATATTTTTTACTAGAAAACTACACTATTAGCTAATATATGTTTTTATAAACTTTAAAATGGTTTTTGGAGCACTAGAAACAGGATAGGTAAATTTGGTAAAGTAAGAATTTACAAACGGGCCATGGCGAATTTTCGCTAGAAACTTATTACTTAAACTATTTTTATAAAAATGATTATACTTTTATAAATGATAAAAATGGATATTTCTTATAAATACGCCAAGTAGACACGAAACTAGATTTTTATAAGTAATAAAATGGTTATTATCTTCAAACCCCGACAAAATGACAAAAACCTGACAAAAGGACGAAAACCAGACATAAGAACGAAAAACCGACAAAAGGATGAAACCCAAAAAAAAATACAAAACTCGACAACAAGACGAAACCCGACATCAAGATGAAACCCAACAACAAGACGAAACCCGACAACGAGACAAAACCCAACTAAAAGACGAAAAATGACAAAAAGACAAAATATTTTTTATAAACTATAAATTTGTACTATTTTAAATACTTAAGATAAAAATGAGAATATTTTCACTACGTGACTATTTAAACTAATAAACATGAGCATGTTTGTTAAAGCGTCAAAACTTATATAATAACATAACTTGACGTAAAATGTACTTTTACTTACAAATCTAAAGCACAAACATGTCATGGTGAAACAAAGTCTAGGAAACACTTTCACACTTATTGCATTTCATATAATGTATACTGAGTCGAATCATACTTACTTAGGTCGCGTGTCGGAGCCGTAACCTTCTATACTTTGACTTACTATTCCAGATTATTACTTGACTGAGGTGAGTTTATAGCCCCCCCTCCTTTTACTCTTTTATACTTGTGTTACAAACTTGGGGTGAGAACATGCTTGCTTTTACTTTGGAGATAAGTACTACTTTTAAACTATTACGGATTATCCTAAGTAGCGATAACCCATTATACCGACTATCATGAACCGTTAGTTTTTGCAGGAAGCACGAGTGCTATAAATAGATCTATTGGGGTGAATCCCCCGTTCGGGTTGACCAGATAGGCAAACGGACGTATACCATGTCGAAATTTAAGTGTCGAGGGTAGACACTTACCGGTCCTTTCTACTATGTGCACTTACTTGCATACTTAACTATCGTAGCTTCGGTGTCATGAGACTTAGGGCAATCGTAATACTTTTTGTATGACCTATTATATGTGTTGTAATAGTCATATACTTGAAATCTTGTGGTTCACTTTACTGTATTTACTTAAACTTATGAACTCACCAGTTTTTTGCTGACTTTTAAGCATGTGTTTCTCGGGTTGTTGATTTCCTGCTTGACTTTACTTTGAGGGATTGCATCTATCCATTTGCATTTCAAGAAGTGTTTTTACATAGACGTTTATGATTTGTACTGAAACTATTTTTCTATTTGGGACCATGTAATGAAATAGTTGATCTTATCCAATGACGTCACACCCCCGGTACCTTTCCGCTGCACTGATTTGGGGGTGTTACATATTGGCATCAGAGCCAAGGTTATAGAAAACTAGGTTTCATATAGGTCCTAGACTATAACCACATTATACTATAACATTGCATCAGGACCACTACTGCGTATGGATGCCTTACTTGCTTGAACTATGTGTTTTTAATACATACTTATACTTGTTTACTATAGACTTATACTATTTTCTATACGTAATATACTTATAAATATATCATACTTGTCACAGAGTCATGTCTTCTTCGCACTCTCCTACCCATTTTGATATTGATCCAGAGAGCACAGCACCAGCAGATCGTGCTCCAGCATCCCTAGAGGATACTCTCGAGTTTTCTGACACTTAGCCATTTGAGTCTCAGGAGACATCCCCTACACCACCACCACCTACCCAGACAGTATCCATTACCTCCACCTCACCAGTCGTTCGTCACCGTACTACTGTGCGGATGACAGTTCACCTATAGCCTCCACTCTCTCCACTTTCTCCCCATACATAGGAGAACATGCAGACGTATGCTCTCTTCTATACACCACCAGATTTCCCACTACCATCACCATCACTGTACTCACTACTATCCTCATCACCATCCCCATCACTACTCTCATCATCCCGTTGGAGACACCGATCCTCCCACGAGACTCCATCTCCCGCATCACCATCACCATTGTCTTCATCATCTCCTTCGTGACCATCATCATCACCTTTCTCATCACCACTCTCCCCTACCCGCTTACCTCCTCGGAAGAGGCCTTAGAGGGAAGCTAAGACATCACCAGAGAATGAGGCTGAGTATACCTCACATGTCCCAACAACATATCAGCAATACAGTGCCCTAGCTTAGGTTGTCGCTGTAGAGGCACCATTTGGTCTGTGATTAAGAGCAGCTATAGTTCGTGCTATAGAGTGGGGTATTGATGATGTTCCAAGCACCTATGAGGTTGGGCAGAGCTCGAGAGCAGCTAAAGAGGAGTCTCAGGACACAACAGCCAAGGATGTTATGTTCTGAGACATCGAGTTTGTTTTCAGCACTTATGTTGGCAGTGAGAGTCCTACTCCTTCATCAGTACCGGTTTCCCCAACTCCTATAGCAGTCACACCACCAGCATCACCAGATCATGACCCTCTATCTCTAATCAGGACGCTACTTGAGCGTCATGCTAGTGTTATTGACCTTCATAGTGACCATCTGTACATGCTAGCACCAGAGCGCTTCGAGGAGTATGAGCGCGACTTCAAAGTTCTATATGCGAGGTCAGATATTGTTGGTTGCGAGACTACAGCTCTGCTGATCTGGACGGATGGACTCGAGCAAACACAATGGACAACTCGTGATGCATCCAGTGTCATGTAGTAAAGGATTTTGACGTTGAAGACCCATGTTTTGGTGTTACAACGGGCCGGTCATGTAGATCACTCGGAGATTTTAACTTTGAGGAGAAGATCTGTAGACCCTGAGGCACGACTAGATGAGCTTGGTCAGAGACTTGAGCAGTTAGAGAGAGAGCGAGATCACGGTCGGATATAGTTAGTTAGATATTATAGCTACTAAACTGAGGAGTCATCAATTAGTATTAGATTTAATGAGAAGCTTGTAATTTTGGTACTATGTAACAAGTATTAATCTATGACAAGCTTGTCTATTTGTTATGATATTGCTATGTTGTGATGTTGATCTATTACTGATGTTGTTGATTTTTCCTGTATGCTCTACCTGTTATGATTGTATTTACGTGTATGGTGATGATATTCATGTATGAAACCTTATTATGTGATGATTTCCTTGTGATCTAGAAGAGGATGCCGAATACTCGATAAGCTGCGAGCAACGAAAAACATGCCCGTCTTGTAGCACAACAAGTGGCAGAGGCCATGGCTAACTATGAGGTCAACAGAAGCAGTAGGAATGGTGTGAACTAAGAGAACAAGTAAGCGGAGGAGTTAAGCAAGAAACTCAGTCAAAGGTGTACTTACAAGGAGTTCTTAGCTTGTAAGCCACGAAATTTCAGTGGAACTGAAGGTGTCGTGGGTTTGACTAGATGGTTCGAGCACATGGAAGTCGTGTTCTGTATTAGCAAATGTGCCACTGATTGTCGTATAAAGTATGCCTATAAAACCCTAAATTCCGAATTCATAATTTTACGTCTAATTTTAAATTTTATTTAAGTTATGTGATAATTAATCAAAACACTAAACTATATGATATATGATAATTGAATACGTTGTGAAATAAACCTAAGTAATTAACTAAAACCATTACGCTCCTAAATCCCTACGATTTGTTACACATTTCTCTTGGGCTTCAAACCTAATACGACGCTCGAACTAAGCACGTTTATTAAAGTCTAATCTATGGTGACTTAAATGATAAAAGCTTGTACAAAAAAAATACCATATCCTAACCATGTTCAGAATCTGGTTTTTACAATTCCATAACACACGTTTTGAATTTTTTTACAAAAGATAAGAATCAATTTAAATGTGTATGTCTCTAATATTAGGCAAAATCTCCTTGTCCCTTCTTTTTTTACACGACACGATTTTTTTTTTCAACACAATATATGTTTTGATAACCTTGCAATATTTTCACACACATGCCCTCCCCATAAAACCCTATGCCTTCCTTAGAAGCTAAGTCCCATTCGGAATACAAAATAAATCATACGAGGGAACCTGCTATCAAGAGTTCGAAGGGTTGGTGTTCTTATCTGGGTATTGAAGTCGCGAGGTTGAAATCGTTTGCTTTTTCTCAATCTTGGTCTCGTTAGGCACAGAGGTACCACCATTCACTTTTGTTTTCCTTCCATTCGACTCATACTAATCTGAAATAAACGACATCAAAACCTATTCAATATGCTTTCTATCATTGTGGTTTCTTGGATTCATTGCTCAATTTGTTAATATAGACATCATGTATAAAACATCACATGAAATCACGTTAATAAATTGACTAAATTTGGTACTAATCGACCCATGGTATTATGTTTTGATCGACATGTATGTATGTAACACTAAATCTATTATATCAACCCTAATATGATCACTTATTGCTCATTGAATCTGGAACCCCATGAATCTGCTATCGACTAGGGTTTGTTTAGTGATTTATATAGGAGATATATGTGTGTTGCGTGTCGTGTGTGATTCTATGTTGGGTCGTATAAGGGTTGATGGTGTTGTAACCTTATGTAGCGTTGTGTAGAGTTTATCGAGGGGTTATGGTTATGAACTTTAAGTCGGGTGTGTGTCTCGTTGCATGCTAGCAGGAAATCGATCAGGTCTGGTGTGCTTGGCGGGGGGGGGGGGGGGGGGGGGGGGTGTGTCGCACGTATGGTTTTGGGAGGGTTAACCATGTCTCTTTGTCCTTCGCATTTGTGTTTGGGTAAAGGGTCGATTAGGTCTTGCATATGTGTGTCATTTGTGACTTGTGCATGTAAGTCGAATGGGATAAAATAAGTATGGGTGTAAACTGTTTTCAAAAGTGCTCGGGCGAGGGTGTGTGTGGATGTATATGTGCATGTATGGTATGTTATGTGGGGGTAAGTTTAAGGGTGATCGCGGGATTCATGTATGGGTTGTTTAGTGTTTTGAAAGTGTGTCGAGAGAGTTGAGTCTGGGGTTAGTCATAATGCTTGTTCACGAGGTCGTAAATATTAGTTTCATGTGTCGCGAATGAGTATGAAAATGGATCGAACATGATTATGGCATGTTTTGTGAAAACGTTATAATGTATATCTAAAATCAGTGTATCGACCATAATTTTGAGTTGTATTTTATATTTAAGTTTAGTTACACTTCAACCTTAAGCTTTGGTCATTGTCACAAATTAAGCCCTAGACTTTTATAAATTGACATATGAAACCCTAAACTATGGAAATTGTTTTATTAAGCCTTCAACTCAACTTATTATCTATTATAAATCCTAAGTTTGATTATTTAAAAATGTAACCCTAAGTACTAATTGTCACACCCCCAATTTACCTGTTTTGCAGCGGAATGGAATTCCTGGGGATTGACTGTCATAGCACCACATCACAGTTATATCGAACGACCTAAAGTGTCGTTTTAAAAAGCACATCGTTGGATATTTCATAAAAACAATCAGAGTACAACATCGGTCCCAAAAGGTTTACAAAGCTTGTGAAAATACAAATATGTTACAAATCCAAACGATGTTTTGAAATAAAGAGCCATAATGTACATAATGTAAGTCGACGCCGCGACTCAAAATGTAGGTCCCTAAACCATGTCATGATGAACGTGCCTCAGTTACCTGAAAATACATTGCTAAAAACGTCAACAATAATGTTGGTGAGAAATCATAGGTTTATGTAAATGTTTTATACGACTACACAAGTATAGACCATGCATGACAATCAAGTCACGTAAAAATAATGTTACAATTGCTCTAAGCCCATGACCCCGAAACTAGACTGTTCAATAATGTATGCCCCTGCAGAGTGTTTGCCAGACAACTCCGTAATGTAATCAAATGAAATGCATCCGTTTGCCTGGTTGGGATTCACCAACCCGGATGGAGGCGTCACCCTCGATAGATCTATCCACTCATCCTCGCTTCAAAGATTAACGGTTCATGTTCAAGTAATGGGGACTTTCAAATTGGCAAATGTGGTAACTTAAGCAATGTAATGAATTTAACATACTTGGTATCGTACTAAAAAAAATGTAGTACAATGTATTCTCCCCCGTGGGTTTGAAAATAATCGAAAGCATGTAAAACGGGGCTATGAAAACTCACTTGGATAAACTGGAATAACGGCAAAAGTGAGTACACTGAGGTTTAATGTGATGCGTCAACCGGGACCTATTACGAATGATATGATATGTCATGAGTTGCAATGTAATGTTATGCATGCACTTCGTATGTTATTTATACCATTTACGAGTTTTGAAAATATTACTCGTCGTCGAAAAATACTCTTTTGACGTCTTGACCCTTCAAAAATCACTTTACATGTTTTTACGTCAAAATGTCATCCTACAATGGTTTTATAATGATTTTTGGTGAAATTACCACTTTTCGTCGCAAAACAATGTCGTCGGAAAAATCATGAAATCAACAAAAATGGCTCCGGAAAACTAGTCGTAAAATGGTGTACGTCGATCGTTAGAGAACGAACTCGACGGTTTTGGAAAATTTGTATCGATATCTAAAAGTTTCAGTTCAGGAGTTTTCGTCCAAAAGGTCTCGATCATAAAGATATCAAAGGCTAAAGATGGTGGTTTTTGCTAATTGTGTGCAGAAAATAAGTTTCGGCCAATGTTTGAACATCCGTAATTAATTTACCATAACTCCGCTTGACAAACGGCTTTTTGTTTTGGAAAATATGGCCGATGAACTTGATTTTACTAGAAGACATTTCGTTATAAAAAGTTTCACATTATGGTTAAAAACAGCCGCAAACATGGACGTTACAGCTAGTGAAATACTTGTAACGTAAAAGTAATATAGATTTTCAGAAAATAATATTTACGGCAACTTTATGAAAACGTGCATATCTTTGTCGTTTTAAATCCGTTTTCTACGAAATATATGTCCTTAGCTTCGTATCGAAGTAAACTAATATATTTTTGACTAGTCGAAATAATTTGTGAAGCTTAAGGCTCGTTTTTGACTCGAAAATACTAAAAACAGCAAGCTGAAATTTTCTGAAAATAAACATTTCGTCGTCAAACTTTAAAAATTCACCACGGCTTCGTTATAACTCCGTTTTTATCCGTTCAAAAGGCCACGGATTCGTTTTAAAGTATATTTTCTAAATATCAAGGCCAAAATGTCGTACCAACAGTAGGTTTTTCCAGAAATTCGAAACAAGGACAGAACCTAAAATATAGTTATCGAAAATAGTTTTTCTCGGACAAAACCTATTCTAATCCCTTCAAATCAACTCCAAAACTAATCTAATCCTACCATACACCTTCTTAGGGTGTCATGGGTTCCTAATCACCATCAAGACCAAAGATTACCATGGGAATATTTATAGGATGACCATAATTATATATATAACTCAAAAATCATAAGAAAAATGGTATAAATCACATAACATGCATATAAGCTCCAAAAATGAAAAGAAACATATGAAAATGAAGAGGAAACATGAAAATGATAAAAACATGCTTACAAGTGATAGTGAAGAGGTGTAGGTAACAAGGATTAACTTAAATATCCTTGGTTTTTATTTCAAAACCATATAAAGGATATAATCTAGGTTGTAAACACACTTGATTTTGCAAAACTCTTGATCCCTTTGAAGACCCCTTAGTGGCCGGTTATGATGGAGCAAAAAGAGAGGAAGAAAATTTTTTTCTAACACTTTTTAACTATGTGAGAATGATTGAAGTGAATGGTAAGAAAATGTGTTAAGTAAGACTTTGTAGTGAATGAATTATTAGAAAAACATAACACCATGCCACATTTATGAATACACCCTCCCCTTGGCCGGTTTTTGGGGAGGGGTTGTCTCTCCAAAATATTTTATTTTTATTTTTTTTAAATCTATTACTTGTATAATTTGTATAGAAAGTGTAAGTAAAATGTAAGTAATTTGTAAGAATTTGTAACTTGTAGGATAAATGGAAATTTTTGGTACAAGTAAGTTTTTAATAGGTCAAAATAGATTGAAATGATATAATAAAAATTGTAAAAATACTTTCCTTGTGAAATTCGGGTGATAAAATAATTATCGTATAATTTTTAAGAAAAACGACGTAATAATTAAACTTTAACGATTTAAGTACCAAATAAATTTGAAACACTAGGAAAACTAAAAATATAGTTTTTATGAACTAAATGTAAGTTTAAAAATACCTCGGGATCATTTTTGAAAATAACGGATTAAATATACAAAATAATAACTCACGCGATAAAGATTATTAAATAAAAATTACGCGTTGAAGGTGAAATGAAATGTCGTGAATGTACTAATGAGATGCACGTGATGTCAATGGAATGTAGACTAATCATAGTCCATATGAAATGTACGTGATGTCATGATCATGAATTCGCCGCTAAACCTCCAAGGTTACGCGAATTTGAAACAAGTAAACCAAGTTTACTAAAAAATGTTGAAATAATGAGACATGAACTGTGTCGAGAAATGACCTGAAAGTACGGGTTGTCACATTCGCCCATCCAAAAAGGAATTCAGTCCCTGAATTCAATCGTTGTTAGGTCTAACGGTGTCGGTGAAAAGATGGGGATACTTGCGTCGCATCTGATCTTCCCGTTCCCAAGTAAACTCAGGACCTCGTCGAGAATTCCAACGAACTTTCACAATAGGAATACGACTCTGTTTCAACTGCTTGACCTCGCGGTCCATGATTTCTACAGGTTCTTCCACAAAGTTGAGTTTGTCGTCAATCTGAACTTCGTCCAATGGAATAATGAGCGATTCGTCCGAAAGACACTTCTTTAAGTTTGAAACGTGAAACGTGTTGTGCACATGACTGAGTTCTGGAGGAAGATCAAGTCGATAAGCTACCGGACCAACTCTGCTCAAAATCTTGAATGGTCCAATGTATCTCGGGTTCAACTTTCCACGCTTTCCAAAACGTACCACGCCCTTCCAAGGCGATACTTTCAACAAAACTTTGTCGCCCACTTGAAATTCCAAATCCTTGCGTCTAACATCCGCATAACTTTTCTGTCGACTCCTGGCAGTTCTAAGTCTATCACGGATTTGAACGATCTTTTCAGTTGTTTCCCGTACCATTTCTGGACCGGTAAGTTGTGCGTCTCCTACCTCGGCCCAACAAACAGGTGATCGGCACTTACGACCATAGAGTGCCTCGAATGGTGCCATCTTGATACTGGTGTGATAACTATTGTTGTACGAGAATTCAATCAATGGCAAATGGTTAGCCCAACCATTTCCAAAATCAATAACACATGCCCTTAGCATATCTTCTAATGTTTGAATGGTCCTTTCACTTTGACCGTCGGTTTGTGGGTGATATGCTGTGCTCATCTCTAATCTGGTTCCGAATGAATCTTGCAATGAATTCCAGAAGTTTGAAGTGAATCGACTATCTCTGTCAGAAATGATAGAAATTGGTGCTCCGTGCCTCGAGACTATTTCCTTGACATAAAGTCTAGTGAGTTGCTCCATGGAATAAGTCTCTCTAATCGGTATGAAATGAGCTGACTTGGTAAGGCGATCAACAATTACCCAAATAGCGTCGTAACCTCCCGATGTCTTAGGAAGTTTCGTAACAAAGTCCATAGTAATACGTTCCCATTTCCATTGAGGAATTTCCGGTTGTTGGAGTAATCCTGACGGCTTCTGGTATTCGACTTTTACCTTAGCGCAGGTAAGACATTTGCTAACGTACATGGCAATCTCCGCTTTCATGTTCGGCCACCAATAAAGCTTCTTAAGATCTTGGTACATCTTATCCGATCCTGGATGAATAGAATACTTTGACTTATGCGACTCATGCATAATCAATTCTCGTATTCCGCCATACAATGGAACCCACATTCTATCCTTGAAACATAGTACTCCATCTGCTCTCTTTACAAAGCCATTCGCGCTTTCGGGCATACCATAAAGCTTTTCACTTGGTCGGTTTTCCTCCTTAAGTGCTTCGACTTGTGCTTCATGGATTTTCGATGGTAAAGGAGAAATAATCGTCATTCCCAATGATCGAACTCTTAATGGTTTAGGCCTCTCTTTCCGACTAAGAGCATCAGCCACAACATTGGCTTTTCCCGGGTGATACTTGATTTCACAATCATAGTCGCTGAGTAACTCCAACCAACGACGTTGCCTCATGTTAAGTTCCTTTTGATCAAGAATATATTGCAAACTCTTGTGGTCGGTAAACACTGTGCACTTCGTACCGTAGAGGTAGTGTCTCCAAATCTTGAGCGCAAAAACTACGGCTCCTAACTCGAGATCATGAGTGGTGTAGTTCTTCTCATGAGTCTTAAGTTGTCGAGAAGCATACGCTATCACCTTCTCATTTTGCATTAAAACAGCCCCAAGTCCTTTATGCGAAGCGTCACAATATACAACAAAGTTCTCAATGCCTTCGGGTAGTGCTAAAATTGGCGCACTGCAAAGCTTTTGCTTCAACAACTGAAAAGCAGATTCTTGTTTCTTTCCCCAATCGTACTTCTTGTTTTTCTGTGTCAACTTGGTCAAAGGTCTAGCTATCTTCGAAAAACCTTCGATGAACCTTCGGTAATACCCGGCTAGTCCTAGAAATTGTCGAATTTCCGTAGGATTCGTTGGAGTAGCCCAATCTTTCACGGCTTCAATCTTTGCGGGATCAACTTGTAGTCCTTGACTATCAATGATGTGACCAAGAAATTGCACTTTGTGGTTCCAAAAATCACACTTCGAAAATTTGGCATACAACTTCTCATTCTTGAGTAGCCTTAAAATCGTCCTTAAATGTTCTTCGTGCTCTTCTTTGCTCTTGGAGTAGATCAGGATGTCGTCGATGAACACAATAACAAACTTGTCCAAGTACGGTTTACAAACTCTATTCATGAGATCCATGAATACCGCCGGTGCATTAGTCAATCCAAACGGCATCACTTGAAACTCGTAGTGACCGTAACGTGTTCTAAACGCTGTTTTCGGAATATCCTCTTCCCGAACTCGAAGCTGATGATAACCCGAACGAAGATCAATCTTGGAATAAATACTAGAACCTTGCAACTGATCGAACAAGTCATCAATTCTGGGGAGTGGGTAACGATTCTTCACCGTTAACTTGTTCAATTCTCGATAATCTATGCACATTCGGAAGGATCCATCCTTCTTCTTCACAAACAAAACCGGTGCTCCCCAAGGAGAGGAACTCGGCCTAATGAATCCTTTGTCTAGAAGCTCTTGCAATTGATTAGACAACCCTTTCATTTCGGATGGCGCTAAACGATACGGTGCTCGCGCAATCGGTGCAGCTCCGGGCACTAAGTCAATTTGAAACTCTACTTGTCGTGCCGGTGGAAGTCCCGGTAAATCCTCGGGAAATACTTCAGAAAATTCACGGACAATAGGAACATCTTCAAGTCGCTTCTCCTCCGACTTTTTCTCGGTTACATGAGCTAAGAAAGCAAGACAACCTTTCTTAATGTACTTCTCCGTTTTGATACTCGATATGATACTAATTCTGGTTCCACTTCGTTCCCCACGAATAATCAAAGTTTCGCCATTGTAGGGAAGATGAACAACTTTCTCATCACAAATGATCTTTGCGCGATGCTTAGATAACCAATCCATGCCTATGACGACGTCAAAACTACCAAGCTCTACAGGCATGAGGTCTATGTTGAAGGGATGGTTAAGAAAATTGAATGTGCAACCGCGAACAATGGTGTTGGTGCTAACTACGCTACCATTAGCTAATTCGACGTTGTATGATATATCTAGTGTAGTTGGTTTAATGTTGAGCAAAGGTGCAAATGCAGTAGACACAAAACTTTTATCGGCACCCGAATCAAATAAAACTGAAGCGTAACGATTATTGAGAAGGAACGTACCCGTAATGACATTCGGGTCTTCCCTATCTTCTCCGCCTCCAATGACGTAAACCCTTCCTTGAGCCATACCTCCTTGATTCGGATTTGCTTGATTCTTTCTCTTCTTACAATCCCTCTTGTAGTGTCCAGGTTCCCCGCAACCAAAACATGTAACTTTTGGTGCCGTGCAATCCCTAGTACGGTGACCAACTTTCTTGCAATTCTCACACGGATCAGGACATCGACCCGGATTGTGGTGACTCAAACACTTATTACATTTTGGCAAAACCCCCGAATATCCTTTTCCTTCTTTTTGACCCGCGGCATAAACCTTAGCAACCTCTTGCCTTTTGGGTGGTTGTTGAGTAGCATTTCTACCCCTAGTGTTGTCCCATTTGCGCTTGTTGTTGTTGCTGTTGTTGTTGTTGTAGTTGCCTCAGTTATTGTTGTTGAAACGGTTGTTGGGGTTGTTGTTGTTGTTTCGGTTAGTGGTGGTGTACTTACCTCGCTTCACCACTTGTGCCATCAACTTCTGAGTCACTCGAATAGCTTCCTCGATTGTTTGTGGATCAAAAGATGTCACATCTCCTTGAATCACTTCGGGAAGTCCTCCAATAAAAGCCTCTAGCAACTTTTCATTATCCGATACCATCGACGGGCATAATGCGGCTAATTCCTGGAATCTCCGAATGTATGTGTCAATGTCGTACCCAATCGTGACCAATTCATAGAACTCCGTCTCCAACTTTTTGATTTCCGTTCGAGGACAAAACTTCTTAGTCACCAAACTCTTAAATTCCTCCCACGTAAGCTTAAAAGCATTCTCCATACCAATCGGTTGAGCGTATGAATTCCACCATGACAACGCTCCATCGAGTAAAGTGCTCGTAGCATACTTAACTTTACTATCATCCGGACAGTTACAAAGCAAAAACACTGATTCCAACTTTTCAAACCATCTAACCATTGCTGTTGCTCCCTCGGTACCTCGAAACTTAGTGGGTTCACCACTTTTGAAATCTTTGTAAGAACATTTCTTAACCCCAGATCCTCCGGCATTACCAGTAGCAGCAGCTAGCCTAGCGGCTTCAGCAGCAGCCGCGGCTTCAGCAGCAGCAGCAGCCACTGTTTCCCTTTCGACTCTTAAAGCATTAGCGATGCTATCGTTCACTAACTTTTGAATTGCTGCTTGGGTCATTTCAACTGTAGCTTTCTTCGGTGCCATAACTCTTCAAAATCACAAAATGAAACAATCATGAGAACTCGTAAGTAGAAACAACCATCATACAAATATATCCACAACCACAACATGCATAAAGATAAATGGAATCACAACGGAACAATAACGAAATATCACAATATAATCACAACACACGTGGATAATATACATGAAAATTTCGGCCTACATGGACCGATATCATAGATAATAATAACCATTCCTACATAGTAGAGTCAATACTTGATATATTTGTTTGTACAAAAATCAAAAGACAACAAGTTCTTTAAACTACGTCACACACCTTGTGAATAGGATAATAATGGTCAAAACTATACATGACAAAAGTGTACATAAGGCACCTCATGGTGCTCCGCCGGCTCTATCCTGGAGATCACGAACCTGGGTAACCAAACTATCAACCAAACTCCTCATCTCATCCATCTGACCCTGCAATGTAACAATACGCTCACGGGCTAAAGACAACTCCTGTGACTGACTCTGTAACTCATCTCGTGCCATATCAGCCCTGTCAAACAACTCGGGCATCTCCTGCCTCAACTCCGTGATATGCTCTCTATCCTCAATCTGTCTATGCTGAATACTCTGATGAGATAAATCAATGCAAACCCTGCCTAATATCAAACCCTCGTCCTCCTCAACGATGGGCTCAATCCTATCTACCGACAGTTCCTGCAACTGTCGCGTCAAACTATCAATCTGGATCTGCTGAGCATCAATACGGGCTCCTAATGCCTCGATAGAAGGCTGTCGTGCAGTAGCTGCCCTAGAACTCTCGCCTAACTCAAATCTAGCGGGTGGCTCGGGCTCAGTGGATGGTGGTGTAGGGATATCGAAACGAGCACGCTTTTTGGGCGGCAAGTCCGATGCGGGTACAGGATCTCTAAGAAAATATGATGATGATGGTGATGATGGTGCTGGCAGTGGTGCTGGTGGTGGTGATGGTGCGAGCAACGGGTTATGAGCTGGGCTAACGTGAGGTGTGGGTGCGACTTCGCCCTCCTCGAAGGGTTCGGTCTCAGTGTCGGTCATGATCAGTGGGAAGGCTGCAGTGGATCCAATGGAAGATACGATCTCAGTGGAATGCGATGAATCATCATCCATGATGGGGTTAGCTGGAACATCATCCGAGCTAGAGTCCGATGATATGGTGATAGGGTGAGAATCTGAAGACATGTCTGTGACAACCGATGTGAAATAAAAGTAAATAATCTCGAACAAAGTGTAAGTGAATCCGCATGATCAAAATAAATATGTACTATGATGAAATGATGAGATGCTATGATAATGTAGCTATAGTCTAGGGTCAATGATGCAACCTAGTTCTCTATAACTGTAGCTCTGGTACCAATCTGTCACACCCCCAATTTACCTGTTTTGCAGCGGAATGGAATTCCTGGGGATTGACTGTCATAGCACCACATCACAGTTATATCGAACGACCTAAAGTGTCGTTTTAAAAAGCACATCGTTGGATATTTCATAAAAACAATCAGAGTACAACATCGGTCCCAAAAGGTTTACAAAGCTTGTGAAAATACAAATATGTTACAAATCCAAACGATGTTTTGAAATAAAGAGCCATAATGTACATAATGTAAGTCGACGCCGCGACTCAAAATGTAGGTCCCTAAACCATGTCATGATGAACGTGCCTCAGTTACCTGAAAATACATTGCTAAAAACGTCAACAATAATGTTGGTGAGAAATCATAGGTTTATGTAAATGTTTTATACGACTACACAAGTATAGACCATGCATGACAATCAAGTCACGTAAAAATAATGTTACAATTGCTCTAAGCCCATGACCCCGAAACTAGACTGTTCAATAATGTATGCCCCTGCAGAGTGTTTGCCAGACAACTCCGTAATGTAATCAAATGAAATGCATCCGTTTGCCTGGTTGGGATTCACCAACCCGGATGGAGGCGTCACCCTCGATAGATCTATCCACTCATCCTCGCTTCAAAGATTAACGATTCATGTTCAAGTAATGGGGACTTTCAAATTGGCAAATGTGGTAACTTAAGCAATGTAATGAATTTAACATACTTGGTATCGTACTAAAAAAAATGTAGTACAATGTATTCTCCCCCGTGGGTTTGAAAATAATCGAAAGCATGTAAAACGGGGCTATGAAAACTCACTTGGATAAACTGGAATAACGGCAAAAGTGAGTACACTGAGGTTTAATGTGATGCGTCAACCGGGACCTATTACGAATGATATGATATGTCATGAGTTGCAATGTAATGTTATGCATGCACTTCGTATGTTATTTATACCATTTACGAGTTTTGAAAATATTACTCGTCGTCGAAAAATACTCTTTTGACGTCTTGACCCTTCAAAAATCACTTTACATGTTTTTACGTCAAAATGTCATCCTACAATGGTTTTATAATGATTTTTGGTGAAATTACCACTTTTCGTCGCAAAACAATGTCGTCGGAAAAATCATGAAATCAACAAAAATGGCTCCGGAAAACTAGTCGTAAAATGGTGTACGTCGATCGTTAGAGAACGAACTCGACGGTTTTGGAAAATTTGTATCGATATCTAAAAGTTTCAGTTCAGGAGTTTTCGTCCAAAAGGTCTCGATCATAAAGATATCAAAGGCTAAAGATGGTGGTTTTTGCTAATTGTGTGCAGAAAATAAGTTTCGGCCAATGTTTGAACATCCGTAATTAATTTACCATAACTCCGCTTGACAAACGGCTTTTTGTTTTGGAAAATATGGCCGATGAACTTGATTTTACTAGAAGACATTTCGTTATAAAAAGTTTCACATTATGGTTAAAAACAGCCGCAAACATGGACGTTACAGCTAGTGAAATACTTGTAACGTAAAAGTAATATAGATTTTCAGAAAATAATATTTACGGCAACTTTATGAAAACGTGCATATCTTTGTCGTTTTAAATCCGTTTTCTACGAAATATATGTCCTTAGCTTCGTATCGAAGTAAACTAATATATTTTTGACTAGTCGAAATAATTTGTGAAGCTTAAGGCTCGTTTTTGACTCGAAAATACTAAAAACAGCAAGCTGAAATTTTCTGAAAATAAACATTTCGTCGTCAAACTTTAAAAATTCACCACGGCTTCGTTATAACTCCGTTTTTATCCGTTCAAAAGGCCACGGATTCGTTTTAAAGTATATTTTCTAAATATCAAGGCCAAAATGTCGTACCAACAGTAGGTTTTTCCAGAAATTCGAAACAAGGACAGAACCTAAAATATAGTTATCGAAAATAGTTTTTCTCGGACAAAACCTATTCTAATCCCTTCAAATCAACTCCAAAACTAATCTAATCCTACCATACACCTTCTTAGGGTGTCATGGGTTCCTAATCACCATCAAGACCAAAGATTACCATGGGAATATTTATAGGATGACCATAATTATATATATAACTCAAAAATCATAAGAAAAATGGTATAAATCACATAACATGCATATAAGCTCCAAAAATGAAAAGAAACATATGAAAATGAAGAGGAAACATGAAAATGATAAAAACATGCTTACAAGTGATAGTGAAGAGGTGTAGGTAACAAGGATTAACTTAAATATCCTTGGTTTTTATTTCAAAACCATATAAAGGATATAATCTAGGTTGTAAACACACTTGATTTTGCAAAACTCTTGATCCCTTTGAAGACCCCTTAGTGGCCGGTTATGATGGAGCAAAAAGAGAGGAAGAAAATTTTTTTCTAACACTTTTTAACTATGTGAGAATGATTGAAGTGAATGGTAAGAAAATGTGTTAAGTAAGACTTTGTAGTGAATGAATTATTAGAAAAACATAACACCATGCCACATTTATGAATACACCCTCCCCTTGGCCGGTTTTTGGGGAGGGGTTGTCTCTCCAAAATATTTTATTTTTATTTTTTTTAAATCTATTACTTGTATAATTTGTATAGAAAGTGTAAGTAAAATGTAAGTAATTTGTAAGAATTTGTAACTTGTAGGATAAATGGAAATTTTTGGTACAAGTAAGTTTTTAATAGGTCAAAATAGATTGAAATGATATAATAAAAATTGTAAAAATACTTTCCTTGTGAAATTCGGGTGATAAAATAATTATCGTATAATTTTTAAGAAAAACGACGTAATAATTAAACTTTAACGATTTAAGTACCAAATAAATTTGAAACACTAGGAAAACTAAAAATATAGTTTTTATGAACTAAATGTAAGTTTAAAAATACCTCGGGATCATTTTTGAAAATAACGGATTAAATATACAAAATAATAACTCACGCGATAAAGATTATTAAATAAAAATTACGCGTTGAAGGTGAAATGAAATGTCGTGAATGTACTAATGAGATGCACGTGATGTCAATGGAATGTAGACTAATCATAGTCCATATGAAATGTACGTGATGTCATGATCATGAATTCGCCGCTAAACCTCCAAGGTTACGCGAATTTGAAACAAGTAAACCAAGTTTACTAAAAAATGTTGAAATAATGAGACATGAACTGTGTCGAGAAATGACCTGAAAGTACGGGTTGTCACACTAATTATGGAAACTACTAAATATAGAAGGTTACGAAAAATGAACCCTAATATGGATAACTATACGCACTAAATAAGCTTACAAGTAATATGTGATCATTAACTTATGTAGATTTTGTGAATAATGAGTGATTCGTTGTTTCTCTTCCGTTGTTTCCATTTGCTAAGGTACATATATTCTGCCCTTTATTAGTAAGGGTTTCTCATGACTCTTGGTCTTTGATTTTGTTTCATTTGTTTAGATATTCGTTTGGTTATGCCATTTGATGCTTACTCGTTTCATTCCATTTATTCATTGTCTTGATGGACAACCCTTGATCGTTACCCTAGACCTAATCAATTGCCCAAGGTACTAACTAGCCATAGAGGTACCATGGCCATGTCATTGAGGCACCAATGGCATGATGCTATCTATGGAGGTGTGTTTTTCTCCACAGCGTTCCCTTTTGTGCGCATTTGATTATGATTATAATTCCATACGTAAGTATACTTGCCAAAAGTAGGTGTATGGTTATGTATGATGTTTATTTTGCAGGGAGCGTATGGATGCATCCTAGGTACTCAGTTTAGATATATGTGTGTGACATACATGTCTGGGAGTTGATCACTCCACTTACTATGATTTATTATGATATGATTTGATGTGAAATATTTCTTTTGATTGTTTTGGTCTATTCATGTATCATGTTTAGGCACTTGGGCAACACCTTGACAGTTCCGTTGTTTCTTTATAACCCTTTGATTATTCCTTATTCCATAATAAATCCTTATCTTATTTAACATATTTGTTCAGCAGGTTTTTCATTGGATTTGTTTCACTTATTCATTTTTGACTTATTGCTTTTTATTATTTATATCTGTTCACTGAGAGTTAGCTCAGCCGCATTTGCTTTTCTTTGCGTTATGTATTAAGCGGGATGCTGGGATTGAGTGATGAGAGTAGAAGCTTTTAGTGGACCGACTCAACCTTAGTTTTCCTTGTCATCTGGAATCAGTATGAGATTTAGGTTTTGTCTATTTCTTTTCGTTTACGAATTGGAGCAGTTTTGTATCCCTTAGAAATTATTTGTTTCATAACTTGTAATTTATTTATTTAAGACTTCCCCTTGCGTTTATTATGTTCTGATTGACACCATAATATGACATTTTGATCCTTTTCGGGTTGGGGTGTTACAGTGCCACTCACACCCTGTCAGACATTGCTTTGACATGGTGGAATGCAAATGTTCCCCCAATGGCATTGATGCGGCATACGAGACTAGTTGGGATGAGTTGAAGAAAATGATGAATTTTGAGTATTACCCTATGAACGAGGTTCAGAATCTGGAGAATGAGCTATACCATCATGTTATCAACGGGGTCAACATTGTGAGCTATAGCCAGAGATTCCAGGATTTGTGTCTACTTTGTCCAAGAATGGTTTCTACTGAGTAGCAGAAAATTGAGAGGTAAATTTGGGGACTCCTTGACAACATTCAGGGGAATGTGACCTCATCTAAACCCACCAGACTACACGACACGATCAGGATGTCACACAACTTAATGGATCAAGTGGTTCGATCCATGGCTGCAAAGGGTGCTGAAAACAAGAGGAAATGAGAGAACAACCAAGTGAACAATGCGGTTCAACAATCCTTTAATAAATAGAATGTGGTCAAGGCCTAAACTGTTGGGCCCAGTGACAATAAGACTTATGTTGGGAATTTGCCTCTATGCAATCGTTGTAAGCTACACCATAACGGGCCTTGTATGGTGAAATGCCACAATTATCAGAGAGTTGGACATATGACCAGGGATTGCAGGACTCATGCCTATGCAACAGCTTAGAGGGACCCAACAAAAAATCAGAGGGCTATGGGAACCTGCTTTGGATGTGGTGAGAAAGAGCACTACAAGAGTGAGTGTCAAAAGACAAAGAACCAGGGTAACAGAGGAAACCAAGGTACCGGTGGAAAAATAAAATGGTGGAGGAGCCCGTGGAAGGGTCTATGTCGTCGAAGGAAGAGAAGCGCTTGAGGACACGGATATTGTTATGGGTACATTTCTCCTCAATAATCGCTATGCTTCTAGTTTATTTGATATGGGTGCTGATAGAAGTTTTGTATCAATTGTGTTTAGTTCTTTACTTCACATTGCACCAACTCCCTTAGACATTAGTTATGATGTGTGTTGGATCGATGTACTCTAACCAAACTAACAATATAGCTTGTTAAGGGTTTAATAACCTTGGATAAATCCTAAGTTATTAACAATGAAACACTGAGCAAACTTTATTAAGTATGCGGAATTTACTTAACAAAGCTAAGAAGAATTAACTTTAACTTTCAACGATATTATTAATAACTCTAAATCTGCTTGTTATGCAGATTCTTTAACAACTCTAAAACTCTAATATCGTACTTCTCTAAAACTCTAAAAACACGTTCGTTAGGATTCTAAAAACATAACAAGTAATCTAAACAAAGAATATTCTAGAATAACAAAGCTTTCCATAAACGAATATAGCAGTTCTTTAGCTTTGCAGTACTTTGACTTTCACTTAGCAGCAGTACTTTGAATCTTCAGCACTTTGACTTCTTCAGTACGTTGACTTTCATATCCCAACAATCCTCCCCTAACTTGAATTCTACTTGCTTGACTTCAAGTTTCCTTTGTATATTCAGCTTTAACATCTTTGTCTTCAAAGAGGGATTGTGGCTTTATCTTCAAATTTTGTCTTTGTAGATTCTGTGGTTATATCATCATCATCAAAGTAATCTTTATTCTTTTAGCAACATTCTTTACAGCAACCTTTATTAGTAATCTCTTTTCAGCAACATTCAGCAATCTCCATCTTTTCAGCAACTCAGCAACATATGACAATTTGTACATTAATTCAGTTTAAGTTTCAGTCTATTCTCATCACTTCCAGGTGTGTAAACTCCTGTGAGAGGTAAATCATTGAAATTTAATGGATTTTGATGTCTCTTTACCAAAGCCATTAACTCTGGAGTAGCCAAATGTTTAGGTGTGTAAGACCATGGTACATTGATAACCATATAATTTTTAGCAAATCATCAGCTATCAACAGATTTGATTTGTCTTTACCAAAAGCTGTACCCTTTTGGACTAGTTAATTCTTGCAACCATGGTGAACTAATTACCATATAAATGGTTTTTCCACAGCCTTTACCACAAACCATTTTACTTGTGGGCTAGCCAACTCTTTACATTTGCGGATATGGTGAGTTGAATACCATACAACTTATTAGCAAATTGTCAACTATATAACGGATTTGAGATATCTTTACCAGAGCCGTTTGCTCATGGATTAGCCAGTTCTTTTGTAAACATGGTGAACTGATAACCTACTGTTATAACCATCTCAAAAACCATTTATTTCTTTTAACCTTTGTTTCAAAATATTTATCACTTAACAAAAGTTTTCTTTCAAAATTATTAACTGGTTTAATGCTGCAAGCAGTACTTTGGTTAAAGTACTGTTTGTTCCAGCAGTACTTTGGATAAAGTACTTGTTTTTCAAAAATTTATATATTATAAACATCATACCAGTATTTTATGCTTCATCCTCAGCCATTGTTGTCCATCTGATAAATAATTTGATGACCATAAGTGCAGTTTCATTATCTTCTTCAACCTCCATACCATGTTCTAGCATTCTCCTCATAAGATCTGATGTAAGCGGATATCTTCTATCTGCTAACATATGAATCATAGTTCCATCTTCTAACTCTAAAACATGTACTCCAGATTCTTCAAAAAATCTCCATCTGATAATCTCCCAATCTTCTTGATTTTTCCAAATCTCATCAGTTCTTGATTCTTTAGTTTCCCAAATAGTTGTGAGATCTCCAAGAAAGATTAAACCAACACCTTCTGATGGAATGTGTTCAAAATATTCTTGCACCAAATGATATAAATGAAATAAATCCTCTCTATCTATTATGTGCAATAGATCCCATAGCATATTAAACACTCTGAAGCTTTCATCTTCTCTATGAAACATCAGATAATTTCCATCCTTAGATTCTACAACTTCAAAAGTAGTTATTGATGATTTTTTCTTCTTCTTTTCTATCTTCTTTTCTGCATCATCTTTAGAATACTCAAATTCTACAACTCTTAAGTAATTCCTTAATTCATCATCTGTATTAGACCTTAACTCAACCTTCTTTGATGGCTGATCATCTTCAACTTCAGTTGTTCTTTTTCTTTTTAAGCTTCCTTTTCTATCATCTTCTTTCTGAGCATCATCATCTTTAAAATCTTTGATACTATCAACATGCTTCTGATACGCTTCTCTAACAGCTTCATACAGCTGTTTCATCTCAACATAATTCAACTTCTGCAATCCAATATATCCTTGACTTTTTAAATAAGCCATCATTGCATTTCTTTCTTTAGCACGATTTGGTCTTCTTGGTAGAGCAGAAACAGGAATAGGTGTCTTTAATGGTACAACAACTTCAATTCTTCTTGCAATTTCTTAGCTACTTTTTTATCCTTAGCTTCTTCAATAGCAACTTCAGCATTCAATTCAGCTTGTACCTTTCTAGCTGCTTCCTCATTCCTAGCAACTTCAGCAGCCCTTAGTTGTGCTAAAGTGAGTTTCTTTTTCTTCTTTGTTTCAATCATTTTACCTTTCCCTTTATCTTTAGGATCTATCATAGGTTGAGATTGAGAAACTTGATGTTGTTCTTTAGTAACTCCTGGAATGCTAACACCCCTTGGTTTTGATAAATCATGCAATATTTTAGCAATAGCTTCATCATCACTTGCAGTGTGTATTGGTTTGGGTGTATCAGCTTCCTTTTCTGGTATGACTGTTGAAGGACCAGCTTCTTCTTCAAAATCTAACACCCTTGGTGAAATTAACTCTTGCCTATATGTTCCTTGAAGAGCAGTACTTTGATCAGCAACACCTTGATCATCAGTACTTTGAACACCAGTTCCTTCAGGCTCAGTACTTTGAAGATTTACATGTGCTTCAGTACTTTAAGGTTCATCTTCTTTTTCTTCATGAAATTCAGCATCTTCTTTCAAATTCTCTTTCTCTAAATTCCTCCCCAATTGGACAGAAGATTGTTGTTGAACCTTTTTGCTCTTTGAAGCCTTCTTTTAATGTTTTCTTTTCTTCCTTTCAGCCTTGATCCATAATATGTGATGGGTTACCACAGGCCAGACAGACCTCTTAAGTTTTCTAACCTTGGTCTTCAACTCTGCTATATGGGCAGCTTGAGCCTCATTTGTTTTCTTCAATCTGACTAGCTCCCTTGTCAGAATATAATTATCTAACACTAAACCTTCAGGGGGTATAGTAGCAGTGTCTCCTCCAGAAGTTAATGATGGAATAGGAATATCTTGTTCTGGTGACGCAATAGGTGGAGTATTATGGTGAGATGAGGCAGGAGAAACTTGTGAAGCAGTACCTTGTGATGCAATTTCTTGAGATGCAGCACTTTGAGAAGCAGTACCTTGTGATGCAGTTTCTTGAGATGCAGCACTTTGAGAAGCAGTACCTTGTGAAGTAGTACCTTCTCTGTCATCACTTTCTGCAGCCTCATCACGTATTGCTTGAACAATCTCCATCATTTAAGTGGTTAATGAGGTGTTCCTTCCAGTAAACAGATCACTTTTCCTAGCCATAAATGTCAAAATCTTGGCTGGTTGCACCACAATAGGTAAAAGACTTGCAGGCTTTGGTACATCCGAAAGTTGTTTATTCAAGAAAACTTGAATAAATCTCGGATACATTAACCATCTTGATCCATGAGAGATGTGTGAGAGCATTCCATCTAAGATTAGCCTTGAAAAATTGAACATATGGTTTGTAGCCAATCCTACCAGTGCAGATGCAATATTTGAACCAAATTGCTCCCAAGAAGTACTTTTAGAGCTGATACAATGAAGAAGAACATGTACCAAGTACTTCCAATGTGGACTAAACAAGGGCTTCTTGAATGTTGTTGTGTCAACCAAAGACCCTTCATATCCAATATCTCTCAGTGTATCCCAAAGAAGCTGTTTATCAAACCTAATAGCTCCTTCTGCATCATCAAACAATAAATCTTTACGAATTGATGCTTCAGTAATCTTGATAAGACTTCCAGCAACTTTAGCTTGAATATAAGATTCATCATTCTCCATATGTGTCCTTGCAGTTGCCCAAAACTGCTGTATCCAGGGCTCAATTATATCAGGTTCCACCAAAAGCGCACAACTGATTGGGGAACCAGTTAAGAAATCAATAATGTCATGGAAGATGACATTGGCCTCTATTTTATCTAAATTCGCCACCATGTTGTGTTTAGAAACTGTGTGTAAGTTTGCCATGGATGATAGTTAAAGAATGAGTGATTCGATGAATAGATAATTGTGAGTGAGAGAGAGAAATATGGAAAAGATTGATACGAATAAAGATGAGAGGGAAAATCTGGAAGTAGTTATTTATAGGTTGAATTTGAAAAATCACAGCCCATAATAACAAAGTTACCGTTAGTGTGTTTTACCCTTCAATATTACCGTTGGAACAGTACGTTAATAAGACAAGCAGTTCTTTCCACGTGTACAGTACTTTCCAAAGCAGTACTTTCAAAGCAGTACTTTCATAGAACAAAAACAGCAGTACTTTTTCCATCTTCTTCTCTATAATAGCAGATACATCAAATAGGCATTGAATTGCCTCCCCTCAAGCAAAGCACAGGACTGTCTAACAATCTAATCAGTCCTCCCCTTAAATGTAGCTTAATAATTAATCATGCCAATGCTCACCACCAAGTGATTAAATCTTGAAACCTCAAATCCTTTGGTGAGTAAATCAGCCACATTATCATCTGTATGAACCTTGACAACATTAATGAGCCTATGCTCATAACAATCTCTGATAAAGTGATGCCTAATCTGAATGTGCTTGGTCTTGGAGTGATAAACTGGATTCTTCACAATACAGATTGTACTCTCATTATCAATGTTAATAGGAGTATTCTTGAAGTTGAACCCATAATCCAAGAGTTGATTATGCATCCACAAAACTTGTCCACAACAGCTTGCAGCAGCCACATATTCTGCTTCAGTAGAGGATGTTGCTGCAATTGTTTGCTTCTTACACTGCCATGAAACTAATCTTCTTCCAAGATATTGGCATCCTCCAGTAGTTGATCTTCTATCATAGTTGTCACCTGCATAATTACTATCTGAAAAAGCTTCCAAGTGAAAAGGGGAATCCTTTGGATACCACAACCCTAACATAGGTTGTTGTTTCAAATAACTGAAAATTCTCTTCACTGCATTCAGGCACATATCGTGCACATAAACAAACAGCAAACATGATATCAGGCCTAGATGCAGTTAAGTACATAAGATAGCCAATCATTGATCTGTACAACTTGACTTCAACAGGTTGACCATCTTCATCCTTGCCCAATGAGTTGATAGATTTGATAGGTGTAGTAACTGGCTTCATAGCATCAAAGTTAAACTTCTTGACTATATCTGAGACATACTTATCTTGACTAATGAAAATTCCTTCCTTTGACTGTTTAACTTGAAGTCCCAAAAAGAATGTTAACTCACCCATAAAACTCATTTGAAATTCATTCTGCATCATCTGCTCAAACTCCTTAACCATGGACTATTTGGTAGCTCCAAAGATGATATCATCTACACAAACTTGTACCAGCATGATATCCTTCTTATCTCTCTTGATAAACAAAGTCTTGTCTATTGCTCCCCTCCTATAACCATGTTGCAATAAGAAAGTAGAGAGCCTCTCATACCAAGCTCTAGGAGCTTGATGAAGGCCATAAAGAGCCTTAACCACCTTGTAGACTTTGTTCGGATGTGCAGGATCTTCAAAACCAGGAGGCTGTTTGACATAAACCTCCTATGTAATAGTGCCATAGAGAAAGGCACTCTTGACATCCATCTGATAAACCTGAAATCCCATATATGATGCAAAAGCAAGGAAGATTCGAATTGCTTCAATCCTTGCTACAGGAGCAAACACTTCATCATAATCTTCTCCTTCTTCTTGTTTGTAGCCTTGAGATACTAACCTTTCCTTGTTCTTGATGACATTCCCTCTTTCATCTCTCTTGACTCTGAACACCCATCTTGTACCAATGACCTTCTTTCCATCAGGTAGATCACATAGTACCCAAACTTCTTGAAGTTTAAATTGAAGAAGTTCTTCTTGCATAGCTTCAACCCAACTTTCTTTAGATAATGCCTGAGCTATATTCTTGGGTTCTTCTTGAGAGATAAAGGAAGTGAACAGACATGTTTGATGATCCTTGTGATTCAACCTGTTTTGTTTATAAACAAAGCTAAGTAAAGCATTGTGAGGTGTAGAAAGACCCTTAGCTTTGTTGCTTGTAAGTACACCAGAGGTAGAAGGTCCAATGATTTGACCACTAGGATGAGTCTTATGAATTCTTAAGATTGGGGTCTGTGGAACTTCAACATTATCATCCAAATTTGTGAAATCAGCACCTTCATGGAAAATACCTTCATCTTCAAATTCATCATCAGTGTCTTCTAAGCCAGGCATGGTAGGATCATCCAAGTCATCCAAAGTGCTGTCAACAGGTGCAACAATACTTTGATCGAAAGTACTGTCACCCAAAGTACTGTGAGTGAACTCTGCAGACTTGTTCTTTTTCTTTGCTTCTTCATAAGCTCTTCTTTGATCATCATCATAAGATTGTGCTATGACATCTTGAAAAAGCATCCTATTAAGCTCATCTTGAATAGCTTGCTCTTTAGAAGATAATGTAGCTTTAGGCTTATCAGTACTTTTCTCCTTCGCAACAGTTATAGGTTCTTCATCAGAAACATCATCAGGTCTAATATGAACTCCATGAACAACATACTGTAAATCTTCTCCGTTGTGTACAGGTTGATTTTCTTCTCTAACAAGTACAAAGTGCATAGAAGGAGTCAAAACTTCAAGATCAAACATCCAATCAGGACCTTTACCCTTCTGATTTTCTTGATCTTCTAAAAATTCAACATGAAGAAAATCTTGAACCTTCTTGGTGACTCTATTATACACTCTGAATCCTTTGCTATTGGTGCAGTATCCTAATAAGTATCCTTCTTCTGACTTGCCATCAAATTTTCCCAAATGATCAATTGTGTTGAGAATAGTCAGAGGGCATCCAAAAGGTTTTAGAAACCGGATGTTGGGTTTGATTCCCATTAGTAACTCATAAGGTGTCTTCATCTGAGGTTTGGTGACTGATACTCTGTTAAGCACATAGCAAGCAGTACTTACAGCTTCAGCCCAGAACTGAATAGGTAGTAATGAATCTGCAAGCATTGTTCTAGCTGCTTCAATTAACGTTCTGTTCTTTCTCTCTGCAACACCATTCTGCTGTGGTGTTCTTGCAATGCTGAACTCCCTCTTGATCCCTTTGTTGGCACAAAATTCATCCATAAGCTTGTTCTTGAATTCAGTCCCATTATCACATCTAATACCTCTTAGTTTGAGTCTCAAATGGTTTTCAAAGGCTATGATTAGATCATGAATTGTATCAAAAGTATCATCTTTAAAGCCCAAGAAAAATACCCAACTGAATCTACTGCAATCATCTGTCACAACCAGACAGTACTTTTTCTTGTTTAGACTAGCAACAGAAACAAGTCCAAACAAATCCATGTGCAGTAACTCCAAAGGTTCTCTAATAGTTCTGTCCTCAAGCTTCTTGCATGAAGCTTTGTGTTGTTTACCCTTCTTGCACGCCCAACAAGAGTGATCATTCTTGTAGGTTTTGGTGGGTAAACCTCTAACTAAATTTCCTTTGACCAATTTGTTGATATTCTTGAAATTTACATGGCCTAATCTTCTATGCCATAGATGTGCTTCTTCAAGTGATGCCTTTGCTACTAAACATGTAGCTCTTTTAGAAGAGTGAGGACTCTTCATATCCAAGCTATACACATCATTGGTTCTTGGTACTTTCAGTATCACCAAGTTATCATCAGCAAGCTTGAATTTAGGTGTAAGGATGAGACATTCTGTGTCAGTGAATAACACAGGATGCTTCTTATCACAGATCTGAGAGACTGAAAAAAGGTTGAACTTGAGCTCCTTCACATATCTAACATTCTCAAAATCTATGCTCCCTGCCTTAATAGTTCCTTTTCCTGTAATTCTTCCTCCACTAGCATCATTCCCAAATGCAACTTTTCCTCCACAATAGGATGAATCTCCTTGTCTCCTGTCATGCTTCCAGAGCAACCACTATCCACAATTAGATGATTTTTAAGCTCCTCTTCTGGGTTGCCCTGCACAAAGATAAAAGAGTTAGTTAATTTTAGGAACCCAAGCCATTACTGACTTGTGTTCCCCTTGTGGAGTTACATACTTAAATTCTTTAAGTATGTAATTGCCACTGTCTTTAAGCACATGATCAATTATACTTGTTTGTTCAAAAACTTGTGTTGGTTTTTCAATAAACATCTCCTTTTCTTTCAAGTTTTCTTTGCTACTTTCAACCAAAATCTATGTTTCACTTTCACTTGTGGAAAGTACTGTTTGTTCCCCATCAGTACTTTCCTTTTGAACCCATTTGGTTTTAACTTCTGGTGTAGAGTCCCCTGATCTAGCTACTTTCTTTGAGTTGAAACGCCTTCTAGATTGATAGTAATTAGATCTCCTAGGGTTCCTATTCCAAAAAGTGTTTGGTGAAAACTGAGCAGTACTTTGAGAAAGTACTGGTTTTGACTTAACAGTGCCTTGGAAAGTGTTTGAAGGTACTGTAGGTTTTGAAAAAGATCTTCTCTGGTGAGGGTACCTATAGTCTTGTGAGAAGTTTCTATGGTTAACCCTATGTGAATGATTCCAAGCTGGTCTAGTCTCCCTTGGTTTTTGGTTGGCAGTTCTGTTCTTTGGGAATTTGCTTAGGTACTCTGAGTGAAAGTCACAGTGCTTAATCAGATGACCAGGACTATAACAAACAAAACACAATTTTTGACCCAAACTCCCAAAATTGCTTCCTCTATGTCTATGACCAAAACTATTCTGTCTTCTAGGTGAATGATTAAAACTGTTTTGACCAAAATTATCCCAAAAAGGTTTAGCAGTATTTTGAGAAGGTTTTCCTAAAGGTGTCGTTGAGCATGTAGCAGTACTTTGAGTTGAAGGTACTGCTTGACTTTTAACATCATTATCCTTAGATTTTTCAACAGTTTCTTTTGGGGTTTTAGACCTAGATTGACTAGTAAGCTTTTTCCTAAACTCTAGGTTGTCTACACCAAAACGAGAAACATCATGTCTAATAGGTTGATGACTACCAGTGGGATGAGGGACAGCATGATAACCTTTGTCTTTCTTATATTTAGGAGGTGGTTCACTAAGTGATTCCTCATTACTAGATGTGTCTACATAGTTAATAAGTTCATCATCACTAGTTGTTATATCCTCAAAATCAAGGTCATCCTTATCACTAGGTGGGTTTTCTTCTGTGTTATTAAAGTCCATACCAAAACCTATGCTAGTTCTAATGTAAGCCCTTCTCTGTTTTTCAACATAAGTGACATGAGAAAGACCAGATTCTTTCCAAGCACCAAACTTTACTAACAATTCATCTCTCTCCTTAGTCAATTTCTCATTTCAGAAATTTTACAATTTAACTTCCATTCACTTAGTTTTAACTGATAATCTTGTTGTTCATATTTCTCTGCCCAAGCCATTTCATTATTTTCATGTGTTATTATTTTGGCTTCCATAGACTCTAAAGTAATTTGATAACCTGCTACCTCAGACCTAGCCCTTTGATAATTATCTCTTTCAGTAACATAATCATTTAGCACTTTTTGATAAAAATTATGACACTTAGAGCATACCTTAGAGATAGGGGTGAATTTGGTGAAGTGGCTACCATAGCAAGCATAACAGGATCATCTTCACTCTCCATGCTCCAATCAAAGCTTCCTAGACCATCTCTGGATCCCAAAGCAGCATGTCCAGGTTCCTCTTCAAAAGTTGTGCTCCAATCAAACTCTTCCACTGATTCCTCCACAGCTACCATACAATAGGTTACTGGTTCATCATCAAACTCAGCACTCCAGTCAACCTCTGATAGATTCTCTTGAGTAACCAAAGCTTTTGTTTCTGTAATAGGAATTTCTTTTAGCTCAAGCTTTGGTTTCTCAGTCATCCTGTTTGCTTGATATTTAGCAAAACGGCATTCCCTTGCAAAGTGTCCAGTCTTTTGACAATTGAAACATTCAATTTTGGACTTGTCAAAGGTGATTCCCTGTTTTGGTTTGAAGTCAATGCCTCTTCCTGTCTTCTTCATGAACTTCCTGATCCTTGCAGTGATCATAGCAACTTGCCACCTGATATCAATTTCTTCGAGAGCATCTTCTTTAATTTGTGACAAATCTTCTTCATAAGTAACAGGTAGAGCAGCTTGCTATGCAAAGAATGAGCATACGACTTCATCTGAGTGGTTGGTATTTGTTGGTGAGGCTTGTTGAGCAAAGGTGGGGGTAGAGTAGGCAACAGTACTTTGAGTAGGAGAAGCAGTACTTTTAGTGGAAGTACTGCCTCTCTTTTCAGATGACAAAAAGGCAATACTGTAAGATTTTGAACTAGTTTGGCCATTCATCTCATGCTCATACACCTTCAGATGATTGTAAAGATCATCAAAGTCCATAACATCCAAACCAGGTTGTCCTCTGATCATAGTAGCAATCACATGCCATGTCGATGGCAAAATCCTTAAGAACTTTAGATTACCATCTTCAACTAAAACCTCTACTTTGTACAGCTCCAGCATGCTGAGAAGATTTTGGAATCTGTCATAGGCAGCATCAAGGCCTTCTCTTTCTCCAACAGTGAATTCTTTAAACTACTGCTTCAACAGATTTTTGTGCATCTTCTTGGAAGCATCATTACCTCCAAACCTTATCTTGAGAGCAGCCCAGAGTTGCTTTGCATCTTTAGCATCATGGAACTTGAGTAGATGACCATCTGGAATAGCAGACAACAGTATATTGAGAGCCTTCTCTTGATTTCTTATTGTTGCTGCTGGTAAGACTGCTTTGGGTGGTTTAGGTTGTCCAGGAATCTCTATAGGTTTTGGAACTACTTCATTACCATTGACAATTACATTCCATAGTGCATGGTCTGTAATAGAAATGTACTGCCTCATCTTCATGCTCCATATATGGTATTCTCCCTTTTTGATAATTGGTATTCTTAGTGAGGTGATTGATGGTGGTGGTGCAGCTTCAGTCGACATCTTTAGGATTTTGTAAAATAGGTTTTGAGGGTTTCTTCTTAGTCAGAGTTTCCACACAAGCTCTGATACCACTTGTTGGATCGATGTACTCTAACCAAACTAACTATATAGCTTGTTAAGGGTTTAATAACCTTGGATAAATCCTAAGTTATTAACAATGAAACACTGAGCAAACTTTATTAAGTATGCGGAATTTACTTAACAAAGCTAAGAAGAATTAACTTTAACTTTCAACGATATTATTAATAACTCTAAATCTGCTTGTTATGCAGATTCTTTAACAACTCTAAAACTCTAATATCGTACTTCTCTAAAACTCTAAAAACACGTTCGTTAGGATTCTAAAAACATACATACATTCTCTAATGCCAACCTAGGGGTCCTTTTATAGGCTTAAGGATAACCCTAGTCGGTTTACAATTTGTAACCTTGTACGACAAGTAATCTAAACAAAGAATATTCTAGAATAACAAAGCTTTCCATAAACGAATATAGCAGTTCTTTAGCTTTGCAGTACTTTGACTTCGACAGCAGTACTTTGATGCTCACTTAGCAACAGTACTTTGAATCTTCAGCACTTTGACTTCTTCAGTACGTTGACTTTCATATCCCAACAATGTGGAATTAGCTAATGGTAACATGGAAAGAGTAGACACCATAATTAAAGGTTGTACCTTAAACTTGCTAAATCACCCGTTTAACATCGACCTAATACTGGTAGATTGGGTAGTTTCAACATCACTATCGGTATGGGCTGGTTATTGAAATACCACGTCGTGATCATTTGTGATGAGAAGATTTCCCACCTACCCTTCGGTAATGAGATCCTTATGATCCAAGGAGATAGGAAAGACATTAGAAGCGCATCCAGATTAAGAATCAGATCATGCACCAAAACCCAGAAGTATATTCAAAGAGGATGTCATCTCTTTCTAGCCCACGTCACGATGAAGAAGGAGAAGGAGTCGGAAGAGAAACGTCTAGAGGAGGTGCCTGTTGTACAGGATTTTCTAGAAGTTTTTACCGAAGACTTAGATGGACTTCCGCAAGCTAGACAAGTGAATTCCATATTGACTTAGTGTCGGGCGCTGCACCCGTGGCACGAGCACCTTCTCTACTAGCTCTTTCAGAATTGAAAGAACTGTGTAATCAGTTACAAGAACTCTCGGAGAAAGGATTCATCAAACCAAGTTCCTCACCTTGGGGAGCTCCGGTCCTGTTGTCAAGAAGAAGGACAGATCATTTAGGATGTGCATCGACTATAGAGAGTTAAACAAGCTGATTGTGAAGAACCGATACCCACTCCCAATAATCGACGACTTGTTCAATTAACAACAAGGTTCCAGCATTTACTCAATAATCGACCTACGATCAGGATACCATCAACTCAGAGTTCGGGAAGAGGATATCCTGAAGATCGAATTTAGAACTCACTATGATCACTACGAGTTCCAGGTTATGCCTTTTGGTTTTACCAACACCTCAGCAGTATTCATGGAACTCATGAACCGGGTGTGCAAACCATACTTTGATAAGTTTGAGATAGTATTCATAGATGCTATTCTAATCTACTCTAAGAACAAGGAAGAACCAAGAAACACCTTAAGTTAATCTTAGATTTACTTAAGAATGAGGAGTTGTACACCAAGTTCTCTAAGTGTGAGTTTTGGATCTCAACAATAAATTTCTTGGTCACATGATTGATAGCCAGCGTATTAACATTGATCCCTCCAAGATTGAGTCTATAAAGGATTGGGCAACGCCTACAACCTCAACTGAGATACGCTAATTCTTAAGACTCACTAGTTATTACCAGAGTCATCGAAGGTTTTTCTAAGATAGCAAAGCCTTTGACCAAGCTGACTCAGAAGAACATGAAATTCGATTGGGATGAAGAAGAAGAGACAACATTTCAACTGCTGAAAGAGAAACTGTGTAGTGCGCCTATTGTGGCCTTACTGAAAGGGAGTGACAACTTTATGGTTTATTGTGATGCTTCGCATAAAGGTATGGGAGCAGTATTAATGCAGAGGCAGAAAGTTATAGCATACGCCTCTTGTCAACTTAATACCCATTAGAAGAACTACACAACTCATAACTTGGAATTAAGATCAATCATATTTGCTCTTAGAATTTGGTGACACTATTTGTATGGCACAAAGTGTACCGTGTATACGGATCACAAAAGTTTGCAACACATTCTAGACCAGAAAGAGCTGAACATGACACAGCGTTGATGGTTAGAACTGCTCAGTGATTACGATTGTGAAATTTGTTATCATGCTGGGAAAGTAAACGTTGTAGCAGATGCCCTTAGCCGAAAGGAACGATCTAAACCTTTGAGAGAAAAATCTTTAGGGATGCCCATTATTTCACCTCTACCTTCACAAACCCTTGAGGCGCAAGCTGAAGTGGTCAAGGAAGAAAACGTCAAGAACGAGAACCTACATGGCATGATAGAGAAGACATTTGAGAAGCAATCAGATTGAACTCTATGCTTCGAGGGTAAAAGTTGGTTACCACTTCATGGAGGATTACGGGATTTGGTTATGCACAAGTCGCATAAGTCCAAGTACACCCTATACCCAGGATCTGATAAGATGTATCTCGATCTCAAGAAGCTCTATTGGTTGCCCAATATGAAGGCCGAGATTGCCACTTACATCAGTAAATGCCAAACATTTTCTAATATTAAGGCTGAGCACCTGATGTGCTACGTGTGTACAAGTTTTAAATTTATAAAAGACGATTTACCAATTTTAGCAATAACACATACGAGCAAGTGCACTCGTCCATTATAGCAAGATTTTGAAGGTAAGTCGGCATCGTTCGCAGGGATTTGTGAGTGAATCAGATTAACAAGTATAAAATCAACTAAGGCAATCCAAAAGTAAATAATAACGAGAATAGATATAATGAAATTCAGATGATTAAAAAAATACACTTGCTTAAACTAGTTTTATATCCTTGATTAGTATGATTGTGTTAACTTCTTCTTAACATGTTGGTTATGATAATTAGTTGGTGTACTAATCCATTTTTCTTACAAGTTAAACCTTCGTTAAGATTTTAGTTCATAAAAACAAGCATTAAGTTTAACCAATCAATTCAAGTTTCATAAGTTTACTTTCATAAACTTAAACACAAAAACATCTGTTTGTCTTATCAAATTTGCTTAAGAAATGGTCAATACAAAAGGTAACCGATTATAGACAAAATGTTACAATTGATTGTAAACAACTAATCTTACGAACTTTTTATATGTTTCTAATCTATCCAACTTGATAATCAAAAGCGTTCTTATTACAACCACACTTTAGTTTCTTTGTTTGATCAAGAATAATGGGTAAAAACAATCATCCATAGACAAAATGATTATAACTAGTTGAATAACAATATGTTCTTTCGACCTTTACAATTACTATCAACTAGTCAAACTTGATTAACAAATGTCACTATGAAACTTAAGCACAATTGGAACTTAGAATCAAATTGAAATTGAATTAAAACATGTTAACACAATCATAAACTAATCATACGATAATCAACATCATTTAAGCAAGTGCATAAAGAAACTAGCCACTCATAGCAAACATAAACATAAACTCAGAACTTTGAACATTAGAAAACATGATTAAGATTCTTACAATGATTGGAATAATATTACAAATGATTGAGTAATGATTCCCAAAGTATTGGGGTTGACTTCTTAGGGGTTTGACCTCCAAATGTTGACTTCTTGGACCTCCAAACTTTCCTGGACTTCTAATGATGAATTTGAGAGCTAAAAGGGATGTGTTTGATGAGTAGAGAGTTGTATTGAAGTGTGTGTTCTCAAATGCTTACAAGAGGTCTCTATTTATACTAGTTCCAAGGCCTAGGGTATTAAATGTTGAACTTGGCCTCCAAGGAGCTAGAAAGAGACTAGAATACACCAAGGAAAGGACCTAGAAACGTTTGGATGCAATGGGGAATCTAAAGAATGAAGAAATAGCAGAACAGGCCTCTCCAGCCGATCGGCACCTTGTCCAGCCGATCGGCTGGTCTTTTGACACTTACCCAGCCGAATCTGTTGCAGGCAGCGACAGATTGGCTGGTCCGTCTTCAATGGACAATTTTTGGCATCTTTCCAGCCGAATAGGTTGCGGGTTGCGACCGATCGGCTGGTCTTCCTGAAGGACAGAATATGGACTTCTTGCTTGATTATGACTTGTGGAGCTTGGTTCTTCATTCAACTTGATCTTCTACGATACTTGAAATGTTGACTTGTGCTTGACATGCTTCAATAAATCGGAAATCTTCTTTTATTGAACATTCTTTAACTTTTCCTTCCGTTTCCCTGCACTTGGTTATAAATACTAGACAAACATCTTTTGATGCGATTAAGCACTAAAATCATATGAATATAACCAAATAACATATACAAAATCACAAATAATGCTACTGAAAACATGTACAATCTGAGCGTTATCAGCACCAGAAACCATCGGGTTTGCTAGTACAACCGGATATACCAAAATGGAAATGGGAATGTATAGCCATGGACTTCATTACTAAACTGCCAAGGACGTCTAGTAGATATGATACGATTTGGGTAATCGTTGATCGTCTCACTCAAGTCTGCATACTTCTTGCTAATCAAAGAAAGCGACAAGATGGACAAAATTACATGGTTGTACCTGAAAGAGGTAGTTTCATGACATGGAGTACCGATCTCTATTATTTTGGACCGTGATAGCCATTTCACATTAAATTTCTGCCAGTTGCTCCAAAACACTTTGGGAACTCAACTAGACATGAGCACTGCTTATCATCCCCAAATTGATGGTCAAAGTGAGAGGACCATCCAGACATTAGAGGACATGCTACGTGCATGCGTGATTGATTTCAAAAATAGTTGGATAGACACTTACCATTGGCCGAATTCTCCTACAACAACAGCTACCATACCAGTATCAAGGTTGCACCTTTTGCGGCACTTTACGGTCGAAAGTGCCTACTACTCGTATGTTGGACCTAGGTTTGATAGCCAACTCACCGTCCCAGAGATCAGTCATGAGACAGCTAAGAAAATTGTGCAGATTCGAAGCAGAATGCAAGCTGCACATGATCAACAAAAGAGTTATGATGATAAGAGACATAAACCTCTTGAGTTCCAGTTCAGAGATAAGGTCATGCTAAAGGTCTCTCCATGGAATGGCGTGATATGTTTTGGCAAACAAGGGAAGTAAAATCCCCGATAAATTGGACCTTTCAAGATCCTAGCGAGGATTGGACCGGTAGCCTACCGACTTGAGCTACCTCAAGAACTGAGCAATGTACACAACTCTTCCACATCTGTAACCTGAAGAAGTATCTTTCGGATGAAACACTTGTCATTCCTCTAGACTAGATTCAAATCAAAAATCGTCTGCACTTCATCGAAGGACCGATAGAGATCAGGGACCGAAAGGTCAAACGGCTTGTAACAATTCAGAAATTTCAGGTCATTTTTCAATCTCGTACTTTTACTATTCACTATAATTTCGCTAAAATTAACCTTTACGGATAAGTCGTTAAGTTATCTCGCAAACGCGGTAACACATACGTTAACTTAAACCGACCGTAGACTATGCTTAGTCTACATGTTTTATAAATTTCAGTTTTAATATTTTTATAATTCATATGTCATACTTTTTCTATTTCGTTTTTCAAAAAAGTTTGCACATTTTGCGTTTTTACTTAAATCGCGTAACTTTTAAACTTAACGTATAACCGTTAGGTTTACTGAGCATATCAAAAACCATCTTTGGAAATTTATATATTATTTTAGACTAATTTTAGTCTAATTTAAACAAGTGCACGGTCATTTTCAAGCATACTCATTATTTTCTGATAAATTGTGTTTTACGCGTTTCAAGCGTTTTTACTTACACGCAAACTTAACCGATACCCACACTACTTTTTCTAACACATTTAAATACTTTTATTTTTTATTTTTACTTTTATTTACCTTTATTACATTTACCCTAATAAATATTTAGATATTATCTAAACTAATATATAAAAAAGTATCTCATAAACTACACATTTATTTTATTTTTCACTTAGATACAAACCAAACTCTCTCACCCTTGTTCTTTCTTCCTTTTGATCAAACCAAAACAGCCCAAAAACCACCATAAAACTTTGATCCTTGCTTGTTCTTGTGTTCTTGTGTTGAAGGTTTAGTTCCTTGGTTAATCCTTAACTCATTTCTTCTACGAACAACTCCAATCTAGCTTTGATTCTTGGGTTTTTCTTGAACTTTTGGAAGAGTTCTTATATTTTATTTTATTTTTAATTTTTTTTTACTTTTATTTACCTTTATTACATTTACCCTAATAAATATTTAGATATTATCTAAATTAATATATAAAAAAGTATCTCATAAACTACACATTTATTTCATTTTTCACTTAGATACAAACCAAACTCTCTCACCCTTGTTCTTTCTTCCTTTTGATCAAACCAAAACAGCCCAAAGACCACCATAAAACTTTGATCCTTGCTTGTTCTTGTGTTCTTGTGTTCTTGTGTTGAAGGTTTAGTTCCTTGGTTAATCCTTAATTAACTCCAATCTAGCTTTGATTCTTGGGTTTTTCTTGAACTTTTGGAAGAGTTCTTATATGTTATTTTATTTTTAATTTTTTTTTACTTTTATTTACCTTTATTACATTTACCCTAATAAATATTTAGATATTATCTAAACTAATATATAAAAAAGTATCTCATAAACTACACATTTATTTCATTTTTCACTTAGATACAAACCAAACTCTCTCACCCTTGTTCTTTCTTCCTTTTGATCAAACCAAAACAGCCCAAAGACCACCATAAAACTTTGATCCTTGCTTTTTCTTGTGTTCTTGTGTTGAAGGTTTAGTTCCTTGGTTAATCCTTAACTCATTTCTTCTACGAACAACTCCAATCTAGCTTTGATTCTTGGGTTTTTCTTGAACTTTTGGAAGAGTTCTTATATGTTATTTTATTTTTATTTTATTTTTACTTTTATTTACCTTTATTACATTTACCCTATTAAATATTTAGATATTATCTAAATTAATTTATAAAAAAGTATCTCATAAACTACACATTTATTTCATTTTTCACTTAGATACAAACCAAACTCTCTCACCCTTGTTCTTTCTTCCTTTTGATCAAACCAAAACAGCCCAAAGACCACCATAAAACTTTGATCCTTGCTTGTTCTTGTGTTCTTGTGTTGAAGGTTTAGTTCCTTGGTTAATCCTTAACTCATTTCTTCTACGAACAACTCCAATCTAGCTTTGATTCTTGGGTTTTTCTTGAACTTTTGGAAGAGTTCTTATATGTTATTTTGTGATATATCAAGTGTTTTTAAGGGTGGGTTATTGATATGGAAGCTTGGTTTTTAGTTTATGTGTTCTTGATTCTCGATTCTTTTTCTTGTTTGATCTTCACCACCAATCCTTGTAAGGAAATCATCCCTCATATTTTATTTCTATGTTTCATTTATAATTTTTCTTATTCATACATTATATAACTTGATTATACCATGTACTTAGTTTAAAACCATGAAAAACATGTTTATACTCTATAGCTTCTGAGTTGGTTTAGGTTCTGTCCCGAATTCGGATTTTTCATGAAACATTAGTAGACTGTGACACTTAGATAAAAACATACGGATTTATATCTATGTATTGCGGTCATTTCGATGGGTAAATCACCTAATAACGATACATAATGAATTAAATAAAATTGTTTTAGCGAGAAGTGTCAAAATCTGAGTAACAGTTTTGAAACGGGTAAAACTCATAAAGTTTGCATATAACCACTTGTTTGTCAAATGATAAAAGTTGTAGCTAGAACATAAACTTAAACATATCTAAAAACCCCACATCAAACGGGTTTGTAGAACTCAACATATCGCCAAAACCGTGGGACTGTTTAGTTGCTGAAAGAATCGGATTGTATATATAAAGATAAATTAGTAATTCACTTTAGTTAAGTAACTTTAGAAACCGTAGAACCCAAAAATCTATAAATTCCACTCGGAAATCTTTCTGACGACGTAAGGACCAAATCATAACCATTTACGGTTTAGGATTAACGAATTTATCTATTCGGGTAATTATATATTAAACCTATTGTCACTTAAGATTAACAACTTAAATACTTTCCGAGTTTGTCAACTATAGTTTTGTCATTATAAAAATTTTATAAACTCTACATATCATGGTATAATCGATGTCTAAACTATATAACACTTATTTGCATTCATATGTTTATTATTTATAAACCTAAACGCGATGTTATATTTAGGTTACTTCTAAGACTCTTTCGCGGCATTTTGTTATGTCGATTCTTGTTACCTTATCTCACGTTGTTAAAGGTGATTTCATAGCCTCTATCTTACTCATTTCAATATTTATTTTAAACTACTTTGGGGTGAGATACATGCTACAACTTTTGTAACGATCATAATTATTTGAAAACTGTATTCTAAACAAAAATATTTTATTGGCACTAAGTAACACTATTGCCACACTTAAATCTCTACATCATGAGCCATTAATTACTAATATGTTAGTAAGCGCGAATATTATGAATAGGCCTATTGGTATTGACGAATCCCGTTTGTGTTGACCCAGTTAAGGTAACCAAACACACTATATTTGAGAACGCTAGGTATAATGGCAAATTAACCTACTAGGGCCACTATTGCAATGATTATATCAATTTCTATTAGTACGAGGTTAATTCTTTGGTTGTCATGAGCTTAGTGCAATAATAACTATTTTCGAATTATGGGTAAATAACAACGTAACCCATGATATATTAAACACGGAAATCTTGTAACTGTTTTACTTACAAACCTATGAACTCACCAACCTTTGTGTCGACACTTTTTTGCATGTTTATCTCATGTTCGAAAGGAATTAGCTGGCATGTGAAGGCGCACGAATATTTTGAAGACAATGCATTATTATCATTCGATAAAGTTTAAAAACTTTTATATTGTGTTGTTACTATACTTAAAAACTTGTTGGGACATCTTTGTAAACTCTGATATTTATTATTAATCGAATGATAATTTATTTCAAAACGTCTCATTTAGAGTCGTTTTCTGTAACTTGTATTGTGTGGTGATAGGTAATACCTCAGTGACATTATCTTCCGCTGCGATTTTATTGCAGGTGTTACAGATTGGTATCAGAGCTTCAGTTATAGAGAACCAAGTTGCATTGATACCTAAACTATAACTATTTTTTTCATTGAGACCCGTAACACTCACTATTGTCTTACACATTCCATGCGGCATGCTTACTCTCTTACAGATCATCGTTTTAACTATATATATAGACTGTTTATATAAACGTTCGACTAAATATGACCGCGTATGTCTATTCCAGGACATTACGGCACAACCAGATTTCTCCGATCATATACCTACTCTTACATTTTGTTTTGTGATCTACAAAACTTTCTCAAGACATTGTAACTGATTTCAATGATCTCAAAACTATTCATGACCTTACATAACATCGTTTTAGATGAAACCCGTCACAGTTTTGTTACATGGAAGTATGTGTAAATCTAAGTATTACAAGTATTTTATGGGCGGGACTTGTAATTGGAAGATTGATATGATAATTGCTATGTTAACTCGCTTATAAATATTTTTAGCTTATTTACGTTAACCATGTACTCACCAACTATTTTGAACACTATGTTGATTTCCTATGATTATCTTACTCCCCATCTCTGAAGATGAGTGTGAATATTCATCCCATACTTTTTGAACACCTACGTCGTCTCGCAATACACTCCCTTGTAACTCATCAGTTAAGTATAAGTGTTGTGTCAGGAATTCTTAAGTAGGAAGACTTATAATGTCATTATTTGAATGGATTGGGACGCCTTTTCATTTAAATAAAGAAATTGTAAATTGCCAAAACGTAAGTTTATAATTTCTTACTTATATAAATTAGGACGCTTCTTTATGTAAGTAATGAATTGTAAATGAAGAGCATATTTGTATCCGATATGAAATGAGTATGAACTCTCGAGAATCACGAGTATTCTTTAAAAATATCTAGAAAACACGATAATATCTTACCATACAGCCAAAGTCTTAAGACCTTATTTATACCACCTAATCACATTCTTAAAGTTTTCATACATGAGGTAATTCGAACTGCTATCTTGGGATAGTCATCATTTCTTCTCTTTATTCCTTAAAAGTACTAGCCTCTTTAGGTCCTAAGGATATTATTCCGCCATAATCCTTTAAACCCTCTTAATATTTTGAAGCAAACTTGACATCTCTACCTAAGAATAATAGTAAGCGTACACTATACTCTTTTGTTCATCAACATATCACAGCATTATTTGAAACCCATTATAAGATTTCATGGATGATAGAGAAATTTCAGAATAAGATAAGTCAGTATGTAAATCTTCACAGTATCACGTTTCTTTCGGACTCTAGTTGACTTAGATGTTGTACCATATGGCATTCATTCCAAAACTACCCAAGACATAACCGATTTTGGAAATGCTTTGGATAACCACTTGCCACTAACTAAACTTTCCTAAAATGACAAATTATTACATCATTACAAACCTTTCACAATATCTCACACTTCTGTTCAATAATAGTTACATTAAAAACAACAAAAGAATGTTATGTTTGAGGCACTATATGGAAGAAAGTGTCGATCACCCATCTGTTGGACTGAGTTTGGAGATATCCAACTCACTGGTCTAGAGATCACCCACAAAACGACTGAGGAAACCATACAGATATGAAACAGGTTGTAGGCCGCACATTAGCACCAGAAAAGTTACGCAGATGTAGAGCGTTAAATTTTAAAATTCCATGCTAGGATTAATGTTTTTTTGAAAGCCTCGATAAGATAAGGTATGATTCATTTTGGGAAACGAGAAGAGCCAAACTTAAGGTATATTGTACTTTCTAAGATCTTAGCAAGAACTGACCTGTTAGCTTACCAACTTGAGCCGCCAAAAATAGCTTAGTATGGTACATAACACATTTTATGACTAGAAACTGGGAAATGCTTATCAATCGAAACATTCATTATTCTACCAAAGGAAATTTACGACAATGGCAAATTACACTTTGTCAAAAAACCAGTAAGAACCTCAGACCAGGAAATTAAACAGTTGTCATAGAATAGAATTCCTATTGTAAAGGTACGATAGAGTCCTATAAGAATTTCTGATTTCACCTGGGAACGTGAAGATCGGAATTCGCCGCATATACCCACACCTTTTCTTAGACACCTCACCACCGGATAACACACACCAAATTCCGGGATGGAATTCTATTTAAGGTGGTAAGACTGTAACAATTCGGAAATTTCAGGTCATTTTTTAATCTCGTACTTTTACTATTCACTTTAATTTCGCGAAAATTAACCTTTACAGGTAATCATTTAAGTTATCTCGCGAACGCGGTAACACATACGTTAACTTAAACCGACCCTAAAATATGATTAGTCTACATGTTTTATACATTCCGGTTTCCATATTTTTATAATTGATACGTCATACTTTTACTTTTTCATTTTTACGAAAGTTTGCACATTTTACGTTTTTACTTAAATCGCGTAACTTTAAACTTAACGTATAACCTTTAGGTTATCTCGGGCATATCAAAAACCGTCTTTGGACATTTTCATATCATTTTAGACTAATTTTAGTCTAATTTAAACAAGTGCATGATCATTTTTATGCATACTCGTTATTTTCTGATAAATTGCGTTTTACGCTTTTTAACTCGCGTTTTAAGCGTTTTTACTTACATGCAAAATTAACCAATACTAGCACTACTTTTTCTAACACATTTAAACACTTTTATTTATTTTTTTATTTTTTTTACCTTTATTACATTTACCCTAATAAATATCTAGAAATTATCTATACTAATATCTACAAAGTATCTCATAAACTACACATTTATTTTATTTTTCACTTAGATACAAATCAAACACTCTCACCCTTGTTCTTTCTTCCTGCTGGTCGAACCAAAATAGCCCCCCAGACCACGATAGAACTTTGATCCTTGCTTGTTCTTGTGCTAAAGGTTTATTTCCTTGGTTAATCCTTAACTCATTTCTTCCACAAAAATACCACACATGACTCAAATATAGCTTTGATTCTTGGGCTTTTCTTGAACTTTTGGAAGAGTTATTATATGTTATTCTATGATAGAACAAGTGTTTTTAAAGGTGAGTTATTGATATGGAAGCTTGGTTTTTAGTTTGGTGATTTTTAGTTTATGTGTTCTTGATTCTCGATTCTTGTTCTTGTTTGATCTTCACCACCAATCCTTGTAAGGAAATCATCCCTCATATTTATTTTTGTGTTTCATAGATATTTTTGCATATTCATACATTATATCACTTGATTATACCATCTACTTAGTTTAAAACCGTGAAAAATATGTTTATACTCTATAGTTTCTGATTTGGTTTAGGTTTTGTCCCAAATTTGGATTTTTCATGAAAAGTCAGTGGACTGTGATACGTAGTTAAAAATATAAGGAGTTAGATCTTTATCTAGTGGTCGTTTTGATGGGTAGATCAACTAATAACGGTAGCCGATGAATTAAATAAAAATGTTTTAGCGAGAAGTGTCAAAATCTAAGTAACAGTTTTGAAACGGGTAAAACTCATAAAATTTGCATATAACCACCTGTTGGCCAAAGAAAAAAAGTTGTAACTAACACACAAACCTAAAATTAGCTGAAAACCCCACATCGAACAGGTTTGAAGAACTCAACTTATAGCCAAAACCGTGGGATTGTTTAGTTGCTGAAAGAATCGGATTGTATATATAAAGATAAATTAGTAATTCACTTTAGTTAAGTAACTTTAGAAACCGTGGAACCCAAAAATATGTAAATTCCATTCGAAAATCTTTCTGATGACGTAAGGACCAAATCATAACCATTTACGGTTTAGGAATAACAAATTTATCTAGTTGCGTAATTATATATTAAACCTATCGTTACTTAAGATTAACAACTTAAATACTTTCCAAGTTTGTCAACTATAGTTTTGTCATTATAAAAACTTTATAAACACTACGTATCATGGTATAATCAATGTATAAACTATATAACACTTATTTGCATTCATATGTTTATTATTTATATACCTAAACGCGACGCTATATTTAGGTTGCTTCTAAGACTTTTTCGCGGCATTTTGTTATCTCGATTCTCGTTACCTTATCTCACGTTGTTCAAGGTGAGTTCATAGACCCTACCTTACTCGTTTCAATATTTATTTTGAACTACTTTGGGATGAAACACATGCTACAACTTTTGTAACGATCACAATTATTTGAAAACGGTATACCGAACTGAATGTTTTATTGGCACTAAGTAACACTATTTCCACACTTAAATCCCTACATCATGAGATGTTAATTAATAATATGTTAGTAAGTACAAATATTGTGAATAGGCCTATTGGGATTGACGAATCCCATTTCTATCGACTAAGTTAAGGCAACCAAACACACAATATTTGAGAACACTAGGTATAACGGCAAGTTACCTACTAGGGCCATTATTGCAACGATTATATCAATTTATATTGTTATGTGGTTAACGCTTTGGTTGTCATGAGCTTAGTGCAATAATAACTATTTTTGAACTATTGGTGTATAACAACGTAATCCATGATATATTAAACACAGAAATCTTGTAATCAACTATTTTACTTACAAACCTATGAACTCACCAACCTTTTTGTTGACACTTTTAGCATGTTTATCTCAAGTTCGAAAGAAATTAGCTGGCATGTGAAGACGCACGGATATTTTGAAGACAATGCATTATTATCATTCGATAAACTTTAAAAACTTTTATATTGTACTATTATTGTACTTCAAAACTTGTTGGGACCTCTTTGTAAACTATGATATTGAATAGTAATCGAATGATACTTTATTTCAAAACGTCTCATTTAGAGTCGTTTTCTGTAACTTGTACTGTGTGCTGATAGGTATACCCCAATGACACTATCTTCCATAGCGATTTTATTGGGGTTGTTACACGGCTGAAGCAAAGTCTTATCCCAATTGTCAAGGTTCGATGGAACTCCAGAAGAGGTCCAGAGTACACATGGGAACGTGAAGACGAGATCCGTAACAAATACCCTCATCTTTTCTCCAATACCTCACCACCATCGAGTAACACAAATTGAATTCCGAGGACGGAATTCTTATAAGGAGGAGATACTGTGACAAACAATAATTTTATAGACTATTATTTTAATCAGAAAACTTGAAATATTACTTTTCTAACATTTACGAAATTATTTGATTAAAAACGAGAAGTTATCTTGCTTATTGTGAAACACGAGCCCAAACGCGTACCGACACCAAACTTGCTATGGTTTGCATTAAATAAATACATTACAGTTTCGTAAAACTTATTTTTATATTATTTTCACAAAAACGCTTACAAAACGTTATTTTACATACGTATGCTTAAAAACGCCCAACCGACTCACCACTTTTGCATTTTACCTCAAACTACACAAAGTTATACACAAAATAATTCAAAATTTGGTTTCCTTCCTCCCATTTGGCTTGTAGTCGGCGTCATCATCCACAATGCGCCAACAAAAATTTGTTGTCTAGTTTGTTAGTGCATTATGATCTCATCTCCTTGTTTGTACCTATAACATAAAACCTTAATTATCCCTACATACTTCACACTTCTCTCCAACAACAAACACTCCTTCCTCCTCCCATCTCCAAACCGTAGGAACTAAGTCACCATTTCATTTGAATCTTGAAGAAAATAAGTTGTACTTTCGGGTTTAGATCGTAGTTTAGTATAGTTCTTGGGTGATTTGGAGGTTATTAAGATTCTTGAGCACACTAGATCTACAAATCTTTCCTCAAAGTTGTAAGTTACTCAAACTCTTGTGTTTTCATATTGTTTATGGTCTCAATCTTACTAAAGTACAATTTATTTGTTTAATTAGCAAGTAAAACACAAGGTCTTGATATACACATATATACATACTAGTCTACATACATACATATATTATATATCACTAGATATTTGTATCACCGTATTTATGTTATTTTCTTGTTTAATCTTGATGTACAAAAGTATTTACGGTTGATTTGTGGTTTATTTTGAAAGCTATTATGTTTATGTGCTTAATATGAGATGTTATTGTAACAAATTGGTGGAAGGGAAAACTAGGTTAGATTGGAGTTGTTGAGTTGATAAGAATATTACAACAATCAGTGGAAGGGATTAGGTTTAGCATGTTGGTGTTGTTTACGGTTGAAAAACTAGTTTAAGTGACGAAATATACACTTTAGTAACCCGCCGTCCCGAAACAGAAAATACACCAAATGAGACTTATAATTTTCAATATTATGATAAATAAATAGAACCTAGACACTATAAGTTACATGTGGCCGCTTGAACCACTAAAAACGGGCTGAAAACGATAAAGTTACGCTATTTTTAAGCTATGACGTAATATATACTTTTTACTAGAAAAACTACACTATTAGCTAATGAATGCTTTTAAAAAACCTTAAAGTGGTTTCCGGAACACTAGAAACAAGATATGTAAAACTGATAAAGTAAGAATTTACGAACGAGTATACCGAATTTTCTGTAGAAATATATTACTTAAACTATTTCTTTAAAAACGACTATACTTTTATAAACGTAAAAAATGATATTTCTTATAAAAATTCCAAATAGAAGAAACTAAATTCTTATAAGTAATAAAATGGATATTATCTTCCAAACCCGACAAAAATGACGAAAACTCGACAAAAGGACGAAAACCTGACAAAAGGACGGAACCTGACGAAACCCGAAAAAAAGACAAAACCTGAAAACAATATGAAACCCGACAACAAGACAAAACCTAACAACGAGACAAAACTCAACTAAAAGACAAAACCCGACTAAATGACAAAACCCGACAAAAAGACGAAATAATTTTATAAACTATAAATGAGTACTATTTTCACAAAAGTGACTATTTAAACTAATAAACACGAGCACGTTTGTTAAAGCGTCGAAACTTATATATTTACATAACTTGATGTAAAATGTACTTTTACTTATAAAACTAAATCACAAATATGTCATGGTGATACAAAATCTCAGAAACACTTTCACACTTATTGCATTTCATGTAATGTATACTGAGTCGAACCATACTTACTTAGGTCGCAGCCGTAACCTTATATACTTTGACTTACTATTCCAGATTACTACTTGACTGAGGTGAGTTTATAGCCGTCCCCCCCCCCCCTCCCTCTTGTTGGAAAATTTAGTGCACTTGTGGGATTAGTTCACACCTTGTAATGGGTTAGGAGGTACGGAGTGTACACCCATAAGGTCCATGAACACCCTGACTCATATAGTGGTTTGTATTGGTAGTACTGGTGAAAGTACTGCTTGGTGAAAGTACTGCTGGTGAAAGTACTGCTTGTGGAAAGTACTGCTTGTGGTTTCCACTGATAAGCAGTGCTTCCACTGATAGGCAGTGTTTCCACTGTAGCACTGTGAAAGTACTGATGCTATGAAAGTACTGATAAGCAGTGTTTCCACTGATAGGCTGTATTTCCACTGTAAGTGAAAGTACTGCTAGTGGAAAGTACTGCTTATGGAAAGTACTGCTAAATGGCAGTTACAACTTCTTTATGACCATGTTTAATTGGTCATGTAACCACTAACGGCTATAATGGGGATAATTATGAGGCTATTAATGGGCCGATTAATACTCATAATTCCATTGGAATAGCTCAAGAGTAACCTCCTATATATAGGAGATCTTAACATGCATGAGGGACACACACAGAAAACGTAAACACTTATTAGCGAAAGGGTTATAGAATTGTGCCTAATTCTCTAACTGCATTTGGTCTTATCCCAAGTAGATATTCGTGATACCCAGGCATTAGGGTCGAATAGTTTACTTTGGAAAGTGATCACACGATTCCAAGTGATATCCGGTAACCACCTAGTGGTATTGCTACTGTCATTGATTGTCTTAACCCTGTTCTGGGAGATAACCCCCAACAATCAAAGTAAACTATTTAGTGATAATCAATGGCAATTGCTGCAATGAAACACATGGCTTCAAACTTTGCTAAGCTGGACAAGTTTGAAGGGGTGGACTTTAGGAGGTGGCAGAAGAAGATGCACTTCTTGCTGTCAAGCATGAGTGTGGTCTATGTGCTGACTACTCCAATTCCTGATGAAGGTGATGATGCTACTGTGGATCAAATCAGGAGGAGGAGCAAGTGGGAGAATGATGACTACATATGCAGAGGTCTTATTCTGAATGGTATGTCTGATTCTTTGTTTGATATTTATCAGAACTTTGAATCTTCCAAAGAACTGTGGGATTCCTTGGATGCCAAATATATGGCTGAGGATGCATCAAGTAAGAAGTTCCTTGTAGTAATTTCACAAATTACAAAATGACTGATTCAAGACCAGTTATGGAACAATACAATGAACTTCTTGGAATACTTGGAAGGTTTACACAACACCAAATGAACATGGATGAGGCTATCAAAGTCTCTTGTGTCATTGACAAACTCCCTCCTTCATGGAAAGATTTCAAGCATACCTTGAAACATATGAAGGAGGAGTTAACTCTTGTTGAGTTGGGCAGTCATCTACACATTGAGGAATCTCTCAAGGTGCAGGATAATGACAAGCCAAAGAGTGGCAATGCTGCTGGACCATCTGTTGTCAATATGGTGGAGCATAACAACTCCACCAGGTACAATGACAACAAAGGCAAACGCAAATTTCATTATAACACAAGGGCAGATCCTAACAAGAAGGCAACACCTACTTGTTGGAAATGTGGCAAGACTGGTCACATTAAAAGGGACTGCAAGGGTGTTAAAGTTGGTGGTAAAGCCAATGGATCAGGCACTAATGGTTCAGGGAGTGGTGGTTCAACCAACTCACTGAAAGGTCAGAATATGTTTAATAAGTCTTTTCAGATTTATTATGTTACATATGTATCTGAATCTTTTTATGTGCAGGATGATGATGTTGCGTGGTGGGTTGACTCTGGTGCAACAGTTCATGTGTGCAAAGATAGAAGCTGGTTCAAGACTTATGAGTCACTGAATGATGGTTCTATTCTTCACATGGGAAATGAGTCAACAGCCTTGGTGCATGGTCGTGGTTGTGTAGATCTTAAGTTTAGTTCTGGAAAGATTGTAACTTGTTTAATGTTATTCATGTTCCCGATATCAGGAAGAACTTGGTTTCAAGTAGTGTTTTGAATAATCATGGATATAAACAAGTTATTGAATCTGATAAATTTGTTCTTTCTAAATGTGGTGTTTTTATTGGTTTTGGTTATTTATGTAATCAAATGTTCAGGCTTAATATTACCACTGACAATGTTAATTCAGCTTTTGTGACAACCACTGACACTGATTCTAGCCTATGGCATGCAAGACTTGGCCATGTACATTATAAAAGGATGCAAGATATGTCTAGGGATGGTTTAATCCCTGCTTTTGACATGGACACTGAAAAGTGTAAAACTTGCATGTTGACCAAGATAACCAAGAAACCCTTTCAGGGTGTTAGTCGTGAGACTAAGATCTTGGAGCTTATTCACAGTGACCTGTGTGATTTGCATGCCACTCCTTCTTTGGGGAGTAAAAAGTACTTTGTGACATTTTTTGATGATGCTTCTAGATTTTGTTATGTCTATTTATTACATACCAAGGATGAAGCACTAGATAAATTCAAAGTGTTTAAAACTGAAGTTGAATTACAACTTGGGTCTTTAATCAAAAGATTAAGGACTGATAGGGGAGGTGAGTACATGGATACTCAGTACTTTCAGTCTGTTGGAATAATCCATGAAACGACTGCCCCTTATACTCCTCAGGAAAATGGTATTTCTGAAAGGAAAAACAGGGTGCTGAAGGAGATGGTTAATTCCATGTTGTCCTATTCAGGACTGAGTCAAGGGTTCTGGGGTGAAGCTATGTTAACAGCTTGCTATTTGCTCAATAGGGTTCCCAACAAAAGGAACAAGGTTACCCCTTATGAACTCTGGACTAAAAGGAAACCCAACCTGAACTATCTCAAGGTCTGGGGTTGTAGGGCTGTTGTAAGACTCCTTGATCCAAAGCTAAAGACTTTGGGTGAAAGAGGCATTGACTGCATCTTTGTTGGATATGCTGAGCATTCCAAGGCTTTTAGGTTCTATGTTATTGAACCTAATGAACATGTTTCAGTTAACTCAATAATTGAATCAATGGATGCAGATTTTGATGAGTATAGATTCTCATCAGTCCCTAGACCAAGTCAGAGGATTCCTAATGGAACTCATGACACTGGTGTATCAGAGGTCCCTGATGGTGAACCATCAGTGGTCCCTGATGAGGTTGTGGTTCAGCAACCTGAACCTGTGCTCAGGAAGAGCAAAAGGGTCAGGACTCCAAAGTCATTTGGACCTGAGTTTCAACTATACTTAGTTGAAGGTACCAGGGATGAGGTCTCAGACCAATACTCCTATTGCTTCATTGTTGAGGATGACCCCAAAACATTTGAAGAAGCAATGAAGTCCCAGGATATTGCTTTCTAGAAAGAAGCAATCAATGATGAGATGGATTCCATCATGGGGAACAACACTTGGGTGTTGGTTGATCTACCACCAGATTGCAAACCTTTGGGTTGCAAATGAATTTTCAAAAGGAAAATGAAGGTAGATGGAACTATTGAAAAGTTCAAGGCTAGACTAGTCATTCAGGGCTTTAAACAAAAGTCAGGAATAGACTATTTTGATACTTATGCCCCTGTGGCTCGTATCAGTACCATAAGATTGCTGATTGCTATGGCATCTATTCACAATCTGGTTATTCATCAGATGGATGTGAAAACAGCTTTCTTGAATGGTGAATTGGAAGAGGAGGTTTATATGAACCAACCTCAGGGCTTCATCATGCCTGGCAATGAAAACAAGGTGTGTAAACTGATTAAGTCTCTTTATGGACTTAAGCAGGCACCTAAGCAATGGCATCAAAAGTTTGATGAAGTGGTTTTGTCTAGTGGTTATGTTCTTAACCAAGCTGACAAATGTGTATATAGCAAATTTGATGAATCTGGTAAAGGAGTCATCATTTGTCTATATGTTGATGACATGTTGATCTTTGGCACTGACCAAAATCAGGTTGACCTGACAAAGGAATTTTTGTCATCAAGGTTCTCCATGAAAGACATGGGGGAGGCTGATGTTATCCTTGGTATAAGGATTAAACATGAAAGTAATAGAATTTCTATCTCTCAGTCTCATTATATTGAGAAGGTACTGAGGAAATTCAATTACTTTGATTGTACTCCAGTGAGTACACCTATGGATACTTGTGAGAAGCTGATGCCTAATCATGGCAAGGCTGTATCTCAACTTGAGTATTCTAGGGTAATTGGCTGCCTGATGTATGCCATGACTTGTACAAGACCTGATATTGGTTTTGCAGTGAGAAAATTGAGCATGTATACTAGTAATCCTAGTGCTCATCACTGGCAAGCAGTTCAAAGGGTACTGAAGTATTTGAAGAAAACTATGGATTATAGTCTCTCATATACTGGTTACCCATCAGTGTTGGAAGGTTACACTGATGCAAGTTGGATCAGTAACACTGAAGACAATTCGTCTACCAGTGGCTGGGTATTCCTACTTGGTGGAGGTGCAATTTCTTGGGCATCCAAGAAGCAAACTTGCATCACCAGTTCAACAATGGAATCTGAATTTGTGGCTCTAGCAGCTGCTGGTAAAGAAGCTGAATGGTTGAAAAACTTGCTTCTTGAGATTCCATTGTGGCCTAAACCTATAGCACCTATTTCTATCCGGTGTGATAGTGCAGCTACATTGGCTAAGGCTTATAGCCAGATGTACAATGGTAAGTCTAGACACTTAGGTGTCAGGAATAACATGATTCGTGAGCTTATCATGAATGGGGTGGTATCTATAGAGTTTGTGAGATCTCAACAGAACTTAGCTGATCACTTGACGAAGGGTCTGGCTAGAGACTTGGTTATAAAGTCTGCTAAAGGGATGGGTTTAAGTCCAACTTAGTCACTGAATGCTAGGACACCCAACTCCCTCCTGAGGAAACTTAGGAGCTGAGTTCAATGTGGAAAGCTGAACATTCAGTGGACTGAAGCACATGTTTTAATTACATCCCAAGGTTGTGCTCAGAACCTGCTGAAAGGAGGATGAAGTCTTTACTTCTTAATGGTTAATTTTCTTTGAAAAAGTGCTTGGCAGGAGCATGACTAAAGAGGAACCACCTATGTAAATGTTGAAGTTTTGCCGCTTCAGGAAGCTTTGGACTTTTAGCTTTTACAACATTTATGAATTTGGATATGGACACATGGCTTGTATAGTGTCAGGAGCTTTTAAGTGTTTGAAAACTTGTGTGTAGTTATCTTCAGGTATTCAAATGGGTTGAAGGGTTCAATTCTTAGAACACCCTGATTCTCGAATATTTGAACGTGTAATTACTAAGATGGAAATTCAATCCTCAAGACATTTTCATTTATGCACATGTTTTGATTGATGTTTATTTTTCATGCAAAGGAAGTGAACTAAATTTGGGGAGGATTGTTGGAAAATTTAGTGCACTTGTGGGATTAGTTCACACCTTGTAATGGGTTAGGAGGTACGGAGTGTACACCCATAAGGTCCATGAACACCCTGACTCATATAGTGGTTTGTATTGGTAGTACTGGTGAAAGTACTGCTTGGTGAAAGTACTGCTGGTGAAAGTACTGCTTGTGGAAAGTACTGCTTGTGGTTTCCACTGATAAGCAGTGCTTCCACTGATAGGCAGTGTTTCCACTGTAGCACTGTAAAAGTACTGATGCTATGAAAGTACTGATAAGCAGTGTTTCCACTGATAGGCTGTATTTCCACTGTAAGTGAAAGTACTGCTAGTGGAAAGTACTGCTTATGGAAAGTACTGCTAATTGGTCATGTAACCACTAACGGCTATAATGGGGATAATTATGAGGCTATTAATGGGCCGATTAATACTCATAATTCCATTGGAACAGCTCAAGAGTAACCTCCTATATATAGGAGATCTTAACATGCATGAGGGACACACACAGAAAACGTAAACACTTATTAGCGAAAGGGTTATAGAATTGTGCCTAATTCTCTAACTGCATTTGGTCTTATCCCAAGTAGATATTCGTGATACCCAGGCATTAGGGTCGAATAGTTTACTTTGGAAAGTGATCACACGATTCCAAGTGATATCCGGTAACCACCTAGTGGTATTGCTACTGTCATTGATTGTCTTAACCCTGTTCTGGGAGATAACCCCCAACACCTCTTTACTCTTTTATACTTGCTTTAGAAACTTGGAGGGAGAACATACTTGTTTTTACTTTGGACACAAGTGCTACTTTTAAACAATCGGGTTGACCAGATAGGCAAACGGTCGTATACCATGTTGGAATCTAAGTGTTGAGGGTTAGACACTTACCATGCCTTTATACTATGTGCACTTACTTGCATACTTAACTGTCTTAGCTTCCGTGTTATGAGACTTAGGGCAATCGTAATACTTTTTGTATGACCTATTATATGTGTTGTAATAGTCATATACTTGAAATCTTGTGGTTCACTTTATTGTATTTACTTAAACTTATGAACTCACCAGCTTTTTGATGACTTTTACGCATGTGTTTCTCAGGTTGTTGATTTCTTGCTTGACTGTACTTTAAGGCATGGCATCTATTCATTTGCATTTCAAGAAGTGTTTTTACGTAGACATTTATGATTTGTACTGAAACTAATTTTCTATTTGAGACCATGTAATGAAATGATTTAACTATGATGTAACTTATTTTATTTAAATCAAATGTACTTTTAAAACGACTCATGTAGGTCGTTCTCTATTACTGTGTTATCTTATCTCATGACATCATACCCCCGGTTACCTTTCGATGCACTGATTTGGGGGTGTTACACATATGGAGGAAAGTATGGGTATCAAATATCCATGTAAAAGCATCAAATATCCATGTAAGAGCATCTGGTGCAGTGTTTCAAGCTAAACTACCACTTATGCGTCACTTAATTATTTTCCCCTTACACTAACATACCCAAAAACGCCTTCCCTGATCACTCAAGCCAAAATCTCACTTTTAAAATCCACCATACTCAACTAAAAAATAATTATTTTTGGGATCCCTGTTGTTTTGGCATTTGGGTGGCGCCGCTGCACCCAATACTCTAAAACTTCGATGTCAGACCGACCACTTGCACATCAACACTACATTACCATTTATTACATGATCAAACTCATCACCAAACAAACATAGTAGTGTCCATCAAACCCACCACCAAACTCATTTGTTTAACAAAATTAATAAAAACTAAACTAATTTTTTCATTAAAACTTAAAAACATTATGTTTGTTTGGTGATGAGTTTGATCGTGCATTACATGATAATGTAGTGTTTGTTAGTGCAAATATTACGATATTTAATCTATACATTCTCATTTGTTTTGTTGATGACAAACATGTAACTTGTAATACATAACGTAAAATGTATAAGTTACTTGTAATTATATATTGTCTCAACACCTCTCGACGACTCAAGTCCTTGTATGCTACAACACAGGTTCGTACATGTTTGTTATGTTGCGTTATGATCAAACCCCCAACAAACCATTAAAACATGTTTAGTACTAGTGTTTACATATTGGGTAAATATATACATAACTAGTATATATTATAAGGGGTAATATAAATGGGTAAAAAACTTAAGTATTTGACCCATTGACCAAATACATTGAATGCAGTTGGGTAAAACCCAAAGTCCATAACCCATACCCAATGTCTAGATACATTGTACCTTGGTGAGCACTCAAAACCATGGACTAGATGCATTGCATCTTGTAGATACATTGAATCTACTTGGTACCCATAACCCATGACCCATACCCAATGTCTAGATACATTGTACCCTTGGTGGGCACTCAAAACCATGGACTAGATACATTGCATCTTATAGATACATTGAATCTACTTGGTACCCATAACCCATAACCCATAACCGATGACCCAAAACCCATGGGTAAAAGGGAGTGTCCCACGGATCCCCAGTAATACACTGGACGGATCCCTCAAGGGAGGGATCCGTGGGATCCGAGGAACAGTGGCTAGTTTTCTTCTATAAATAGTGAGCCATTTCTTCATTGTTCCACACACTTTTACACATAGTTACTCTTCACCATTTATAGGATAGTTAGATCATTAGGAAACATGTAAACCACCCACATCTCATATGATCATAAGGCTTCTAACTTTCATTTGTTGTAAGCATACTCCGGAAGTGATCCTCCAAAGCAAGCTTAGAGATCTTGCTTCTTTACCTACTGAAGTGATCACCCATCACAAGATACAAGCACATGAAGATCTTCTACAACAAGCTTGGTAAACTTGTCATCTTCATTCATAGAAGACTAACTACATCATGCTTTGGGTTCTTGATGTTTAGTCTAGGATTTCATATCCATTAGACACATTGTCTTAGATAATGTCTAGTATCATATTCTTGTATCTATGACTAGACTAGATGGTTTATGTGTTTGTGCCATAAAACACAAGGTTTGTTATGTTGGGCCACAAAATATAACGGGTGTCATGGATGTGTCAAAGGCATTAGTGAAGAGTGTCGAAGATCCGTGTTGAAGGCATTAGTGAAAGGTGCTGAAGGATCGTGTCAATGGCATTAGTGAAAGATGCCTAGGGTGTACATTCGATATGGTGTGTTTCGATGTACAAGATATAGTAGTATTGGATCCAAGGATGGTTATATCCTTGATGGTGTTCTAACACGGAGTAGATCTCCTTGAGATTAGGTGTTGTGTTGTGATGGGTAGTAGTTCCTCCATAATGGAACTAGGTGCTTAGCCTAGTACCTAATAAAGGGTAGGCAACGTTGTGATAGGTGTAGTTCACCTTGGTGTAAAAGAACTAGGTGCTTAGCCTACTACCTAATAAAAGGTAGGCGACGTTGTGATAGGTGTGGTTCACCTTGGAGTGAAAGAACCCGGTGGTTAGCCTAGTACCAGAAAAAGAGTAGGCGACATTGTGAAGGCTTCTCCGCCATAAGGAGTTGGTGTCGTGTAGTGATTATGAACTCTCGAGTAGGTGACTCGGGGAGTGGAGTAGGGAAAGGAAGGTGTTCTTGTAGCCGAACCACTATAAATCCTCGTGTTGGTTTGTCTATCCTTTTACTTATCGCTTTAGGTTTATTCTTGCATTACATTGTTTATTTTCTATGTGGTTGATGTCTATGTTTGTGAATTGTGATACATACTTGGTCTTTCATATAGTCACAAACTATATTTAACACTTTACATATTATGACACGCTTGATCAAGAAAAAGCAACCGGACGAATAATGGTGAAACTTGATTTATAATGAACCATTAATCTTGCGGAATCTTATGTGATATTAAGGGGTTGGCCTTACATGCCATAATGCGTTAAATGCATCCCAGCGTCGAGATTAGCAAGTGCAATGGTTTATACTATATTTGATACAAAAGTTTTAAGTTTGAAACGGAAACGTATTCACCCACCCTCTACGTTTTCACAATTGGTATCAGAGCGGGTTGGCTCTAGTTTTTAAAACAAATGGTTTTCAAAATGAGTAAGGTCCTCGTATCAAATTTTTTGGTGAAGTCAAGCATAATATGAAAAGTGTTTTGTTGATTTTTTTTCTTTGAAGTTTTGTTGTTAGATATCTTGTTAATCAAGCTTGAATAAAGGTAAAAATGGTTAATATAACTTCACCAAAAAGTCTACAAAGGTTAAACCTTTTCGTCGGGTCAAAACGTGCATTTTTGTAATTCTGTGTCAGATCCGCGGATCCCTCGGGTTACACTGGACGGATCCCTAAAGCAAGGGATCCGTGGTACAGAAGACAGTTTTTGTCTGAATTTCAAAAATTCATAACTAATTAACCGTAAGTCGTTAGAAGTCGTGCCACCTATCGTTTTAAAGGTATTTGAGTCTACTTTCATTTAAAAATGATTTCATAAACTTATTCAAAACAATAATTTACAGAATCATTGATTTATAATAGAAAGTTATTTTTCGGTTATAACTCTTGCACAAACTTTTGATCTAATTGCAGACGGATGTTTTCGCTTTTGAATAACAATGTGTCCTCTTTTGAAATTAAGGTTTGATCATATTTATAAATATAAAAGAAACTAATCAAGCTTGGTATACATGTTTATATTTAACACAAAGAAATGAAAAGAACTTTCGTATGCTATGCTAAATGATAAATTGTCTTCTTTGCATTACTTAATTATTTGATTATCTCAAATAGCTTTTGTGCTTGTTTGATTGAATAACATATGTGGTTTCCTTACCTTGCTATTCATTTTCTTGTTTGTCGATTTAGTAATATTCTACTAATCAATGTGCTATTTGAAGGAGTGTTTGGGATAACATCTAGTTGTGTCGAAAATGTTAGTTTAGATACTTAGATAAGTCATATAAGTTGAAAAATGTTTAAAACATATAACACACTAAATGGATTTTTGATTGAGTTTGTCATGTGTGCAACATAAATGTTTTATGTGCTTATATGATTTCTTTTGTTCTTGTATCATTTTCTAAAAACAACAAGAATGTACATCGGATCATAACCTACACTTGTGTTGATGATGTACTCTCCCATTTTCCTTTTCATGATCGCTTTCCAAGCTTCATAGTAGGATTGACAACTTGATTATTTCATCCGATATACTCAAGTAAATTATTTTGCAACGCAAATATATTTGTTCATATCCGAAAGTCTAAACTCAAGCTTTCCAACAACATATGTTGAACTAGCTCATCCAACCATTTTTTGTTGTTCACCATATGGACAACTATTAAATTTATTTTTAACATGACACCTTAGTTGTCTCAAGTATAATATTAAACGAAGCAAAGTATCATCATTGTTACTCTTTGATAGGCCATTGTAGGAATATAAATTTTCCTAACTTGAGAATGAATACTGGAGAACTTATTGCACTAGAAACTCAATTTGACCTAACGGTTGAATTGTTTCCCTGATAGAAGTTGGGTATGTGGAGTCGCCCGTAAAAATGGTCGTGTTTAGCCGTAATTGAGCACCGCTAGTAATAGTCTCATATTCATTCTCTCACATGGGAAATTTATACTCCTATGTTTTCCTAAAGTAAGTTTACAATGGAAATACTTTGCATTGTCTTAGGATTACTAATCAAACAAGTTGTAAAATTAATTTTTCTTTTAGTTAATCACAACCACTTGCCTCATCAAGCGATTATCTTGCTTTAATCGAGAAGAACTGCATGACTTCATGGACGAAGCTCATTGTACGCTAATCATCATCCGTAATAACTAGATTGTCCTAAACTAGCACCTCACAACTCTTTTGTCTTGAACACCATCATGTGATCTTTTCTTTCAAGACACATACCTTGCATATCATTGTTAGTGTAAATGATTTACTAATCTAGACCGTAAATTTGTTTTAGGCTTCTTGAATAGTGCTTGTTAAGTTTGCTAAACCTTTGTGTTATTTGTGAGCTCGATCTCATTTGATTGCCTATATGTGATCTCTACATGCTCTCCTTGCTTTGCTTAACGTGTATACATGTGTGCTTGCTGTAAAAACCATTAGTTACCATCAATCATTTTCTCTTGATCATTTAAGTCCATCTTCATGTAAGACACTTAAGAGACTGAGTAACTTAGGATATGTAGGTGCTAGACCTTGATAGAACCCAATCACCTCTTTTTCACCTCATTTGTTAGCCGGATCCCTCTAGTGAGGGAACCGGTGGAACCGTGGAACAGTAGGAACTTTATCTCTTTAGATAATCATTTCAAATTTCCTTTTTCCCACACAAGCACTTGTTCAACACTTAGGATTATCTGTTTCCTATATGTTTATAAATGAGTTGCATTTATATGAGTCTTTACGTGTTCTTCCTTTTTGTTTCATGATTTTATGTGAATAATTTATCCATTGGTATAAATGTTTTCCTTTTGTACTAACTCTTTTGGATTCTTGTAGGATGACAATAGTCGATTTCATCATCAAGTCAAGTTGTGCTCATTCGCACATTTTTTTGTTATTTCTAATCTTGCATCATCCTAACCATCTTACTCCACTTTTATCACTACTCACAAAATCATCATGTCTACCACCTCTATTGAGTCATCAACCAAGTCAAAGATTCACCTTGATACCTTTCATCACCTCTACCACAACTTCCATACCTCTAAGTCATAATAATGATTTCTATCATTATCAACGTGTCCAAAGGTCTAGTTCATGATCTACGTGATGAAGTATGTCTCATGTTCTACCACATCCTATTTGTGTCAACCACATCCTGCAAGTGTCTCATTACCACTACAATTCATGGTCGCTCAACCATCCTTCACAAACATCTATGTTGTCAAAAGCCAAGTGAATTTCGTAATGAAATGCGTCTCATCCCTAAGCACATTTTTTCTTACCTTGAACAAACCTTACAACCTCTAAACCAACCATGATGATGCAAGTAGTAGGATTATTCTCTTTTTGACACTAATCCTTTCTTTGTAGGTTCATACATATACACTTTGATGTGTATGGGATTCTCGTCTATTTATGGACGAAATTTTACACTTTTTTGTAGGTTCTTCTTGACGCCCTCTGTCACACCCCCAAATTACCTGTTTTGCAGCGGAATGGAATTCCTGGGGGTCGAATATCATAGCATCACAATCACAGTTATATTGAACGACTTAAAGTGTCGTTTGGAAAACACATCGTTTGATTTAATAAATTAATCAGAGTTTACAAAGTATAGGTGCCAAATGAAAGTCACTATGTACGGAAATAAATTTGATACAATTCAAACGATGTTTTTAAAGCTCATAAAACCCAAGTGAGACGCGTCGTCACCGCGACTCTATGATATGTCCACATGCATGCCATGAAGTGAATGCCTTAGATACCTGAGATAAAACATGCTAAAAAGTGTCAACACAAAGGTTGAGTGAGTTCATAGAGTTTGAGTTGAAATGTAAAGCTTTTCAAAATCGTTTATGCAGCAAAGGCATTGTAAATCCACTCAGTTCCAAGTTCCGCCCATACAAAACTTGCAACCTGTGTGTTCACAACCCACTGCCCAAAATGTGTATAGTTTATGTTCAAGCACATGATGTCAAATGAATTCACAATAGTACCTAACTCGACGTAAAACCATAGCACATAATCAATAGCACCTGACTCAATGTATCAGTAGTCAACTGATTTAGAACATTATACGACGTAAAACTATAGCACATAATCAATAGCACCTGACTCAATGTATCAGTAGTCAACTGTTTTAAGAACATTATACGACGTAGAACTATAGCACATAATCAATAGCACCTGACTCAATGTATCAGTAGTCAACTGATTTAGAACATTATACGACGTAGAACTATAGCACATAAACAAGAACAATTGATATAGTACAACATTCGGTTTTGAAACGATGGTGATCATGATAGAATTTATCCTTAAAAATATAAAGTACTTGTGAAAAATAGTTAAGCATGTATCTCCCCCAAAAGTAGTATAAAAACAATTGAAAATGGGGCTATGGAAACTCACTTGGACAATGATGCGATGGCAAAAGTGAGTACACCGAAATGTAGCGTGAATCTATAAACTTGACCTATTATGAATGATATGATATATAATAAGTTATGATGTAATGTTATGCATGCAATTCGTATGATATCTGTACCACTTGTGAATTTTTGAAGATAACGTTTATCGTCGAAATATATGTTTATGACATGTCGTCATTTTATAAAATACTTTACAAGTATTTACGTTGAAACAACCTCCTACGATAGTCGTTTAGTGATTTATTGTGAAATTATAACTTTTCGTCGTAAAATAATGTCATTGAAAATTTCATGAAAGTGACTAAAACGGCCTTGAAAAGCTAGTCGTAAAATGGTGTACGTCGAGCGTTAGGAAACGAACTCAACGGTTTTGAGAAGCTTGTATCATTATCTCAAAGTTTTAGCATTTAAGTTTTCATCCTAGAGGTCTTGATCATAGAGAAAAATATAGGTAAAGTATGGTACTTGTGTCCAAAATATTGTTTAAGGGTGGTTTTCAGCAATGTTAAAAACAACCCTCAACATGGTCATTCGCGGCCGATATGTTTGTCTATTAGAAAATATATTAGTTATGCTTATATAAAATAGTTACGGCAACTTGTTTAAAATGTGAATAACTTAATCGTTATAAGTCCGTTTTCTACGTTTTATATATCTTCGGAATCGTGATAATATATACTAATATATTTTTGATAAGTCGACACATTTAATAACGCTTAAGATTCATTTTTGACTCGTAAAAAGTTGATATAACATGCTGAATTTTCTGAAGATTATAGTTTTCGTCGTCAAACTTGAAAATAGCATAACTTCTTCGTTATAACTCCGTTTTAACCCGTTCAAGCGGCCACGTTTTCGTTTTAAAGTGTATTTTCTAAATATCTAGGCCAAAAATTTTTATCTACTGTCGAAAATTCCAGAATTCAAAAATATGGACAGACCCTTAATTAAACTTGTCGAAATGAGATTTTCTCGCGCCAAACCTATTCCAACCAATTCAAAACAACTCCGAAGCTATTCTAATCCTACAATACACCTTCTTAGGGTGTCATGGGTTCCTAGACATCACCAAAAGTGATATATTTCAAGGAGTAATTATAGGATAACAAATATAAATTAATAGTGCTTATAAACAATTTAAGTGGTATAGACATCATATAACTTGTATGTTTTACTCAAGCATGATAAAAATGAACATAACATGAATATGAAAGATGAAAATGAGTATGAAATGCTTACTAGTTACTTGATGAGGTTTTATGAACAAAGGATTAATCCTAAACACCCAAGGTTTTTATTTCACAACCTTAATCAAGAGTGTGACTAGAGTGTAAATAACTTGTCTTGAAAATTTTTGATGATCTCCTCTTGATCCTTATGGTTGGCCGGTTTGTGAAGAGAAGAGAGAAAGGATATTTTGATCTTACACTTTGCAAATATTATGTTGTATGTGTTTGAATAATTGTATAATATGATATATAAGCTAAGATATTTAGGAAATCTCATGTGACTCACCCCCTTGTGTCGACAAGGGGGTTTTAATGTTTAGATAATACATTTTTTTTAATGTATAAATGTTAAGTAAATGTGAAGTTAAATAAAGATAGTTAGTAACTTGTATACACATTTGAACATTTAGGGTAGCGTTAGCTAAAAATAAATTTTAACGGGTCAAAATAAAATATATTGAAGTCATAAAAATTATAAAAATACATTTCTTGCAAAATTTGAGTGAAATAATAATTATCGTGTAGTTTTAACGAAAACCGTCGTAATTATATAAATATAACAATTTATATACAAAATAAATTTAAAACACTGGGTAAACTTATAATATTATTTTTATAATATTAATATGAGTATAAAAATATATCGGGATAATTTTTGGAAGTATCGGATCAATTGTTCAAAATAATTAATTACGCGATAGCGTTTATTTAATAAAAATTTACGTTTGACGTAAAATGCAAAACCATGCATGAACTAATGTGATGATAATGATGCTAATGATATGTAGAATAAACCTAGTCTATATGTAATGTCTTTGATGATCGTTCATGAATTCGCAGCTAAACCATTAAGGTTACGCAAATTTGATACTCGTAAACCTAGTTTACGATAAATGATGAAATAGTGAAACTTGAATAGTGATTTGAGAAATGACCTAAAAATACGAGTTGTCACATTCGCCCATCCAAAAAGGAATTCAGTCCCTGAATTCAGTTCGTGTTAGTCTATCGAATTTTTGAGTTTGTGATGAATAACGAGGAAAGAAGACATGAGGAAGTGTCGTTACGGTTATCGATGATTAAGAGTGTATAAAACATCATAGTAGAGAAATATTGGATGAATATCTCCGATGAGCATCATTTTGACTTTGGAATATGTGAAAATTTTGCTTGCACTAAGATTTATAAATAACTGCTCCCAACATAACATGATCCCTCCAGAATTAGACATAGTTAGCTAGGCTATGTATAATTAAGGAACGATAATGTGACGTTCGGTTTAGTTGTTATAACTCTCAATGTTTACATAGATTTAAACCGTGTCGTTAAAATGGCATTTAAAGTAGAAGGAAGTAAAATTCTCGTAAGTGATAACAAATCGGAAGGAAAAGAAAGTACGCTTAATGAGAATATTTTACAACAAGTGGTTTATCAAAAGTAGTACATCCTAAGTCATAAGATCCGAATACGATGGAAGACATAAACTTAGTACGACATAGTAGATAAGGAAAATTAAGACTGTTAGTTTCCGAACTTCTTCAGTCTTCCGCGTTGTTGAGACCATGACGAGCTTCTCCTCCTTCTAACATGTATGCATTCCCATGAGCACCTTCAACTTGTTGACCTTGGTTTTGAGGACATTGATTCCGATAGTGTCCTTGCTCCCCACATCCGAAACATGTAACTATGGCCTTGCCCTTGCAGTCCTTAGCAAGGTGTCCCACTTTGTGACAGCTAAAGCATATACCACATGGACCATTATGATGTAGCGTGCATTGGTGGCATCGTGGTAAGTTTCCAGTATAAGCTCTTCCCTTTGTTGGTGCAGCAACATAGACCCTGGCGACTTCTTGTCTTCTATTCAGTTGTTGGTGATGGTTAGTGTTACGGTTTTGGTTGTTGTTATCATAACCTCCCTGGTCATTTTCCCATTTCCTTTTGTTGTTGCTAGTTTGGTTGTTGTGGTTGTTGATGCGGTTATTGTTGATAATGTTTTCCCCTTTCACAACTTGAGCCATGAGTTTTTGAGTTATCCTGATAGTTTCTTCAATTGTTTGTAGATCGGAAGAAGTTACATCTCCTTGAATACATTGTGGAAGTCCTCCAATGAAATTTTCCAGCAGTTTCTCATTGTCCGAAACCATTGATGGGCATAGTGCAGCCAATTCTTGAAACCTCCTGATGTAGGTCTCGATGTCATAACCAACAGTCACTAACTCATAAAATTCCGTTTCTAATTTCTTCACCTCCGTGCATGGACAATACTTCTTAGTTACCAGATTCTTGAATTCATCCCACGTGAGCTTGTAAGCATTTTCGATACCAATAGGCTGCGCATACGAATTCCACCATGACATTGCACCATCTAAGAGTGTACCAGTGGCAAACTTCACCTTGTAGTCATCTGGGCAATTGCATAGAAGAAACACAGACTCCATTTTCTCAAACCATCGAACCATAGCAGTGGCTCCTTCCGTGCCTTTGAACTTTGTGGGATCACAGTTCTTAAAGTCCTTGTATGTACAATTTCGAACTCCAGATCCTCCTGCAGCTCCTGTAGCAGTAGCAAGTCTAGCAGCTTCAGCAGCAGCCGTGGCCTCAGCAGCAGCAGCTACCGTTGCTCGTTCTTTCCTTAGTGCCTCGGCTATACTATCCTCTATATACCTTTGGATAGCAGCTGGTGTCATTTCTGGTGCAGCTTTCTTCGGCGTCATAACTCTTCAAAATAAGGGGAAAAATGAGACGTAGAAAAGTCCTATGTTAAGAATAAGCGCTCTAAAGAGATGTGATGTGAGGTGATAAGTTTGAGGTTACTTTTCAAAATGAGTGATGGTTTAGTGACTTAGTGCGTGAATAACGTGTAACTCGACATGTTGGTGATGATCAAGGGAGTGAGAGTGACTTCGCCCTACTTAAAGGTTTTATCTCGGCATTCAACGTTATCGGTAATGAATCAATTGATGTAAAAATTGTGATAGGGAATGACAAGGTATTCTCCACATTGGAGTCTAAAGGAAGGATAATGGAATGGGTATCTGAGGGCATCTATGTAACAATTGATTTGAAATGAAAGTAAACAACTCGAAAAATGTACGTATAAACCGCATGTAAAGTGAATATGCACTTATGATGAAATGATGAGATGCTATGATGATGTAGTCATAGTCTAGGGTCAATGATGCAACCTAGTTCTCTATAACTGAAGCTCTGATGCCAATCTGTCACACCCCCAAATTACCTGTTTTGCAGCGGAATGGAATTCCTGGGGGTCGACTGTCATAGCATCACAATCACAGTTATATTGAACGACTTAAAGTGTCGTTTGGAAAACACATCGTTTGATTTAATAAATTAATCAGAGTTTACAAAGTATAGGTCCCAAATGAAAGTCACTATGTACGGAAATAAATTTGATACAATTCAAACGATGTTTTTAAAGCTCATAAAACCCAAGTGAGACGCGTCGTCACCGCGACTCTATGATATGTCCACATGCATGCCATGAAGTGAATGCCTTAGATACCTGAGATAAAACATGCTAAAAAGTGTCAACACAAAGGTTGAGTGAGTTCATAGAGTTTGAGTTGAAATGTAAAGCTTTTCAAAATCGTTTATGCAGCAAAGGCATTGTAAATCCACTCAGTTCCAAGTTCCGCCCATACAAAACTTGCAACCTGTGTGTTCACAACCCACTGCCCAAAATGTGTATAGTTTATGTTCAAGCACATGATGTCAAATGAATTCACAATAGTACCTAACTCGACGTAAAACCATAGCACATAATCAATAGCACCTGACTCAATGTATCAGTAGTCTACTGATTTAGAACATTATATGACGTAAAACTATAGCACATAATCAATAGCACCTGACTCAATGTATCAGTAGTCAACTGATTTAGAACATTATATGACGTAGAACTATAGCACATAATCAATAGCACCTGACTCAATGTATCAGTAGTCAACTGATTTAGAACATTATACGACGTAGAACTATAGCACATAAACAAGAACAACTGATATAGTACAACATTCGGTTTCGCAACGATGGTGATCATGGTAGAATTTATCCTTAAAAATATAAAGTACTTGTGAAAAATAGTTAAGCATGTATCTCCCCCAAAAGTAGTATAAAAACAATTGAAAATGGGGCTATGGAAACTCACTTGGACAATGATGCGATGGCAAAAGTGAGTACACCGAAATGTAGCGTGAATCTATAAACTTGACCTATTATGAATGATATGATATATAATAAGTTATGATGTAATGTTATGCATGCAATTCGTATGATATCTATACCACTTGTGAATTTTTGAAGATAACGTTTATCGTCGAAATATATGTTTATGACATGTCGTCATTTTATAAAATACTTTACAAGTATTTACGTTGAAACAACCTCCTACGATAGTCGTTTAGTGATTTATTGTGAAATTATAACTTTTCGTCGTAAAATAATGTCATTGAAAATTTCATGAAAGTGACTAAAACGGCCTTGAAAAGCTAGTCGTAAAATGGTGTACGTCGAGCGTTAGGAAACGAACTCAACGGTTTTGGGAAGCTTGTATCATTATCTCAAAGTTTTAGCATTTAAGTTTTCATCCTAGAGGTCTTGATCATAGAGAAAAATATAGGTAAAGTATGGTACTTGTATCCAAAATATTGTTTAAGGGTGGTTTTCGGCAAAGTTTAAGTGACCGTATATTACTCGTTACAACTCCGTTTGACGAACGGTTGGACGTTTTGGAAAATAGGCTAGGCGAACTTACTTTTACTAGAAGACATTGTTTCATAAAAAGTACTCCATCAATGTTAAAAACAACCCTCAACATGGTCATTCGCGGCCGATATGTTTGTCTATTAGAAAATATATTAGTTATGCTTATATAAAATAGTTACGGCAACTTGTTTAAAATGTGAATAACTTAATCGTTATAAGTCCATTTTCTACGTTTTATATATCCTCGGAATCGTGATAATATATACTAATATATTTTTGATAAGTCGACACATTTAATAACGCTTAAGATTCATTTTGACTCGTAAAAAGTTGATATAACATGCTGAATTTTCTGAAGATTATAGTTTTCGTCGTCAAACTTGAAAATAGCATAACTTCTTCGTTATAACTCCGTTTTAACCCGTTCAAGCGGCCACGTTTTCGTTTTAAAGTGTATTTTCTAAATATCTAGGCCAAAAATTTTTATCTACTGTCGAAAATTCCAGAATTCAAAAATATGGACAGACCCTTAATTAAACTTGTCGAAATGAGATTTTCTCGCGCCAAACCTATTCCAACCAATTCAAAACAACTCCGAAGCTATTCTAATCCTACCATACACCTTCTTAGGGTGTCATGGGTTCCTAGACATCACCAAAAGTGATATATTTCAAGGAGTAATTATAGGATAACAAATATAAATTAATAGTGCTTATAAACAATTTAAGTGGTATAGACATCATATAACTTGTATGTTTTACTCAAGCATGATAAAAATGAACATAACATGAATATGAAAGATGAAAATGAGTATGAAATGCTTACTAGTTACTTGATGAGGTTTTATGAACAAAGGATTAATCCTAAACACCCAAGGTTTTTATTTCACAACCTTAATCAAGAGTGTGACTAGAGTGTAAATAACTTGTCTTGAAATTTTTTGATGATCTCCTCTTGATCCTTATGGTTGGCCGGTTTGTGAAGAGAAGAGAGAAAGGATATTTTGATCTTACACTTTGCAAATATTATGTTGTATGTGTTTGAATAATTGTATAATATGATATATAAGCTAAGATATTTAGGAAATCTCATGTGACTCACCCCCTTGTGTCGACAAGGGGGTTTTAATGTTTAGATAATACATATTTTTTTTTAATGTATAAATGTTAAGTAAATGTGAAGTTAAATAAAGATAGTTAGTAACTTGTATATACATTTGAGCATTTAGGGTAGCGTTAGCTAAAAATAAATTTTAACGGGTCAAAATAAAATATATTGAAGTCATAAAAATTATAAAAATACATTTCTTGCAAAATTTGAGTGAAATAATAATTATCGTGTAGTTTTAATGAAAACCGTCGTAATTATATAAATATAACAATTTATATACAAAATAAATTTAAAACACTGGGTAAACTTATAATATTATTTTTATAATCTTAATATGAGTATAAAAATATATCGGGATAATTTTTGGAAGTATCGGATCAATTGTTCAAAATAATTAATTACGCGATAGCGTTTATTTAATAAAAATTTACGTTTGACGTAAAATGCAAAACCATGCATAAACTAATGTGATGATAATGATGCTAATGATATGTAGACTAAACCTAGTCTATATGTAATGTCTTTGATGATCGTTCATGAATTCGCAGCTAAACCATTAAGGTTACGCAAATTTGATACTCGTAAACCTAGTTTACGATAAATGATGAAATAGTGAAACTTGAATAGTGATTTGAGAAATGACCTGAAAATACGAGTTGTCACACCCTCGAGCTAGGGGGAGCTTCAGTCGAGCTTTTACAAAGTGCATCATATGACTTACTCGTCCAAGGACGAATATAATTTTGCACTAACTTTTTGTTTTGTAGATTTTCAAAACACACTAGGAGAACTTGACGCTCTCAATAAAGGGGAGTTTTTCGTCAAAGCAAAAACATTGCAAATTTTGCAATACTTTTGTCTTAGCCTTCCTAAAATACTTGACGCCCTTAACAAGGAGGAGCAACCGTCAAGGGGGAGCATGCACACATTCATTCTTCAAAATTCCTTTATGTTTCAACAAAAGGGAGAGTTCTTTCTCATCATATATATTTCCTTTTTCTTTTCTTCTTAACACTAACCTTGATGTAGGTTAAGCCTCAAAAATTTGATCCATTGAGCCGTTGGCAATAATGGTTATAATTCAAAAGATCTTTCTATTTTTTTTTGTGTGATTCTCTAGGTTCCTCTTAAAGGCGAGATCACCACATTTTGAAGACGTGCAAGCTCAACGTCAAGAGTTGCTAAGCTTCGTTATTAGTGTTTCGTGTTGAAGGTATTGGCGTGCTGTGCTAATTGGAGCAATAAGGTGTTTTTTCTTTTAACTTTACTAGGGATGATGCAAACTCGCCATTCTTGGGAGAAATTAAGGTTAAAGGACACACCCTTTTTGTTTCGACAAAAGGGGGAGAAGAGTGTAAACGGATAAGGTAATGTATAGGAAGTACGGACACAAGTAACTTTGACATTTTACCTATCTATTACGTTTACATATATTTTGTCATCATCAAAAAGGGGGAGATTGTTACTGCAAATATTAGGATATTTAATCTATACATTCTCATTTGTTTTGTTGATGACAAACATGTAACTTATAATACATAACGTAAAATGTATAAGTTATTTGTAATTATATATTGTCTCAACACCTCTCGACGACCCAAGTCCTTGTATGCTACAACACAGGTTCGTACATGTTTGTTATGTTGTGTTATGATCAAACCCCCAACAAACCATTAAAACATGTTTAGTACTAGTTTTTACATATTGGGTAAATATATACATAACTAGTATATATTATAAGGGGTAATATAAATGGGTAGAAAACTTAAGTATTTGACCCATTGACCAAATACATTGAATGTAGTTGGGTAAAACCCAAAGTCCATAACGCATACCCAATGTCTAGATACATTGTACCTTGGTGAGCACTCAAAACCATGGACTAGATGCATTGCATCTTGTAGATACATTGAATCTACTTGGTACCCATAACCCATGACCCATACCCAATGTCTAGATACATTGTACCCTTGGTGGGCACTCAAAATCATGGACTAGATACATTGCATCTTATAGATACATTGAATCTACTTGGTACCCATAACCCATAACCCATAACCCATGACCCATGACCCAAAACCCATGGGTAAAAGGGAGCGTCCCACGGATCCCCAGTAATACACTGGACGGATCCCTCAAGGGAGGGATCCGTGGGATCCGGGGAACAGTGGCTAGTTTTCTTCTATAAATAGTGAGCCATTTCTTCATTGTTCCACACACTTTCACAAATAGTTACTCTCCACCATTTATAGGATAGTTAGATCATTAGGAAACATGTAAACCACCCACATCTCATATGATCATAATGCTTCTAACTTTCATTTGTTGTAAGCATACTCCCGAAGTGATCCTCCAAAGCAAGCTTAGAGATCTTGCTTCTTTACCTACTGAAGTGATCACCCATCACAAGATACAAGCACATGAAGATCTTCTACAACAAGCTTGGGAAACTTGTCATCTTCATTCATAGAAGACTAACTACATCATGCTTTGGGTTCTTGATGTTTAGTCTAGGATTTCATATCCATTAGACACATTGTCTTGGATAATGTCTAGTATCATATTCTTGTATCTATGACTAGACTAGATGGTTTATGTGTTTGTGCCATAAAACACAAGGTTTGTTATGTTGGGCCACAAAACATAACGGGTGTCATAGATGTGTCAAAGGCATTAGTGAAGAGTGTCGAAGATCCGTGTTGAAGGCATTAGTGAAAGGTGCTGAAGGATCGTGTCAATGGCATTAGTGAAAGATGCCTAGGGTGTACATTCGATATGGTGTGTTTCGATGTACAAGATATAGTAGTATTGGATCCAAGGATGGTTATATCCTTGATGGTGTTCTAACACGGAGTAGATCTCCTTGAGATTAGGTGTTGTGTTGTGATGGGTAGTAGTTCCTCCATAATGGAACTAGGTGCTTAGCCTAGTACCTAATAAAGGGTAGGCAACGTTGTGATAGGTGTAGTTCACCTTGGTGTAAAAGAACTAGGTGCTTAGCCTACTACCTAATAAAAGGTAGGCGACGTTGTGATAGGTGTGGTTCACCTTGGAGTGAAAGAACCCGGTGGTTAGCCTAGTACCGGAAAAAGAGTAGGCGACGCTGTGAAGGCTTATCCGCCATAAGGAGTTGGTGTCGTGTAGTGATTACGAACTCTCGAGTAGGTGACTCGGGGAGTGGAGTAGGGAAAGGAAGGTGTTCTTGTAGCCGAACCACTATAAATCCTCGTGTTGGTTTGTCTATCCTTTTACTTATCTCTTTACGTTTATTCTTGCATTACATTGTTTATTTTCTATGTGGTTGATGTCTATGTTTGTGAATTGTGATACATACTTGGTCTTTCATATAGTCACAAACTATATTTAACACTTTACATATTATGACACGCTTGATCAAGAAAAAGCAACTGGACGAATAATTGTGAAACTTGATTTATAATGAACCATTAATCTTGAGGAATCTTATGTGATATTAAGGGGTTGGCCTTACATGCCGTAATGCGTTAAATGCATCCTCGCGTCGAGATTAGCAAATGCAATGGTTTATACTATATTTGATACAAAAGTTTTAAGTTTGAAATGGAAACGTATTCACCCCCCTCAACGTTTTCACAGTGTTGATGTGTAAGTGGCCATTGGTCATTGGGGGGTTGCAATAACATTGGTTTGGCTCAAGCTAAAAGGGGTCCCACGATGGTTTGGCATTTGGGTGGCACCATTACACCCAATGCTCTAAAACTTTGCTATCAGATCGACCACTTGCATATCAGCACTACATTAACATTTAGTACACGATCAAACTCATCACCGAACAAACATAATAGTGACCATGAAACCCACCACCAAACTCATTTTTTTAATAAAAACTAAATTAATTTTTCATTAAAACTTAAAAAGATTACATTAAAAATAGAAAACACAAACTTACGAAACTATAAAAAATAAACTAATAATCTAAATTATATTTCTCTTTAATGTTCTTCTTCATCTCGGGCTCTTTTTCGAGGTTGATTCCAGTCAAGTATTGACGAGACTTATATAGAACAATTTGTATTCTTGTCATTGTTTTTTTTTTTTTTTTTTTTTGAAGTTGAACAGTTGAGGTTGAACATTTGTTGTGGTAGTTCGTAGTTCTTTTGTTCAATTTACATTTCCTACCTCTTTATCTTCAAAAAGGCATTATGATATACTTTCTTCATTGAAAAAAAAAGACGATTGGGATTTTGTAAATTCGTTCACCAACAACTTCACAAATGGTTCATCACTACCTGCAGATGAAGACGTTGATGGAATGGACAATTATGTTGCTTTCTTCTTGGCTTTGTCCCTGCCCATTGTTCGAATTTCTTGCACCTCCCATTCCTCATCTTCTTCGTCCACTGCGTTGTTGAGATTGAAACCACCTCCTGCTGTCTTTGATGTGTTGAAAGAGGTGGACTCCAATTTCCTTGGTCTTTTAAGTAAGCATCTTGATTTCTCAAATTTTGAGAATTTCCACATACTTCCATCTTTTATGATCTTTTAAAATTCTCCGCACAAGAATCCGTACGCAACACGATATTTATCAATTGCCTTTTGAAGGACCACCTCGTCACTAGATCCACTCTTATTCCTTCTAACCACATTCCAATTGAGCAACTTTAGGTCGCAAAACCTTTCGTTTTTCGTTTAAAGATTCATAGGTACGAGTGTCAGTTACCCTCATTTCTTTTTCAGGCAAAATACCTCCATCCAACACCTTGCGTTTTCTTCATATTTCCTTTGGTATTCTCTTCGGATGTACGAACTCATCCTTTGCACAATGCAACTTTTTCTTCCATGGTCCATGATGCTATAATGTTCCTCAGAATCACCTTTTTAGACGTCTTTCCTTGACGTCTATTTAACGGCTTCTTTTATATGGGAGGGACTTCTACGACGGAAGAGTCATCGTCAATGGGTTTAAATAGAAAATAAGCTCAGGGTTGATCACTTGTAAAAGGGTAAAATCATCAACATTTAATTGATGAATGGGAGAAATAGGTTGAGATTGGTTTGGAGGTGGTGATGAAGAATCAGGTTACGTTTGTAGTGATGTTGGGTCATGGTACATTTGTGGTTGATACATAGGTTGTTGTGGTTATGGTTGATACGTACGTATGGATGGTTAGTTGTGGTATTGTTGTTGTGGTTGTTATGTTCCGTAAACAAAAGTTGGGGCTCGAAAATTAATCTGTGGTGAGTGGCCGAGAATAAAATTTGAATTGGGTGTCTGGACGTTTTGTTGTCACTATTGTGTGGGGTTTTATTTTTTGGGATGTTTTGAGACATTTTGGAACTATATAAAAAAGAGAATGAGATTTAAAATTGTGAACTAAAATGACGGGATACAGCAATATTTATAGGTAAATAAATGATTTAGATATAAATAAATAAAAAATTTACACAAAATACCCAACGACTTTTTTATGACCATTGGGGCCTTGGGGGTGTTTAAGCTTGTATAAATTCTGGTGATCACCGCCACCAAACTCGAGCCAAAGTGGAGCCATCATGCGTGGTGACGGTGGGCAACCATCACAAGTAGGGTATAGTCTCATTAAGCTCAACCTAATACGAGTATGATATAACAAATAACATGTTTTTTTAAGAGATAGAAAATTGTTATGTGTTTTAAGAGGTCGTTGTTAATTATAAGTGAAAGTTTACTAAAAGTGTATGTTGAAACAATCTCTTTTTAAATTAAATTAAATAAAACAGATACATAGACGTATCCCCTTGCCTCTGAAAACTTATGAAACCACATATATCGACTTATATTTATTTTCTTAATGCATTCGTAGTTTGTTGCTATAAAAAATTTTATGAAATTGTTTTTTTCTTTTTTTTTTTTTGAATTAAGAAGTATCTTTGCATGAAATTTTGAACATGATACATGTAGGCAAGTATTTCCAATATGAAAAGTATGTATTGTCTAAATGATTATTCATATTTCTAGGTTGTGATGATTAATAGTCAGAACCAAAGGAATTGCATTGTTTTATTATGTTAGAAAGTATACTTGGATTATACGCAATACATAGTGCGTAGAGAGCACTTCTATACCAAGAAAGTGTTAGATTTACATTTTGGAATCCACATGATCATGCATGTGTTTTTTTAGTGATGCTTCTTTTCTTTTTCTCTTATCTTATTGTAAGTTTTCAACTAAATAAGCTTAATAAGTTCAAAATTATTTTTGCTAGCATATATAGTTGCATATGCTTTTTTTTGTTCTCTCGTCCCACCCCCCATTATTTTTATCAACTTCACATGAAATTGTCGCTTTACTTAAAGTCTCCCTCATGGCCTCATTTGATGTTTAGATGTTCAATATTTTGATGCTAATCTTTTTTTAGACGGTTAAATTTTATTAAACTAGCAAGCAACTAGAACTAAAATTACATATACATATGTCCTCAAACGGTTAAGTTGAACTCTATAACAATTTTATAAATGAAGTATGATTTTGAGTTGACCATGTAAAAAAACTAGTATAAGTTGAGTTTGCGAAAACTATTTGTATCTACAACTATTTGCTCTTTTCGTCTCGAAATAAATTTTTATTTTTATGTTGCATAAAGTTTTAAAAATTCTAACTAATCACAGTTTCCGTCAATCAAATATGATACATAACAGTAAAATCTCTATTAATTTGTTGAAAACAAAAAATGAACACTTATTTTGAGACAACCCAAAACAAAAAGGTGAACACTATGAGACAAAGGGAGAAATGCATAATTATTTTCGAGCTCCATTACTAGGGCTGTAAATGAACTGAACGTTCAGTGAACATTTCATAAACCGTTCGTTAAAAAGTTCGTTTATGTTCGTTTATTTATTAAATGAACGAACATGAACAATATTTTACGATCGTTTAGTTAAATGAACGCATATGAACAAAAGTCGCGTCCATTCATTTATATTCGTGAACGTCCGATTATCCGTTTATTTATGTTCGTTTATGTTCATCTATTTGTTTATGTTCGTATATCATATCTTTTAATTATATTCGTGAACGTCCGATTATCCGTTTATTAATGTTCGTTTATGTTCATCTATTTGTTTATGTTCGTATATCATATCTTTTAATTATATACTTTTAAAACTGGTTTGTTTAAAAACAACACTTATAAAACAAAATATTATGCATAATTTAATGGAGTTTATGTTTGTTTTTCTAAGTTCATTTATGTTAGATCGTTTATGTATGCTAGGGTTCATTTGGTGTCTTGATGAACGAACATAAACGAACATGAACAACTCATTTTCTTAATAAACAAACATGAATAAGAAAATTCGTCCGTTTAAACGTCGTATCCGTTTATTTATGTGGTTAAAACTAAACGAACAAATATGAACAAAGTTTCATTCATGTTTATCCGGTTCGTTTACAGCCCTATCCATTACTATAGATCTACGTATTTAATGTATCGATATGAGACTTTATTAACATGATAGGGTATTCCAATCAAGAGATAGTTAGGTTTCACAAAATCAAACGCAGTTTCTAAAAAATATCCAAGAACTAATGTATATGTTATAAAAAATAATAATAATAAATAAATAAATAAATAAAACCCCCCACGAATATGATACTCCAGATATATTTGAAACAACTATTTATTAAAAGAATAAATAAAAGGTTGCTTGTCAAAAGGAAAAGACATTTTAAAACTATAGTTTGTTAAAATATGCTTTAGCTTTTTGTTAATTTGTTGCATTGAATCAAGATTCAAGACCGAGTTAGGACCAGAAAATGTCCCTATTCCACATTATCCTAGCTTAATCTTATTACGAAGTTCAAAATATTATTAATAATTTTCAAGAATGAAGCTAACCCAATTAAAAATTCGCATAAAGTTAGCTAGTCAGCTTTTATATATAATTAATCTTTTAAATTACTACAATATTAATGGTTTTCATCTCACAAAACCCCACCCACATGCATGTTCAGGTCTTGGAAGTAAAGAGTTTGTTGGGTCTGTCAGCAAATCCAGCTTTCTTCCTGTTTAATCTTCCACTATCACGTTATAATTCTTAACAACCTTTTCTCAATCTTCGGTAAAGAATATTTCTTCTAGTTTCCCATAGAAAAATTCACTATAACTCAAGATAAAGTATATAAAGATTATTAAAATAAATAAAAAGGGCAAATATGTAATTTTAAGGGTCAAAACACTGGCGGCTAAATCTGAGTGCTTTTTGATGAAACGGTTTGGATGAGAGTAGATACACACAAATCAATCGCTAGTGCTAGTTGCCAAACGAGTATTTTATTTAAACCGCTTGTCACTTATCATTAGTTGCTTCAAAACACTCACAAATGCTAGGTGACAAACATACCCATGTATGACTTTGGATTAAACGCTTTTAGTTCCTCTAATGTGAAATAAAAAGTTACATAACTAAAAACTTCGTAAAAGGTTGATCATTCATTACAATATTATACATTTACAGAACAAACATTGTCGTTTAGATGAAAGGAAAAAAAAATCGCAAGATCCTCCCGACTATGTGATAAATTACGAAAACTACCTTGTACTTTTAGCTATTTATTATTTTCGTATATAACAAACTTTATTTATCAAATATCAAATAAATATTTAGCGATTTATTTATAAAAAAAAATATATTGATAAAAATTTCTCTAAATTACGACAAAAATGAGCTCAATATTGCAATAATTTTGATATACGTACGATTTTATAAAAAAATGTTAAAGTTTAATATATTTTTTTTTAAAATAAAATAAAATTCAAAACATACCCTTAAACTATCTAACAATTTACAAAAACTACCTTTGACTTTATTTTAAAAAAAAATCGCAATACCCCCTGAACTATGTGATGAGTTACGAAAACTACATTGTATTTTTAGCTATTTATGGTATTTTTATATAAAAAACTTTATTTATCAAATATCTAGCGACTTCTAACAAAAAAAAGTATATCGATGAAAAAGTCACTAAATTACGAACGGAATAAGCCCAATATGGCTGAGCGTCGGTCCAAAACCGACCCGAACCGACAAAACCGAAAACCGAAATGCATAAAAAACCTAAACCGAAACGAACCGACGGGTCGTCGGGTCGGTTCGGTTTTGTGTCGGGCCGTCGGTTCGGTTCGGTTTAGGTGTGTTTACGTATGTTTTTGTCGGTTTTGGGTCGAACCGAACCGAACCGAAACCGAAACCGAAAACATATAAAACATGAAACCGAAACCGAACCGACGGGCTGTCGGTTCGGCCCGGTTTTTATTGGTTCGGTCGGTTTTGTCGGTCCGGTTCGGTTTTGGACCTTTGATGCTCAGCCCTAAAGCCCAATATTGCAATACTTTTGACATGTGTATGATTTTTTTTTAAATGTTGAAGTTTAATATATATTTTCTGTAAAAATAAAACAAAGTTCAAAACACACACTTAAACTATCTAACAATTTACAAAAACTACCTTAGACTTATTACAAAGAATCGCAGACCAAGATCATTGATGAAAAGACTAAAAGACAAATTAAAACACGAAAACGTCTCTAGAAAGATGGTTAAGACTGAAGACTATAAAGCTTGAGATTTTAGGTTCAAGCTTACCCAGATGCATCTTTTTTATTATTTACTTGAAATATGTAGAAGTAAATATTAATGAACAAAACAAACATAGAACAAGTTTTAACAAGATGGTTAAGGTAGATTTCCATTATGCTGATGTTTCTGAGTTCGATTCTCTTAGTTATAGAATATATAATTTTATTGGTTAATAATCAAGATCCAATAATCTTATTTTAGCCCACAAAAGAAATTTAACCCAATAAGGTGTTTCTACAAAATTTTAAGATAATGCAAAATGTAGTTATTTTTTTCTTTAATAAATTGTGAAATAATGAAATTTTGAAATTTTTTAAAAATATAGCAACATTTTCTTTTTATATATTTGCAAGTGAAGAAGAAAAAACGAAATTTTTTTTAGTGAAAAACAAAAACTAAAAGGTTATCAAAACAAATGTGCTATATAACCAAAAAAAATGTTACATATACCCGCATTGAAGTGCGGCTACTATATAAAAAAATGTTTGTTAAAAACTTAAAAAATAATTAATGTTAGACTAAAATATTTTTATTTATAAAATATAATGCATTCTATAAAATATTTAAATACTTAATTACAATTTAAACTATCCATTTTCTTCACATTCACTTACTTCACACTCATATGTGCTAGATTATCTCGATTCCTTAAATCACCACATACATGAAATTAACAACTGCTATAACACTAAAAAAATTAACATGATTTTTATTAACTAACATATTATAACATACCATAACATTGGTTCTGCTTCTAGTCGTGATGTTGGAAAGCGAATCATGTTGCCATTGATCCTCAAGAATGCTAGGGAGCGATGATTCCTGGAAGAATTAAAAAAAACAAACATCATTTGACCGATGTCTCGGGCCACCTCCCGTCATTTCTGTCGAAGCTACAAAGTGTCATGTCTATTAATCTTTTGTTCAATAATTTAACGGGGTCCAATCTCATCCCCACCCCTATATATACTTATTGGACAAAAACTTAAGTGACAGGAACAGACATTGATTTTTTGAGGAGTCATACTTTTTCCACTGGTCGCTACGACGGGCCGAGACACCATCGGGGCAGGTTTACGTCGGTCCGAGAAAACTTGGTCGATGGTCTACGACGAGCCGAGGAACCTTGGTCGCTTCGTGGTAGCTTTTGTCGGTCTACGACGTGCCTAGGAACCATCGGGGAAGGTCTACGACGGCCGAGAAACCTTGGTCGAAGGTCTACGACGTCGAGGAACCTTGGTCGCTTCGGGACAGGTCTACGTCGGGTCGGGGAACGCTGGTCGCTTCAAGGGTTGCTTCGGAGGAGCCATGGTCGGTCTACGTCGGGTCGACGAATATTGGTCGCTTCCGAGGTCGCTCTAGGAACCTCATAACGTCTAGGCATCCCTCCCCCTTCTCGAGCACCAAGGTAAGCTAGTCACCTCCTCACCTTGGTACCCCCTAACCACCGTACTCGTTAGATATACATTTAAGAAAGTAATTTTGAAGACATGAAAATTGATAGCGTATAAAGACCATGGCCATGCGCCCATGCGCATCTCATATACGTCAAACTAAAACCCTTATCTTTAAATATAGGCCAAATCCAATATACAACACTCACATGTCGCTACGACCTGGGAAAACATGTTAGGCCCCGTTCACATACGTGCAGACGATTGTCATCCACCGTTATGGTACTCTGCTCGTCAGATGATCAATGCGTGACTTGTCCACAACCGTTAATCAGCCAAATGGGGCTCTCCTAAACCCTAGATTTCTCTCTATAATTCGAGAGGTATCACACACGAGAGGCGGTTCATCTCCTTCTTTAATATTTCACACACTAATTCGCACACAATCCATAATCTTCTTGGTTTGTTTAAGTGTTACCCTGACTATAAGGAATCACTCTTTTCACGAGGTTTGTCGTTCTTTACGGGAAATCAAGCAACACAACCAACCTAATCCACTCTAAAACACGTATTACATACCACAGTAAAGACAAACTATGCTCTGCGATATGGTTTAAAACTTGTCGAAAACAATGGGAATCAACTTGGTTCAAAACTTGTTCTTTTCAAGTCATGCTACATGTTAAATATAGATAGTTCTTGACGCGTGCACTTGTGCATTTTATTTCTCTTTGTTTCCTTGATTGTTATAACGTCAATAGCATATTTTTATGTTGAGTTCTTAGGCCATCCACAATGGGCCATATTGGCAACGTCTAATGGGTTTGTTTTCAACGATCAATGCATTGCAATGGGTCCATGTCATCAGTTGGTTGAATGATAGTGTGTGCAGAGACACACCGTATAAACACTAAAGAAAGAGAAAGAAAACTTATTTAATTAAAAGGTACTGCATTAAAATATTGGCATATGATTTTCTTATATTCAAAATGTCACACCCCCAATTTACCTGTTTTGCAGCGGAATGGAATTCCTGGGGATTGACTGTCATAGCATCATAATCACAGTTATATTGAACGACCTAAAGTGTCGTTTGGAAAATACATCGCTTGATTTAATAAAATAATCAGAGTTTACAAAGTAGGTCCCAAATGTAAATCAACTTGTGCGGAAATAAGTTTGTTACAATTTAAACGATGTTTTAAAGTACGTAAAACCCAAGTGAGACGCGTCGTCACCACGACTCCATGATGTGTCCAAATGCATGCCATGAAGTGAATGCCTTAGATACCTGAGATAAAACATGCTAAAAGTGTCAACACAAAGGTTGAGTGAGTTCATAGAGTTTGTTTTGAAATGTAAAGCCTTTAGAAATCGTTTATGCAGCAAAGGCATTGTGAATCCACTCAGTTCCAAGTCCCGCCCATACAAAACTTGCAACCTGTGTGTTCACAACCCATTGCCAAGATATGTATAGTCAATGATAATCCCAAGACATTCAGCACAATGATAATCCCAAGACATTCAGCACAATGATAATCCCAAG
>BPTQ01000005.1:143302662-143451013 GCA_019973895.1 Chrysanthemum seticuspe | reverse complement strand
ACGATGAGTTTGAGGTTATTTTTCAAAATGATCGACGGTTTCCGAAAAGATAGGTTATGAGGTGTTGTAAGTGCTTCAATGTATGATGGTTTAGAGACTTAATGTGTGAATAAAGTGTAACTCGACATGTTAGTGGTGAAACAAAGGAGTGAGAGCGACTTCGCCCTATTTAAAAGTTTATCTCGGCATTCGTCGTTATCGATGGTGAATCAGCTGATACAAAAATTGTGATAGGGAATGACAAGGAATTCTCCACGTTAGAGTATGGGGAAAAGATAATGGGGTGGGCATTCAAGGGCATCCATGTGACAATCGATGTGAAATGAAAGTGAATAACCCGAAAATGTACGTAAAAACCGCATGTAAAGTGAACATTCACTTATGATGAAATGATGAGATGCTATGATGATGTAGTTATAGTCTAGGGTCAATGATGCAACCTAGTTCTCTATAACTGAAGCTCTGATGCCAATCTGTCACACCCCCAATTTACCTGTTTTGCAGCGGAATGGAATTCCTGGGGATTGACTGTCATAGCATCATAATCACAGTTATATTGAACGACCTAAAGTGTCGTTTGGAAAATACATCGCTTGATTTAATAAAATAATCAGAGTTTACAAAGTAGGTCCCAAATGTAAATCAACTTGTGCGGAAATAAGTTTGTTACAATTCAAACGATGTTTTAAAGTACGTAAAACCCAAGTGAGACGCGTCGTCACCATGACTCCATGATGTGTCCAAATGCATGCCATGAAGTGAATGCCTTAGATACCTGAGATAAAACATGCTAAAAGTGTCAACACAAAGGTTGAGTGAGTTCATAGAGTTTGTTTTGAAATGTAAAGCCTTTAGAAATCGTTTATGCAGCAAAGGCATTATGAATCCACTCAGTTCCAAGTCCCGCCCATACAAAACTTGCAACCTGTGTGTTCACAACCCATTGCCAAGATATGTATAGTCAATGATAATCCCAAGACATTCAGCACAATGATAATCCCAAGACATTCAGCACAATGATAATCCCAAGACATTCAGCACAATGATAATCCCAAGACATTCAGCACAATGATAATCCCAAGACATTCAGCACAATGATAATGGCATAGGATATGACTAAACATTAAGTTCGGTGAAGCATGTAGTTTGCAAATAGATATGAATGTCATAAAAGATGATGAGCATGTATCTCCCCCAAAACAGTTATGAAAGCAAGTAAAGGTAGGGGCTATGAAAACTCACAGTAATCCTTAAATGTAAAGTACTTGTGAAAGTAAATGAAAACAGTTTGAGCATGTATCTCCCCCAAAGAGTTTAATAACAGCATTAAAACAAGAAAAGTGGGGCTATGGAACTCACTTGGTGGAATGATGCGAAGACAAAAGTGAGTACACCGAGATGTAATGTGATACGTTAATCTTGACCTATTGTGAAGGATATGACATGTAATGAGTTGCGATGTAATGTTATGATATGCATGCACTACGTATGTCATTTATACCATTTGCGAGTTTTGAAAATATTACTTGTCGTCGAAAAATACTCGTTTGACGTCTTGACCAATCAAAAATCACTTTTCAAGTATTTACGTCAAAATGTCATCCTACAATGGTTTTATAATGATTTTTGGTGAAATTACCACTTTTCGTCGCAAAACAATGTCGTCGGAAAAATCATGAAATTAACAAAAATGGCTCCGGAAAAGTAGTCGTAAAACGGTGTACGTCGATCGTTAGAGAACGAACTCGACGGTTTTGGAAAGTTTGTATCGATATCTAAAAGTTTCAGTTCAGGAGTTTTCGTCCAAAAGGTCTCGATCATAAAGATATCAAGGGTTAAAGATGGTGGTTTTTGCTAATTGTGTGCAGAAAATAAGTTTCGGCCAAGTTTGAACATCCGTAAATAATTTACTATGACTCCGCTTGACAAACGGCTTTTTGTTTTGGAAAATATGGCCGATGAACTTGATTTTACTAGAAGACATTTCGTTATAAAAAGTTTCGCATCATGGTTAAAAACTACCGCAAACATAGCCCTTACAGCTAATGAAATACTTGAATCGTAGAAATAATATAATTTTTCAGAAAATAATAGTTACGGCAAGTTTGAAAACGTGCATATATTTGTCGTTTTAAATCCGTTTTCTACGTAAAATATGTCCTTAGCTTCGTATCGAAGTAAACTAATATATTTTTGACAAGTCGAAATAATTTGTGAAGCTTAAGGCTCGTTTTTGACCCGAAAATACTAAAAACAGCAAAGCTGAATTTTCTGAAAAGTGTACGTTTCGTCGTCAAACTTTAAAAATTCACCACGGCTTCGTTATAACTCCGTTTTTATCCGTTCAAAAGGCCACGGATTCGTTTTAAAGTATATTTTCTAAATACCAAGGCCAAAATGTCGTACCAACAGTGGGTTTTTCCAGAAATTCGATTTAAGGACAGAACATCAAAATATAGTTATCGAAAATAGTTTTTCTCGGACAAAACCTATTCTAATCCCTTCAAATCAACTCCAAAACTAATCTAATCCTACCATACACCTTCTTAGGGTGTCATGGGTTCCTAATCACCATCAAGACCAAAGAATACCATGGGAGTAATTATAGGATGACCATAAGTATATATAAGTTCTAAAATCATGAAATAAATGGTATAAATCACATATCATGCATATAAGCTCCAAAAATGAAAAGAAACATATGAAAATGACAAGGAAACATGAAAATGAATAAAACATGCTTACTAGTGAAAATGAAGAGGTGTAAGTAACAAGGATTAACTTAAATATCCTTGGTTTTTATTTCAAAACCATATAAAGGATATAATCTAGGTTGTTAAACACTTGATTTTGCAAAACTTTTTGATCCCCTTGAGCTTGATGTGATGACCGGTTGAAGAAAGGAGAGAAACAAAGGAGAGACTTTTCTAACTTGACTTGAAGATATGAATATGAAATGAGTAAATGGATGAGATAACTTGTAGTATAGATATTAACAATCAAAGAGGAAAAATTTTCACCCATATTAATTGCTAACCCCCTAGTGGCCGGTTTCTAGGGATCTTGCCTCCCATGTATATTTTTTTTTTTTTTTTTTTTTTTTAAATTGTATTATGTGATTACTTGTAGCAATTTGTAAGAAAGTGTAAAGAAAGTGTAGATAGTAGTAGCTTTTTGGTACAAATAAGTTTTTAGTAAATCAAAATAGAATGTAATGAGATGATAAAAATTGTAAAAATACATTCCTTGTAAAATTTGGGTGATAAAATAATTATCGTACAATTTTTAAGAAAAACGACGTAATAATTAAACTTTAACGATTAATGTACGAAATAAATTTGAAACGCTAGGAAAACTAAAAATATAGTTTTTATGAACTAGATGTAAGTTTAAAAATACCTCGGGATCATTTTTGAAAGTAACGGTTTAAATATACAAAATAATAACTCACGCGATAAATATTATAAAATATAAAAATTTATGCGTAAAATATGAAATGAAATGTCGTGAATGAACTAATGAGATGCACATGATGTCCATGAAATGTAGACTACTCATAGTCCATATGAAATGTACGTGATGTCATGATCATGAATTCGCCGCTAAACCTCCAAGGTTACGCGAATTTGAAACAAGTAAACCAAGTTTACTATAAATGTTGAAATAATGAGACATGAATGGTGTCGAGAAATGACCTGAAAGTACGGATTGTCACACAAAAGTTGCTATCCTACCCTTTAATTACAGTTGGAGACAACAATATCAAAGAAAAAGTTATATACAATTAACTATTTAGTTGTTTCAATGCAATTAATAATTATTTTTTAAGGAAACATAACTATTTTTATTTCAAATATGGAGTTTACTTCAGCTTTCAATAAAATTATTTTATATTATTGACTAAGTTTATTTTAATATTAATGTAATATTAAAAAAGTGATTAAATTTATGATGACGTGGAAATGCATTAAACTGTGTAAAGTTTAATGCATTGTAAGAGTTTTGTATAAATGTTGAGTTGCTAATGTGGCAGTGACATGGCAGTGTATTGAACTTTGTATTATATCATGCATTGGAGATGCCCTTAGATATATACTTATTAGTCTCACCGATTGTTGGGGGTTATGTGCCCAGAGCAGGGTAGAGATAATCAATAAAAGTAACTCCCAATGCCGTCTTTCACGGGTTATGGGTACCCAATACCGTTTTCGGTGTTTGGGAGAGGTTAAGATGTAGACAGTCTTACCCCTGCCTAAGGTAGAGAGGCTGCTTCCAGTTCTACCAAAGGTAGAAAGGACCTCCGACCTTTTATAGGGAGTGAGGTTCTTAACTAATTACCAATGAATTGTACGATATCACTTGGAATTGTGTAATCACTTTCCAAAGTAAACTATTCGACCTTAATGTCTGGGTATCACAAACATCTACTTGTGATAAGACCAAATGTATGTTAATGATTTAGGCACAAATCAATAACCCTTTTGCATAGTGTTTATGTTTTCTGTGTATCTACATGCATGATCTGATTTCCTATTTATAGGAAAATACTCATAGCCAGTCAAATGGAAATATGAGGATTAATCGGCCATTAATCGCCTCATAATTATCTTCATTATAACTAAGAGTGGTTGCATGACCAATTAAACGTGGTCATTAAGCAGTTATAAATGTCACTTAAATAGGTCAAATCATATTACAAGTTAATTCCAACAGCACTAATAGTAGTAACTCTGCCTAACAGTACTAACATTAATACTAGGGGTGTTCACGGGGCGGTTCGGCTCGGTTCGGTTAGAGATTTTAACTATCCATCGCGGGGCGGGTAGTTCATTTTACTATCCGAAACCGAATCGTACTAGGCGGGTAACCGGACATGCGGGTACCCGAAATGAGCGGTTACCTGCGGTTCGGGTCAAGGTTAACCATTTTAAAAAACTAATCGAATTAAATCGGACGAACAATAACATAAATTAGAACGTAATATATCAATTGTAGTAAAATTAAATAACATTGAACAGATTTACATCATAATAATGTTGTTTCGTCGCAATAAAAGCATTCAAATTATCAAATGTAACATAATAATTAATATTATTTATTTGACATTTATAAGTACGATCACTTTAATCATATGTAATCCATGGACGTTAGTAAAATCACATTAGATAAGTAAAAATGCGTTATACGATAAAAGTAATGCAATAAGATAGTTAATACTTGTACATTTTTAAGAATGGTTTGTTGAAATCTACATGTATATTATAGGCGGTTCGGTTGGGGTAACCGCGGATAACTAAAAGTAAAAACCGAAACCGAACCATGATAAGCGGGTTTTTCCGGTTTCGGTTTTTCTCGGTTTCGGTTATCGGTTTTTTGCGGTTTCGGATTGAGCGGATCGGCTCGGTTTGTCGGTTTTTCGGATTTTTTGAACACCCCTAATTAATACTAGCAGTATTAACTCTGCCTTACAGTACTAACATTCTGAACTTTACCACTATAAAGTCAGGGTGTTCAGGGACCTTATGGTGTACACTCCGTACCTCCTAACCCATTACCAGATGTGAACTAATCCTACAAATGCACTCAATTTTCCGACACCAATCACTTTTATTTTCTATTTTCAAACTTAGGATGTTTTTCATTTACATGTGTTAACGTGCTAATCCAAGCCAACTACACATGCTATTTATACCATTTTTGACTATTTAACAAATAGAAAATGATTGATAGACCTACAACTTGTGTTTAATTGTGTGCCTAATATATGTGAAATTACCTCATTGGATTATAAAGTAGTAGGTCATGTTGTTACAACCAATGAATTAGTGGCATGCAATTTTAGGCCTAAAATTAGATCTCCTAATCACTACTCTTAACAAACTTGACAGATCATAATATTTTGTCACTGGTTGCCTATTGAAATGGTAACGAACTTAACCCAGCCCCAGCCCAAGCCAACCATTATTAGGAACAAAATGATCACAATCAAAACCCATCCCAACAATGTCATTCTATACCAAGATCATCTACCAGCCTCCAAAGTTGCAAATCTCTAGCACAGAACATATCTAAACAGTAATACTGCTCCGCTCGTATAAATTTCATTTGTGCTTCATTTTATAGGTCTTCGATTTTCCATGGCAGATTTATTGGACCCAAGGACATCTCATAGTATATGAAAAAACCTGATTACAAATTTAGGTATGACGTGTATATATTTCCACTCTAAACAGATGTTCATATAATGACGAGATAATCTAATGGTGAAAACTGTAAATAGATGTCAAAAATTCCTCTCATTCAGATGTAAAGCCCACCACTAGGTAGTAATATATTATGTGATGAATAAAACACTAGGTCGAAGACTTCCCTCCTTTTAGTAAGACTGTGTAGCCAGTACCCATGACCGCTACGAGTGAGGAGGCGGATTTTGGTGAGAATTACAAGTTAGCGAGTAGTATAATCCTTGTCGGTTCTGTAGGATGGCAGATGTTTGTCGATCACTCAATAAGCTCGCTCAGGCTCCTGCATTATGAAACAGAAAAACTCATTACAGTTTCCACAAAGTAAAAAGAATAGAGATTCGGAACAATTGTATTTCGCGTCAAGCTTTCAAAAATATCATTATCGGAATCTAAACTCCACACATCATAGTGATTTCGTGAGATTTTGCAACAATTTCTTTTTCCTGATGAAAGCTAAAGTCAATAATCATGTTAGAAATGTCGATTATTCAGAGTGACTGACAAATTAAATATTTTTTGCAAAGCCGTGATAATCGGAAGAGATTATCAACAAAACAGATAGGTACGGTAATCTTGATAGCATTATTTTCCAGTTAATGTTGTTCACCTAGATTTTTTTTTAAATCGACATTGTTAATGAGCATCACACAAAATATACTCCAAACGATAGAAGATTTTATGTGCTTAAAGGAGTTCAAGACTTTTAGTAGTATGTTAAACCTCCATGTTTACTGAATCTTGGGATGATGAGAAAAAATTTATATGCCTCGATCTTTTCAATCTTGACTGGGCATCAACTCGATAGAAAACCATATAAAAAATGAATAACCTAATCTAATAGAGGCTGTTTTCAGGATGAATACTTATCAGTAACATGATATCTGCTAAAATAAGTGTTCAATTAAGAGTTACTACTAGACATGCCAGCTTAAAAGATACAAAAGAATGCAAATAGTTCGCTTACAAAATTGTGCTTTTTGTTTTTGGTTTCCGAGATTTCTTGAATTGTGAATGTTTCAACAAGCGATTAAAAGGTAATGATACTGATGATACTGATCGACGTGAACTCCCCTGCTTTCTTCCAACTCTCCCTGCATAAAAGAACAGATTAAATGATAATACATGGTAGATGACAATTTCAAGTAACATCTCCTAAGACCCTATCTTGCTATAGTTTGAGATATTAAAAAAGTTTATCTAAAAACTAAAGAGATCAAATGGCACGAAAGTCACCACTAGAAGTGTTTAATCAAGATTAGATCATTATTGACATATTATAATATGTTATTAGATTAACACTGACTTATATATGAAGAGTTTGAGTAAGAAGTATCTTGGGTCAATCCAAACAGTTTGACCCGCACCAAAATCATTACATTGTGATTGCTTGCCCAACCTACCCAACCCAATCATATTGCCACCAGTAAGAATCAAGTACCTGATGAAGACTATTGTGCATATGAATGATCAATATGGCCATCATCTTTTAACTCTACTTGAAATTCCATTGACGCAACTTACAATGGCTCGTGAATAGCTGCACTAGCACCAATATTCTGCAACTCATCATGAGATCTCAAAGTAACCGATGTACTGGACGGTGCAACTGAAATATCTTCATCCTTTACAGTCAAGTGCTCTTCCTGAATGTCTTCATTCATGGAGCCACCAGACAATGGTAAAGATGAGTTAACAGGTGTAACCACAACATCTCCTGCATCCTTCACGTTTTCCTCTTCACGTAAAAATGAATCGAAGAAAGAAGAGACCATCTTCCCCTTATTTTGCTCGATACCTACTTCATTTGATGCAACCACTGGTGGACATATAGAATCATTTGTTTAAGGTTTATAACCAAATGAGGCAGAAATTCCTGCAGCTGGAACAACATTACAGATATTTGCACTTCCTTTTTCACCACTCAAATTTTCTTCATATACGGCCTCATGAACTTCTGCTTGCATATTTTGCTGTTCAGCTTCAGGACTATATAAGCATACGTTCGATTTGTTTGGTATCTTGGTCTCTTCTTCTATAATCATAGCACAATGTTCCCCACCCTCAACACTAGTCAACGCTTCAAGATTTTCATTTTCAGATAGAAGAGGCTTTGTCACTGAAGTCTGATAAGTCTTACGAGGATCATGCAATTTTAAATCTACAGGTGTATTATAAACATCAGTGGGTTTATCAGCCTTAGTAGCGGTAAGCAAGCCTATATTACTAGCATTATTATCTCCATATACTATGTCCTTGATGAGCAATCCATGTGATGGCAACTCATTGATTATTGAAACAAAATCAATGGCTTTCACAGTTTTTGATTCTTTGCTCGAAGCTGCAAATGACTTTTCCATGTCATCTAGATGCAAATCACCTTCACCACTAGAAATAGGATCCCACTTAAGCCAATCATCAAAACCATTGATCTGCTCAGTTGGTGAGATTAATTCGACCCTGATGGCTTCTTTGTAGAATTTCTTCTTCCGTAAAGCATTTTCTAGGAGAGATCTGATCATTGCAGGATAAATATTTTAGAATAATGGAATAGCATATTACATATTGAAAAAGTATTTGAGGTTTCACGTACCTACATGTTTTGGAAACAGATGCTTTAGCGCGTTCCATAGAAAAACCAATCAGACATGCTAAATTTGCAACATCATATGGTCCTCTAAGTTCAGTTACAGAAGGCGCAGCACTTGAGAAAATGATATTCCTTCCTCGGGTCCAATCCACCAAGAGCTGCAAATAGAATTTCTCTTATCAGAACACTACTCGGTTCATGACTTCATGCAGGTTGAATTTAAAATCAAATTTGAGATCTCCAATGGTGGTTAGAAAGTTTGTGGCTGTTATTTTCTCTTTGTGATACTTGAGTAGTGTAGTCATGAGTGTAGATAAAATTTCAGTGGGAACATTGAACACAAAATGTGAATATATCCAGACTGTTTTTTATTATTACCACTCACACACACACACCCAAAATCCAACACACTGCATATCGACCCACGCAGTTTAAATGTTATCAGCCTGCCTTTGGTTTACACTAAAACAAGTGATCACATATTATCATGTGAAAGGAAATCATAATGCATTTTTGGGACAATTACAAGATCCATGAGACACGTGCATAAACGAGGTCCCAACTTTTTAAGACTATTTTATAAACCTAAATACATGATATAGATATGGATTACCAACTTATGCAAAGTTGTCATCTCATTTAAGACGTGATGTAAAAGAAAATGAACATATTTTACATTTTTACCTTAGCATTGGATATTATCTGCCTTCTCAATTGAGGATCCAAAACAAGACAAGAATATGTAAGTTCAAAATATACTCCTCTCTGCACATCAACAATAACAATATCATCTCATAATTAAAATTTCTACTGAAGAACTATGCTGCTCTAAAGATAATCAAAGTAATTACAAATACATTCAGAAGCAACTCAAGACCTCAATAGCAGCCTTGATCAACGGTTGCTTCAATCGAAACCTATGCTCCGAAAAATCAATAGCAATTATATCCACCTACACACAAACACAAACACATTCACTATCAAAGTCACATCAACAATGCCACAACTCTTAAAGGAAAATGCCATTAAATATCAACCTATATATCTCACTTTTCCAATTTGGTACTTATACTTTATTTTGTCTATTACTTTCATTTTCTGTCGTAATTCGCTAATCTAGATAATGAACCGATCAGAAACAATGGTGTATTATATTGCTTTTATCGCTGCGTCAGCAATAAAAAATGACACGTCAGAATATATGTTCAATAAAAAACACGTGCAGTTGGACCAGCTACTAGGCTAGACACTTATGTTTGGCAAAACTAAAGTTCGAGCTACTTATTATTAAAGCTTCTAGTTCAAAGAGCTTATATAAGTTTATCAAACTTTTGAAAATCTAATAAGCCCAATTTTTTAGGACTTATGAACAAATGGCTTATTTAAGTCCACAAGTACAACTTAATACGCTCACAATCCCCAAATTCCAAGGTTATCAGCTTTTCAAAAGCTCAATATACCTCTAAGCCGCGCAAATAAGTTTAAACAAACCTTATAGCTCGTGAGACCTTAATTATATACACTCAAGCTCCTAAACGCTACACGTAAAACATATCTCACCCTACCGAATCACAGTATAAGCACATTGCTATTTAACGACATTTGCACTAACTAAAACAAAACAAGCACCTGATAGCTTTTACAAGCCAAATCAAAAACCTCATGCCTCAACGGCCTAACCGCAACTAAATCATAACTCTTTAAAACCGGATTCCCCGAATTCAACACCGCGCCTTGGACCACCGTCTCAACAACCACAGTCACTCTCCTATACTGCTTAAATGCCACATCTGACGGCACATCCAATGCCTGACGGTGTAACTTAACAGCAGTAAGTATAGAAGGAGATAATTTAAGTATAGATGTTAATGGAAACAAAGAGATTGAACATGAGTCGTTTTGGGACATTGTTCCGGTTATTGTGTGGTTATATGCTATCCCTGTGTAGCCTAATTCTAGTGCTTTGATTGTGAGTTTTAACCGTGTTGATTTTTCGGTTACGGCATTTCGGGTGTTTTGTTCGGTGTAGGGGATGTTCAAATCGAAAAACGTCATTTTTATAAAAACACACACAAAGACACGCAGTTTGGTTGTGAGATGGAGGGAACAAGGTTGTTATGGGGAAATTGAATCAGTTTAGGGTTTGTGTGACCCGACCCGTATTGGGGTTTAAAGTTGGGTATTTTTTAAGGGTTTAGGTATTTGTGCTAAGTGCAAGTTTGGTCCCTTTGGTTTATTGTTTTAGAATGATGGGCTAGAAAGAGTCGACTAATCATGTATCTTTTTCTCTATCTTCTTGCTATTCTTTTAAAAAAATTATCTGTGGATTCTTAAAAATATGACCGAGCTTGTTGTGTAGTTGAGGCAAATCTAAAGCAAATCGGCTTTACCCAAGCTGTAATGCAAAAGCATTGTTGGGTTGGCTTAATTTTCCTAGAATTTTGAGTTTACTTTCCGATGAACTACTCCCTTAACCTACTGATGAACAATGCTTCAAAAACACCTAGATCATTCGTCACATGCATGCTTAATTAGCCTGTGAAAGCACCTTCATTACTTAAATCACGTCTCTATTACAAAAGCATTTGTTTATTACACCAGTTGTTTGGCAAAACTAAAATCAAAGAAATATAGTAAACTGAATAACCATCAACTTAAGTTCATCTAGTGATGCTCTCAGAATTTTAAATGTCCATCCAAGAGAAGCTACACTCAGATTTCTTTAAACAATCTAGCTGCTACTAGCAATTGATTTAAACCTTTTAATCCTTTCCAAACGACTTATACATAAGCTAATGTGCAGTTTAAATAGACCATTTGATATATGACAATCAAACAAACACAAGTCAACCAATTAGAAGTATAGATCTAACCAAAACTCCATTCATTCCATCAAATATCACAAATTCAACATCTTTACATTCACATAACCAAACACTAAACCAACACCATAACACAAATCCAAACATTCTAAATTCCTTCTTTAATTCCCCAACCAAACACCTCCCTAACCACCAAACCCATACAGGGTCCTTCCTTGCCTCTTGAGCGCATAAACAACATCCATAGCAGTAACCGTCTTCCTTCTGGCGTGCTCAGTATAAGTAACAGCATCTCTAATCACATTCTCCAAAAAGATCTTCAACACACCACGTGTCTCTTCATAAATCAAACCACTGATACGCTTCACTCCACCTCTACGTGCCAAACGACGAATAGCGGGTTTAGTGATTCCTTGAATGTTGTCACGAAGGACTTTACGGTGTCGTTTTGCTCCTCCTTTGCCTAATCCTTTTCCTCCCTTTCCACGTCCTGACATTTTTTAAATATGTAATAATTTGTAACAAAATTTTAATTAGATTCGAAATAATTTATTCATCAAATTAAATTCGATTAAATTCAAAATCTGCACAAATTTGTTAAAAATGAATTAATTATACAGCAACTTTAATTAAATGAACAAAAATATTACTCAAAATTATGTTATATAATTTAGAATCGAATAAAAAACAACACATATATGTATGAAATAAACGAAAATGTTTATAACAAAATTATTTTTAGACTAAAAAGTTTAAACTGTTAAAAAAACATGAAAGTATAGAGATATTTATAAATAAATTTGATGGTAAAAAGTTAAAAACCGAACAAAATTAGCCTAATTATAATGATGAAAATGATATACTGGCCTAAAAGATGTGATGAGGGATTTGTGTATGAAAGATGAATATGAGTGATTTGATATTATGTTGAGATTTGGGGATTTGTATATATACAGGTGGGAGTGAGGTGAGTGGGTAAGGTGGATGAATGGTGGCCGTTGATGAATTAAAATGAAGGGCGTAGATGGAGGATAGTCACATGGATAGGTGACATGGCAAGATGTGCTTCTTTTGTGTGGAAAAAATGAGCAGTGGTTTGAATATTTTCGACATTTGGGTCACTCGTGAAACAAATTTGAACATTGGTTTTTTTTTTAACAGCAGATTTTATTAAAAAAAAACTAGCTAGTAGCTAAAAAAAATTAAAAGGAAATAATATCATGGTTTTTAAGCCACTCAGACTAACTAAAAGAAGAACTACATCTATAACGACACCAATAAAAAGAACAAGATTGCACATCTTCAAAAATGACCGTCTGAGAAGGAGACTCCGAACCAAAGATGCATTTATTACGAAAACTCCAAATATGCCATCACATCACATAACAAACTCCCTCGAAAATTCTTTTATGCTTGATCGGAAGCCGGATATTCAAGATCCATTCAAGCCACTCTTCATAAGTAGATAACTCCATATACGAAACGTCCCACCAACGAGAAATCTTGTGCAAAATATCTCTAGCAATGTGACAAGTGAAGAAAATATGCCTAGAAGATTCAGCCGCCTTACCACACGTAAGGCAAAGAATAGACCCGATATCCATTCCTCTACGAGAAATATTCAATCTAGTTGGGAGATAGTCTAACTTAATTTTCCAAGCTAGAACATTAACCTTGAACGGAACCTCTTTGATCCAACGCGTTCTGGAAGCGACCTTCAATAACATGTGATTATCGATCGCTTTTCTAACCGAAGCAACGGAAAAATATCCCGAGCCTTCCAAGGACCACACTCATCTATCCCTCATGTTAACAAGGGAAGTACTTGTAACTTTAGCCATCAATAGGTCAAGCTGCTCTTGTTCCGCGCCTCCCCTAGGAACTCGACGCAAAGAGTAAGCCAAGTTATTAGGAGATAATTTTGAAGCGACATCAATACTTTTACATGATTCCAAGGCGTACGCCCTAGGGTCTTTGAAAGCGATATCCCCAGCCAAGCAACATCCCAAAACGAAGTATCTGAACTGTTTCCCAGTATTTTGTGAATAAAAACTAAGCAAATTTAAACCTCGTTTCTTTATAAGCTCCACCTATTTAACAATTTCAAGCCATAAGGACGGAAAAGAAGCAGTCGCCTTTTTACCAATATTCCCTTGAGCTCCATGGATTGATTTAATAACGTTCGCCCATAAAGAAGAGTTTTGAGAAAAGAAACGCCAAACCCATTTGAACATGAGAGCTCTATTCAACGCAAATAAACTTGAAATTCCAAGTCCACCTTTATCTTTAGAAGCCAGCGCATATTTCCATTTCACCCAAGTCGGTTTTTTACCAAGCATATCGGAGCCATTAAAAAAGTGAGAACGGATAGATTCCATGTGGTTTAAGATCATCATGGGGACTTTAAATAACGACATATGATAGATAGGCATCGATCTTAAGACGGACTTGAGGAGAGTTAGTCTACTTCCTATCGACAGAGTCTTCATCTTCCTTTTAGATAAACGAGTAACCATACCTTCTACCGTCTCATTCCAAGATTGAAGTCTAGACATAAAACCACCCACTTTGGACCCTAAATAAATAAACTGGGTTGTAAGGGTGGCACACTCGATCATCTTAGCAGCTTGATCTACCTTTTCAACATCCACATAAATGCCCATAAGTTTACTTTTAGACATGTTAACACGAAGACCAGAAGCACGGTGGAAGCAGTCCAAAACATGCACAATCATATTTAACTTTGATTCGTTCCATTGGCCCATAAAAATAGTGTCATCAGCGTAGAACAAGTGTGAGAGATGGAGAGAGGGTCTTAACATAATACCTTTAAACATACCTGCATCAACCACTATTTGGAACGAGATGTGCAAGCTTTCCATTACCAAAATGAATAAGAAAGGAGATAAAGGATCGCCTTGTTTGAGACCTTTGTGAAACTGAAATTCTTCCGTGGGGCTTCCATTCACAGTAACCGAGCCTCTAGAAGATCTAGGGCAACTTTGGATCCAAGAACACCATTTCTCACTAAAAAACGAACCTTCTCAAAACTTCGTCTAAATAATCCCATCGAACCGAGTCAAAAGCCTTTTCAAAATCGACCTTAGACACCAAAGATTGCCTTTTTTTTATTTAAACCATTAGAAAATTTCATTCGTAATAAAAGGGCCATCAAGAATTCGCCTATTTGCAACGAAGTCTGATTGAATCTCATTGACAAGGTCTCCCAAAACGAAAACAAGACGGTTCACCAATATCTTAGCAATGATTTTGTACATACTCCTAAATTAAGATAATAGGCCTAAAGTGTTTTAACCATATTAGCGTCTGAAGTTTTCGGGATCAAGGCAATAAAAGAAGAATTACTACCTTTAGGAAAGGATCCATGATGAAAAAAAACAAGTCACCACATCTACCACATCATTTTCAATGATTTTCCAATACCGCTGATAGAAACCAAATGTGAATCCATCCGGGCCAGGGGATTTATCAGTTCCACAATCCCAAACAACCCTTTTTATTTCATATTTTGTAACTTCGCACTCCAAATCAGTTAATTGATCAGAATTTAGCATGTTTGGAAAGTTAAGATCGAGATGAAAACGAGCTTCTTGCGGGGCAGCAAAATGATTTTTAAAATGATATAGGAACTCATTTTTTACCATGTTAGGAGAATCCTTCCAAATACCATCAACCAAGATGCCACAAATAGCTAATTGACTTCTTTTTTTGTTGAGAATACCATGATAATACTTGGAGTTCTCGTCACCCTCGATTGCCCATTTGATATTTGCCTTTTGAGCCGCTTCCAAGGATTGAAGTTTCTCTAACTCTTGAAGAGATCTGACAAAGTTAGTTCTTTTATTTATAACCTCATCATCTCCATCACCTTTATCTATGATCAAGTCTAAATCAACAAGTTCTTATTTGAGAATTCTGTTTGAGCTCATTGTATTTCTCTTGTTCCATTTGTTAGGTCACCATATTAGTAACACAAGCATCAATATGAAGAAGTATAGATAAGAGATGATCGGATGAACAAACACACACACACGTATGAGATATAAGAAGAGTTATGCATAAATGATATGTGTGAAATGAACAACCAACCCTCAAGTGATGGTTTACAAGATTATTTATAGGAGGGAACTAAGGCAACACACCAAGTTCCCATCCTTTACTTATTGGGCTTGGCATAGGCTCATGGGCTTTCTACATGAGCCTAGCCTTGATTACTAACATAAAAGCCATAATTAAGCTAACTATTACATATTAATTACTAACACTTGAATTTTAGTTTAGGAGTGATTCCAACAATCTCCCCCTAAGTGTTAGTGATTGATGATTTGATCTTTATACGTTGAAGGTGTTGATATAATAGAAGCTTTGACGTCTTCTGACATTCTTCTTTCTTGTGAGAAGAAGTGCCTTGATTCGAACAATCTCCCCAGTGTAGGGAAATTGCTTCCTTTGAAGTATTCTGTTTTGACGTCATAATTTTCTTTGTTCTTTGATCTTTGTTCTTTGTGATGGAAGTGATAGTATGTTGTGGTTGTCTGCATCAGGTCAGCTTCGCTGCTCCAGTGTCTCCACGTCTTTTTCCAACATGCTCACACGCTCTTTAACGTTGGATTTATGTACTTATGTAGTTCTCTTAATCTTTAAACTTTGTAGATTCTTTGACTTTAACGAAGAATCATTCTGACTTTGTGTTGCCTTTTGAGAGAACTTCAATTAGTGATGTTATGGGTATGAGCATGTGGAGAATCTGCACGATCTTTTCCACCCGCAAGCATCCATAAGAAGAAAACATAAAACATGGGTTTGAAATAATCCAGTGTTTACAAGTTTGAACTTCGAGAGTGTTAACAGCATAGTGTGAAAACACAACTCTAATTCTTACTAAGGTTGTTCCTGAACTGGATTCCCGCAAGTGAGATAACGCGATATACCGAAGTACATCTACAGTTCAGGTGAGTCGCTGAGGTACACCGAAGCATCACCCCACGACTGTAGACCATTTGAGACACACTAAGCGTAACCCACAAGGAGTTACCGAAGTGACCTGTTGTCAGGGCTGTTTGATGTTAACCCTGGTAGGAGTTTCCATTCAATCACTGAGGATCACAGTTGTGAACCCCTCATAAATGTTCTCGACAGATTGCTAAGATCTGCGAAGGACACGATAATATATCACTTGTGTTCTTATTGTTGAACGACAAGCGATGAATTGTCAAGTGTACCTAAGAGATCTTTTGATGAATCTCGTGGCTCTAGACTCAATAGTGCGCTTTGGTTTTCCTAAGCAGAGACTAGGGAGATGGTCTCCTTCTTCAATACCAGCAATCTCTAAGAGAAAGCCGATAGTTTACGTAGGGTTCCCTGTGAGAATGAAACAAGCTTCTGTTGAGAGAAACTTTAGTGGCTAAGAAGGTTTAGTGCATGCGTCACTGGGTCCATGATGACTTTAATCTTCAATACCGGCGTCATCAAGTGACAACCAGTAGCATATGAATTGAACCCGGTGTCCGCCCTAAGTTGAATAATTAGGAGGGCTATTTCTTTTCACCATTTTTCTTTACATTTCTTTTTAATTCTTCAACTCCTTCTTTCTCCGATTCTCATTTTCTCCTTTTTATAATCATACCTAAGGACTTCTAGATTCTAACTATTGGTGGTGTCCTTGGGTAGATCCCTCCGGCTCTGGCGGATCATAGGACGGTTATTCCTAACCTTAGTCACCTTATAACACCATGACTAACATAAAACCATTTTCTTGAAAATCTCTCAAAGTGGTTATGAGTAAAAGCATTTAATACCACTGTTGAGAGTTTAAGACTTTGCAGAAATACTCCCCCTCCATACGTGCTTAAGTGTTTTGACAGAAATATGCACGGTGAGAGAAGAGCGTGCACTTTTGAATTGATCAACTCAAGATAGACAATCCCCCGCGAGACACGGTTACGTTGCATAGTTAAAGAGTTACATTGTAAGCTTTTAGGTGACAACTAGCTCTAATAACTACCTTGAAGGTGTGGACAAACCTCGAAAGGTTGTCAAACCCGAGAAAGTTCATGTCTACCAAGAGTTTCTCGAGTGGTACATTCTACTCGGACAAGTCCTTTGCGAGACACGTTTACATTACTAGCGAGCTAGCTTGAAATTATTACCCGTCCCGGACAAGTCTTTTCGAGTTACTAACATTTAAGATTTCGTTAATTCATTGGTTAAGTCTATAGCACAACTATTCATTTGCAATATCACAACATATTTCTTATCACATAATTTTTCTCCCCCTCAAAAATGGCATATAAATGTTATTTTTTACAAAATTTGATATCGAATATGTCCATTTCGAGTTTTGTGGGAAGATTACCACGAAGAACAGTTTGTGAACAAAGTTTTAATCAAATACTCCCCCTCAACAAGTGATATTAACTTTTGAGGTTTTGAAAATCATAAGGGGAAGTACTTGTTCTTTTGAGCAAAACTTTGGAAGTGAAAGTTTTGATTAGTTTTACTCAAAAGTAAGAAGCTTTCGCTCCTTTTATAGGATTGTGGTACTGATGCGTACCACAGGGTCCTTTCATTTCAAGAACGGGTTGTACACTGTTATGTGTGCACAAGCCATTGTTAAATATAAATCACACAACCAAGTAATGATAATGAAACAAATCAAGGGTTACCAGGAGATTCAGGTAGTCCATCAATAACTCCAGGAATGCGTTCTGGACGTTGATAGCCTGTGAGAGATATGCTGGGACGACCACCTACAAAACTCTCCAACGCTCTGAACTGGTCCCTTCTAAACAACCTTTCATCAATCCGCGTGATGATCTTCTTCACATCCCTTCTCTCCCTCGAATTCCATCTCTTAGGTGACCCAATGCCTTGTTGTATCGCCTTTAACCGATAAGCTAACCCATCCCTGACTTTCTTCAGTGTATGATCCCCAAACTTATGATCCCCAGACAATCTCTGAAATTCTGCTTCACAGAAGTCATAGTCCTCTTTGTCTTGTCATTTGACCACTATTTTGTTGAGAAATGTGTAGTCCCATTTTGACGAAAGAGTAATGATAGATATTGGATTTCACATACACATCAAACCATTAACACAAGTAGGCGTACAAGAGTGTTTTAGAGAGAGAAAGTTAGAGGTTTAGGGAACTTAGTGAGAGAAAGTGGAAGATATTATTATGAGCTCCAACTCTCTACCTTGGAAGGTAGAGAGTATTTATAGTCTTACAATAAAACGCCACACAACGGGCTGTGGATCAGGCATACAGTGGGTAAAGACCCATCCGTCCTCCACGATGTTACTAAACTAAATACTACTTAACATAAAAGAACTACGACTACGAGCTTTCTAACGATTACATATACTTGAGGTGACCGACTCTTTAATACCTGGAATTTCTAATTCCTAACAATCTCCCCCTAAGGGAGGTCACCTCAAACATATACTAAAATTACATTGAATACAATCAGATATTACTTTAACAATTGTTCTTGCATTCTTGATGTAGTACTTTGCTCCGAAGCTCGTAGTCATTGATTCCACTCATTGCATGTTTGGTTAATCCAAGTGGAGGTCTTTTACTGATCCACGTGATAATAATTTTGAGCCAGCTTTTGAGATCATCAGCTAATAAAAAATCTCTGAGACATCCATTGTGGTGTTGGTATTATGTGATGTTGTGACTTTCGGACCGACATGCTCACATTCTGGATCATGATATCTTCTCATCAGAGTAACGGAAGCTTTCGTTGATTCATGATATTGGCAGCAACGTAGCAGAAGCATGGAGTGAAAATATCAGAGTCATTGATGCACTAATCATGATTTCTTTTGAGATGAATGTGTTAAGTGAGCATGCGGCTATGGATGGACCGCTTCATTCTGATCAGCTGCAAACGTTGGGTGTACCTGCATAAAACAGTTAGCAATAAAGTGCACGAAAGTGTCTTTGATCACTTTCGTTGAATTGAGGTATACGGCCCACAGTTCCCCGTTGATCAGTACAAGTACTGCCTGTGATCAGGTATAATTCCGAAGAATTTCCTTGACAGGGTTTCGCAGCTGCACTAGCTGTTCTCAAACCGGAACATCTCAAAGAAGACAACACGGAGTGAGTGAACCAGCGAAGTAGAAATTCACTGATTAATGAAAAGAGATTTGAAAGACAATCGTGTATTGCTCAATAGAAATTTTGCAATACAACGAAGGTTTTAATGAAAATAAATTATCAATCATAAAACACCTTTTGATTTGAAATATTCGAACACGGTCAATGTGCTAAAGAAAAGAGTTTTTAAGCACAATGATCGGTTTTTCAAAGGTATCCATCAATCCATAACCTGAACCAGGATTGATTCAAAAGATTGAATCGCCCCATTGTTTCTGTTCAGTTGTCACATGGTTGATCTATTGAATAGATCTCACATGCCACCCACCAAGAGCTTGTTTGATGTTGGCTCTAGAAGGATTTCCATCTTCATTGTGAATACTTTACATATCACTCATATGTTCTGGCAATACCACAAGGATAATGCGTAGGACTCTTAATATATAATCTTACTTTCCACATTGTGTGAAACAGCAAGTCTTCATTAATATAGTGTCCTAACGAGATATTGTGGATGATCTCTTGGCTCTAGACTCAATTGTGCATATTTGGTTCCTGTATCAGAGACTAGGGAGAGGGTCTCCTTCTTCAATATCAACAATCTCTAAGAGAAAGTCGATAGATAATGTAGGTTCCCCGTGAGAATGAAACAAGCCCTTGTAAGAGGAACTTGAGTGGTTTGGGAAGAATGAAGTGCAGTGCGTCACTGGGTCCATGACGTCTTGTCTTCAATACCGGTGTTACCTTGGTAACCGCCAGTAGTAAATGAATTGAACCCAGTTTCTGCCCTAAGGTTGAATCAATGGAGGGCTATTTGTTTTCACCCTTTTCTCATTCAATTCTTTTTAATTCTTCAACCCCTTCAGTGCTTACCGATACTTCATAGCTAGAACCTTGTTGGGTTTATTCCAGTACTAGCTCAGTCTCAGTCCGCACTCTTCCCATATCTCATTTTTCTCCTTTTATCATCATACCTAAGAACTCTACCTTAACTAGAGGATAGTCCCTGGGTAGATCCCTCCGGTTCTGGCGGATCATGGGAACAAATACCTAACCTTATCATCCTTATATCACCGTACATAAAGTAAATTTGGTCGGTCTATTTGGTATTGTTCATCTGCCATTTGAACCAATTGAAAACCATTTGAAAATCAATCCAGATACTTGTGATATATTATCAAGACATTTTGTACCTGAATTGTTTTTGATATTTTTAGAACAAGTGCTCCCCCTCAACATGTGCATCAAATGTTTGAAATCGTTTTGCACACGGAGGCAAGAGGAAGAATTAACTTCTTTGATTACCATTTTCTAAAAGATATCAACCTCACTTCCCTGATCAAATCAAGTAGATAAAGCATTTTGGGGAATGATGAGATTTTCATAATTTTGCTCCCCCTCAATATGTGCCTCGAGATTTGAAAAGAGTTTTGCACATACTAGAGGGAACCTGCACATTGAGATACGTGATCACGTTTCAAATCATAGGTTTAAGATAGATGCTCCCCCTCAACATGTGCATGGAAAATTTGAAATCGTTTGTCACATGTGGGAAGGAGAGCTTGTACATCTTTATAAAACCATTTACCGAATTATCAGTTTAAATCCAATTTAAATCACACATTCTCCCCCGATCACAATTATCAAATCATTTGAGATTTGTGATCTCTTATAGATTTAAATTGATTTTGAAAGCTTTTGAGGAGAATTGTGACTTGATTATGAAAGTGTTTTAACTGATAAGGATCAGATTTTAAAACTTTAAACTCCATTGATAAAACATGCATGAATATCTTTTGAAAAACAATTGAATGACAAATAACTTTTTTAATTTAATTGAAATCATTCTCCCCCTCAATAAATGACATAGGTTGTTGATTGAGAGATAGATATTTTGACAAATAAATCCAGATGATTATCAAAAATAGAGTCTGAGTTATTTTTTTTCAAAGCAGTTAGTTTTCAGCAGATAAATGTTTATAGAATCAGAGCATGGAATTTTGAAAACATGATAAAGTATGGCTCTGTTCTTTCTTTGAAAAGCGGGTTACTACCTGACATGACAATAAATCATTTTTTTTCTTCTTTCTATCAAAAATAATTTTTTTTTTTTTTTTTTTTTTTTAAGAATTCCAACAACATCTAAAGTCCCGTGTCATTCTTTGAATGACAGCACAAAGACCGTAGATATAGTCGAACAGGGAAAGAAAAAAAACATAACAAATTGACAATATTTTTTGAAGATTTTTCGAATTTTTCAGATCTTTATGGATTTTGAAGGTTTTATATTTTTCTATTTTATTTTTGAGGGTTTTATAATTTTGTATTTTTGTTTTTCGAATAGATATATACAAGAGATAGATGAGCATAGACCTTTACTCCTCGTCTTCCTCCTGAAGACGTTTGAGTGTTTCTGGTTGAAGGCTTTTCAAGCCTAGTCGTGGAAGTATGAACTCAAAACGTTCTCTTGGAAGAGCTTTGGTGAAGATGTCTGCTAACTGATATTCAGACCTCACAAAATAGAGTTCCACCACACCTTTTTCCACTTGTTCCCTGATGAAATGATGTCGAATGTCGATATGCTTAGCTCTTGAGTGTTGAACGTTATTGCATGAAAGAGCAATAGCACTTTTATTATCACAGTACAGAGGGATTTTGTTAAATACAAAGCCATAGTCAGTTAATTGAGATCTCATCCAAAGGATTTGAGCACAACAAGATGACATGGCTATGTATTCTGCCTCTGTAGAGGAAATAGAAGTACTCATTTGCTTCTTTGAAGACCAGCTCACAAGCTTATCACCCAAAAACTGAGCACCTCCAGACGTACTTCGACGAGTATCTTGACATCCTGCATGATCAGCATCTGCATAGGCTGTTAGTGACATACCGGTGTCCTTCGGGTACCAAAGTCCCATATTGATGGTTCCTTGGAGATACCAAAAGACCCGTTTAACCGCTTCAAGGTGCTTTTTAGTAGGCTTAGCCTGGTATCTAGCACACATGCAAACAGCGAACAAGATGTCTGGTCTACTAGCAGTGAGGTACACCAGGGATCCAATCATACTACGATATTTCGTTTGGTCAATCATGATCCCTGAGTGGTCCTCATCTAGTTTGGTTCGATCAATCATGGGAGTGTCAACAGGGTCACTTGAATCAAATCCAAATTTCTTTAAGATCTCAGTTGCATATTTAGATTGATTTATGAAAATGCCTCCGGGACTTTGTGAAATTTGTAATCCCAAGAAAAATGACATTTGTCCCATCATTGACATTTGAAATTTTGAACTCATTTCATTTGAAAAACGGTCACACTCATTAGGGTCAGTCGAGGCAAAGATGATATCATCAACATAAATTTGAACATGGATTAAATGTTTGCATGACTTCCTTGTGAACAATGTTGGATCAACTACTCCTTTGCTGAATCCGGTAGATAGAAGAAACTTTGATAGCGTATCATACCATGCCCTTGGAGCTTGCTTTAAACCGTACAGAGCTTTTTTTAGACGATAAACGTGAGTAGAATGCTCTGGATTTACAAAGCCTTCAGGTTGGCTGACATAGACGACTTCTTTAAGATCTCCGTTCAGGAATGCCGTCTTCACGTCCATCTGATAGACTACCATGTTCTTACTAGCAGCATTAGCCAAAAAGATTTTGATTGCCTCGATTCGAGCAACAGGAGCAAAAGATTCTTCAAAGTCTATACCCTCCTCTTGACGGTATCCTTTAGCAACTAATCGAGCCTTGTTCTTCAACATATCACCATGCTCATCAAGTTTCACTTTGAAGATCCATTTTAGAGCAATAATCATAGCACAATCTGGAGCAGGTACTAACTTCCATACATCAAGTCGATCAAACTCATGAATTTCTTCTTGCATGGCATTGAACCAACTATCTTCATTCATGGCGATTTTGACATCTTTTGGTTCGATCTTACAGAGTACGGAGTTGAAGAAGCACCACAAAGCATCGGTTGCAAGTTGTTTCCGTGTTGATACTGGACGAGAAGGATTTCCAATGATGTTATCTAATGGATGATCATGAGTCCATTTTCTGAGGTGTTCATATGGTAGTGGTTGGGGGACTGAAGTAGCACAGTTGATGTCTTCTGAAGAAGATGGTTCTGATGAAGATTCAGGAGCAAATATGTTCTCAAATGGAGCATCTTCAGGAGTAGCAAAGGGATTGTCTTCATCATTGATGTGAGAAACAGTTCCATGATGTACATTGGAAGATTGATGATTTGTCGATGAGATAGAGTGATCAGCAACAGGCGCTTCTTGGCTTAATGATATTGAGACTGAAGGATTGACTTCATTCACAGGAATATGAGAAGCCTCTGCTGAGGGAGTCGTTAGTTCATTAGCACTTGGCTCATACTGTTCATCAAACATAGGATCAAACAATTTCTTTAAATCATCTTCATATGGAGGTACATATGGAGTTTCTTGAGAAGAGTTTGGAACAAGGGATGAACCAATGGGACTGTTTTGAAGTGCGGGTCCTGAACTGGATTGTCCAGGAGCCGTTTGACCGGTCAGCTCATCAAATGTAACGTGAATTGTTTCCATGATATTTCGGGTTCTTTTGTTGTAGATTCGGTATCCCTTTTGGTTTGGTGCATACCCTACAAAAAATCCAATGTCTGCTTTAGCTCTCAGTTTGCCTAAGTCTTGACCCTAATTAGTTGGATAACACAATGCACCAAACACACGAAGGAAAGAGAGATTAGGTTTTCTGTTGTGGACCAGTTCATATGAAGTTTTTCCATGAACAGTGTGAATCAGGGAACGATTTTGTATGTAGCATGCAGTGGCAATAGCTTCAGCCTAGAGAAACATTGGAACCTTTGAGTAAATCAGCATTGTTCTAGCGGCTTCCACAAGAGTTCGATTTCGTCTTTCAACTACACCGTTCTGTTGAGGAGTTCGTGGAACACTTCTTTGATGGCTGATTCCAATGCTTTCATAAAATTCACTAAGTTGTTTGTTAACAAACTCAGTACCGTTGTCTGTTCGGATAATTCTGACGGTTTTGTTAAGTCTAACCTGCAGCTGTTTGATGAGTTTGATGATGATATCAGGAGTTTCATCCTTTGTCCTTAAGAACTTGACCCAGGTGAATCTAGAGTAATCATCAACCACAACTAACACATATTTCTTCCCAAAGATATTATGCACTCTCATTAGTCCACATAAATCTATATGAAGGGTATGAAGAACTTCTGTAATTGAGTTTGTAGGTTTGGGTTTATGGGTATACTTTTTGATTTTTCCCAATTGGCATGCTGAACAAAGATGATCCTTTTCATACTTTAGTCTAGGTAAACCTACAACTAAGTCCTTTCTGGAGAGATCATTGATGGTGCCGAAGTTCAAGTTATTGAGATGACGATGCCATAACCATGACTTTGTTTTCGAAGCCTTTGACAACAAGAAAATTGGAGAAGACTTCATCATATCATTGATAGAGATGGTGTAAAGATTTGAACCACGAGATCCTCTTAACAGTTCCTTACCATCAAGTTCTCTAACAAAACAAGTATGTTTTCTGAAGGCTACTTCTAGATCAGAATCACAGAATTGACCAACAGAGAACAGATTATGACCAAGACCTTCCACATAGTATACTCTAGAGATAACACTATCACCAACAACATAATCACCATAACCCATAATTGCACCGAAATGATCATTTCCGAATCTAACTGTCCCGATGAATTTGCTCACGAAGTTCATGAGCCGCGACCAGTCGCCAGTCATATGCTTGGAACAGCCTGAGTCCAGGTACCACAGAACGATTTGAACGATCTGCAGTTGAACACAGACAAGAGTAGATAACTGGATAATTGGGATCCCCATGCAAGAATGGGTTCCATTTGGTTAGAAATAGAGATTGGAACACCCACATCAGAAATAGAAACGTCCATATCAGATATTGAAGCAATGGAATCATTATAAATAGATGCAGTACTTGTGTCCGTATTTGCCCTATTCAAAGTATGTCCACTTCTTAAGGGAATAGTTCTACCCGTAGGCATCCATTTTCTAGTGGGCATTGTCTGATTAACCTTACGGCCAACCGGTATCCATCTATATCCTACCTTACAGAATGTTCTTCCTGTAGGTTTCCATTGTCTTCTAACTTTCTTACGTTTTTGCCTTTTTTCCTTCTTAACATGATTTTTTGCATTAACAATATTAACTGGACAATTAACATCATTAGGCAAAACATTAACACCACTCTGAATTCAAGCAGACATCAATACAAGGTTTGCAAAAAGTATCAGAATTCGAATTAATTACAGTACGCCTATGGCTAATACTAGAATCAACACGATTCATTTTATTCGGCTCAAAATTAGAGTTCCTAGGTTGGTCTTCTACTCTTTTCCAATGCACATTCTTAGCTTGCGAGGTCCTATCATTCCTTGTATTGTCTTGAGACTTTGACCTGCTTGCTTTAATGTCACTGATTACTCCTGTAGACGGAATGGGAACATTAGTTGGTTTTGCTACTTTTTGCTTCTTCTGTTTAGATGTGCTGGGATCTGAACTACATGCAGGCACACTAAGATTCACTTTCTTAACACAGGAAGTGCTTGGATTTGTACTTCTAGAAGGCACACATGAGTTCACTATCTTATCATTAACAGATCTGTAATCTGAACTTCTTGAAGGCACACTAAGGTTCATATTCAAAGCATCTGGTATTGAATGACTTGCATGCTTGGCACTAGGCATAGAACATGGTATCAAGGGATTGACTTGCTCACCTAAGGTTTTAGGGCATATTGTAATTAGGCATTCTAGAAGTTCTTGAGATCGTTTGGCATATAAGCATGCATGGCCAATTGCATTATTATCTGGTTTCTCTAACTTATCCTCTTCTACAATCTCACGGAGACATTCTAGGCTGTCCTTAAGGTATGAGAAATATGTTTGAATAGCAAGTTTGTTATTCCTAAGATGAGGAGGAACATATTTCACAGACAAAGCATATTTATTACAGACATGTACCTTTGATACACCATTCTCCCCATTGGTCATTGGCATCTTCCCTTTTACCTGACTCTTTAGATTCTCAATTTCTTTTTGTAACGAGACTACCGTTTCGTTATTTTTGTTACGAGAGACCTTTATAGATTCAAATAACTCATTGAAATGACGTTTAACCTTTTCATTTTCTTCAAGAAAACTCTCATTTTCTTTTTGTAAAGCATTTACTAAGTTTTGAAGATGAAAGTTTTGAGAATTCTGAGAATCTAAAGGAGGAGGCATTTGGGGACCAGTCACATTGTTCTTTTCACCCTTTAATTGAGCGATTTGGGCTTTCAACTTTCTGATCGTGTTACAATGAGCTTGAATCTGTTCGTCACGTTTGTTTATTTGAAAAACTGCATCAAACTCTGGAGCATCTGAGGATGTCTTGATGTTTGAGGTTTTAACACTTTCTTTAAGATGTTGATATTTTAGTTGTAGATCAAAATGATCAACCTCTAGTTTAGAAAGATGTTTTACCAAATTATCATGGTCATCCTGATCAATTTTCTCACTTAGCTTAGAGTTTTTGATTTCAAGCTCAATGACACGATCATGGGAGACTTTTAAAGCAACAGACAGTTCATGAAATTGAGAAGCAGTAATAGAACAGTTAGTAGCAGTGTAGAACACATCTTGAGCAATACATTCAGAAATCAGGTTCTCATTTAGTGTATGCAAGTTCTTCCTCTCAATCTCATTATATTTTAGTGCTCGGTCATAGTCACTAACCTCAACTAACATTGCATCAAATTCCTTTTCCATTCCCTTGATATCAGTATCTATCCCCTTTTTAAGACTCTCAAAGTGATCTTTTAGAAGTTTAAAGAAAGGCATGACCTCAGTTAAATAGCATTCTTTTGTTTGTTCAAAACCCCTTTCCCCTTCAGTTATCCCAGTGGGTGTGATCCTTTTCTTACAAGTTTTCTCAAAATCAACAAATAGTTGAAAAATAACATATTGACTGATTAAGGTCTTACTTTTAGTAGCAATAGTTCTAGGAACTAGATGCATTGGTGTATTGGGAGGATACACAGTCGCTTTAGGCATTTTCCTAAGGGGAGGGTTTGTTTCAACAATATTTTCAGCTTTCTGCTTATCTAAGTCCATTTTCCAGAACACTTGTTCGGGAGTCAACAATGTTTGAGGCTTAAACATGTTCAATGAGATCCAATTATCCTTTTTGTAGTCATGGGGTGTGATAATTATTTTCTTCTTTTTACATTTAGGATCATCTAGTTTCTTGTTCATCTTTTCCCTAGTGACTTCATCTAATTTCTTATCTTCCTCTGTGCACTCAAAGCAACTAGGTTTTTGTCTAGGTTTAAGAATCTCATTGCCATCATAGATTACACTTTGAGCTGCTTTTGCAATCTTCCCGTACTCAGGGTTGGGTTTATCTATAATAGGAACACTATGCTTATCGCTTAGAACTCTATGCTTAGTGATTAAGTGAGCAGTCTGAATGGTATTTCCTTGTACGTACAACTTATTTTCAAGCTTGTTTTTCAAGGTTTTTAGATTAGAAAAATCATTCAAAAGTTTTGATTCCTTAGCACTGAATTCTTGCTTAAGCATTTTAACATTTTCTTGAAGTTCTTGTTTTTGCTTAGCAGTTTTAGAAAGCTTTTCTTGTAAGGAGTTTAACTCTTGTTTTAATACTTCTTCTCTAAACCTACTTTTTCTAATAGTTGTACGCATTTGGTCATCCATTTCCTGCTTACGGGTGGTCAACTCAAATTTTGCACGTTGTTCATAAATAGCAACACGTTCTTTATAGGGATTCAGTTCAGAGATAACAGAATCATCAGGGGCACATGCAGTATATTCATCAAAAACATAGTCATTGTTGACTGCAGAAGATGCATCACTTGGTACAACTTCACTTTCACTTTTTTTCACATATTGATCATATGGGAAAACATTGATATTACCCATATTTTCAATATTTGATTCAATAGTTTCAGTTGATTGTACTTTGTCATGCATCTTTTACACATCAGCATCATCGTATAGTTTTAATACCTCTGAGATGAGTTTGTCTTTGGATGGGCCAGCTTGTGGTGAAGATGAGACCTTGGGAGAAACCATTGGAGAAATGCTAGCCATAAAAATTGTGTGTGCAGTAGGTCCATCATCCACATCAGAGTCGTATGCATCACAATCAGCGACTTGAAAGGCATTCTGATGATTGTGACCTATCTCCTGAATTGGCTGCTCATCCACATCTGCATCATAGGTCTTGGCATTGCCCTCAGCAAGAAACAACAACTCCTCTTCATCCAAAGCAGCACCATTATCCTGAGCTTGTACAAGCAGCATCTTATCTCTTAAGTAATCAGCATTCTGTGGACGTTTTGGAGATGTGCAATTCCTTGCAATGTGTCCCTCACCACCACAGTTATAGCATTTGATCGGCTTAGCTTGACCTTGATTTCCATTCCTTCCTCGATTCTGATTACCAACATAACCTCTACCAGCTCCACCTCTTCCCTGATCATATTGTCTTTCCTGAACTGGTTGCACAACAATCCTCCCATCTCTGACAGTAGCTTGATTGTGTGGGTTAGAGGCTGTTCTGAGGTTGTTGTTGGTTTGTGGGAGAGAATTCATGTTATGACTTATCATGAGAGCCAGTTGATTGATGAAGTTTTCCATGCCTGCATCAGCATCAGCTTGTTTGAACATTGGATCTGGAATAAGTTTATGATTACCATTACCCATAGGTACAACTTGAGAAGCTTTGGTGGTAATCCCAACTTTTGAGTAAAAGGCAGTTGAATCATTTGTTGAACTTGCTTCTCCCTGAGCTTTGAACTGATCTAGAATCCTCTTTTCAAAACATGGCATGCCTCTCATTTTGAAGAAGGAAGGCATAGAGTTGCTCATAATTCGTATTCTTCAATCCTTTAGTGAGCTTCACAGAAGTAACAAATTTGTGCCATTCGGGATTCATGTTGTTTACAAATTTTGAGTTCAGCTGAATGTTAGGCATAGTCATTCTGATGTTCCTCATGTCATTCACCAGCTTATGAAATCTCACATAGTACTCATAGACACTTTCATCTGGTTTCATCTTGAAGTGCTCAAATTCATCATACAGCTGTGATTCTCGGTCTTCAACAGTTAGCTCAGAACCAGAAAGAAGCATCTTGACATTATCCCATACAGCTTTTGCCTCGGTGTTGTGATTGATAAGCTTGTAGATGTCCTTTGGTAGACCTTGCAGTATAATGTTGGAAGCTCGGATATCTGCATCGAATCTCTTTTTCTCCTTATCATCAAGCTCATCATACATCTTTGGTCTGTCCATTCCGTAAATCAAAGTTCCATCTTCAGCAGTATCAAGTACATCTCTAGTAGTTTCAACTCGGTAAGGTCCTTCATCAATGGATTTGAGAATGTTAACCCCATTTACTTTTCCAAGACAGTACAATCTGATTCGTTGAGCCCAAGAGTCATAGTCAGTTCTGTCAAGCATTGGTGGACGAGTATCTGAACCAGCTGCTTGAACATCCTCGGCAACAGTGGAGATGATTGTAGGAACGTTGGTAGACATGATGACAAGTTAAACGGGATTTTATAACTCTATGATTAAACCGGGAAATAGATTCTTTCACGGGATTTTACTGAATCAAGAGAAAACCGTATTTAAAGGAAATCACTCAAGTCGCTAGGAAAATTGTGAACCAAGTCGCTAAGTGCTAAGTCGCTAAAGTTCCAAGTCGTTATATAACAACTCGCTACAATCCAAGTCGCTAACAAAATTTTTGGCAGCAATTCGCTAAGCACCAAGTCGCTAAATAATCAAGTCGCTAAATAGCAACTCGCTAGGTACCAACTCGCTAACACCAAGTCGCTAACAATATAAAGTACAAGTCGCTAACTTAAACCAAGTCGCTACTATGGGAATCCACTAACTGTACTTTTTGTCGGCTTATCTCAATAGACAAATCGCTAGCTCAACTCACTAAGGCGTTAAACAACAACTCGCTACCAAATTGTAAAGCAAGTCGCTACCAAGAATACCTTTTCGTGGCTCAAGTCGCTAGCATGAAAAACACATAAACACCACTTTTCAATCCAAAAACAACCCAACCACTATGATTCAAACCTTCTAAATCAAAACCTAAACACTTGAGATTATTCTAAACACAAAAGTACTACCAAAATCCAAACTTTAACACTAGAAATCAACCAAATGATGCAAAAACCACTAAACTTTTTCAAACTCAAAAACCACTAGAAATCCAAAGATATGTAAGATATGATCTAACCATGGCTCTTGATACCAATTGATAGATATTGGATTTCACATACACATCAAACCATTAACACAAGTAGGCGTACAAGAGTGTTTTAGACAGAGAAAGTTAGAGGTTTAGGGAACTTAGTGAGAGAAAGTGAAAGATATTATTATGAGCTCCAACTCTCTACCTTGGAAGGTAGAGAGTATTTATAGTCTTACAATAAAACGCCACACAACGGGCTGTGGATCAGGCATACAGTAGGTAAAGACCCGTCCGTCCTCCACGGTGTTACTAAACTAAATACTACTTAACATAAAAGAACTACGACTACGAGCTTTCTAACGATTACATATACTTGAGGTGACCGACTCTTTAATACCTGGAATTTCTAATTCCTAACAAGTAACATGCTTAATAGCAACGATCCCTTTATCATTAAACACCTCCTTCTTTGATGTAAGTACCTGGCAACTCTTGTAGTAGATTCTTCGGCGTTCTGGCTAATGATGAATCCCATACATTGCATCAAGATCATACTTTTACACTTTGTCAGAGAACATGTGGATGGCATCTTCCTCGATTGCTATGCTGTTGGAGTATATTGTTGCCGGAAACGGAAGTGTAAGTGATGTAGCGTATTTCTTGGAGACATCGCTACCATTTAGAAGAAATTCTAGGTCTTTGATGAAGAAGTAGCGGAATGGAATCTTTGGTTGATCCGGTCGGCCAATTGTAGGTAGAGATTTGGTCCAATCTGTGTAGTATAGAGCTTTGTCTTGTCGAGTGAAGTCGATGTTAGCTTCGGGATTGAGCCAATCGATGTTGTTCGACATGGCTCGTGCAATGTTTTCGAGGTGGTTTTCCACTTCAATTGCACTTTCGGAGCTATCTTTGAGCAGTTGGAAGGCATCATTCTTGATTCGCTTGAGCTCAGCCTTCGTCATCTTCTTCACTTTAAATTGTTCTTGTAATAGCTTGACATGCTCCATGGTACGGCCATCTACCATTTCTTGACCTTCAGGTAGTGAGGGAGTAGCATCAAAAAGTTGAGAAAACCAATCGTATTCAGCGGTTGTATCGTCATCTAGCCATGAGACAACATCAGTCTTAGTCGTCTTCTTCTTCTTCTTCTTTGGCTTTGATGAGGATGATGGTTTCTTTGTTGTGTCGGGAGAGGTGGGTTGTTGTTGGGGCTCACGGAACTCTTCATCGTCACCACCTGTGTATTCGAAATGGTCACTGGTTTTCTCTGTGGATGGTGGTAACTCAGAGTCCTGAGGTTTATCAGCAGTAGAACGTGGAGGAGATCGTCTTTCTGTTGGAATCCTTTGGGTTGGTGGTGGCATAGAGGAAGATTCACCAGTTTGCTTTGGACGTTTTGGTGCAGAATCCTTGTCCTTGTCATCGTCATCTCTTGGTCGTTTAGGTTGACCTGCTGACTCTTTGCATGAGGACTTGAGTTGATAATCTAGTAGAGCCTCAAAAAATTTAGCATCATCCGAAGTAAAGGTTGCAGATCGTTTAGACATTTGCATCACCAATTTCGAAATTAACTCAGCTTCGGAGAGATCAGGTTCTTTGGTCATTGTATGTTTAACCAATGCGACGATATTTGGAGTAAGTTGTCTGGAAAATATCTCCCTTGTCACTCCAGGGACAGTGTCGAGAAGAAAATTGTGAGTATATTCTCTTGCCGTCTTCTCCATTTCCTTTTGGAAATCTCCGTTGAGAAACTTCTGGATATGCTCCCTTTCTTTCAACAACTCGTTTATCCCGTTTTGAAGAAAGTTGATTCTGTCAGCGAGTTGATTAAGCTTTTTGTTGGTCACGTCTTTCTTCCTGACTTGCTTTACAACTTTGACAATCTTTGTCTTAGCTCGGGATATCCAAGAGTAGGTTGGTTTCTTTACAGACTTGGATGTGGATCTGGTTGTGCCTTTGGATGGTGGAGGTGAAGAGTGAGAAAACGAGTCTGATGATGATGAGACATGAGGAGACTCAGGGTCTTTTGGTGGCTCAGAAGTTAGTTCCTTGGAACGTGCTGGGCTATCTAGAAGAAAATCATCATAATCAACTTCGTCATCTTGTCCAGATTTAGCCATTTCTTCAGCCTTAATCCTGGCTTCTTCATCTGCTTGAGCTTGAGCTTCTTTTTCTGCCTTCTCTTTAGCTGCAAGCTCAGCATCTTCATCAGAATATTTCTCAGACTACTCCTTTTCTTGTTCCTCAAAGTCATATTTGATAGAGTCCTCGAGTTGCCTTTGTTGTTGCTCATGGGTGGTGGTACCAGTTCCCTTATCGGGTTGATTAACCGCATCAGAAACTGGTGTAGACAGTACACCACCACTTGACCCTCCGGGGCCATGAGTTTGTTCACGGGTAAATTCCTGAGCAACATGTTGGAGTCTTAAATTCTTCACCTTTTTCCTATAGTCTCTGTCCAGTTGTTCTTCATCCGAGCTCTCCTCTTCTTCTTGCTCAACAACTGGGGTTTTACCTTTACCTTTATCAGCTTTTGGACTGGGAGGTTTTGCTGTAGTCAAAGTGTCAACGATTGGAGTTTCAGAGTAGATGACCTCTTCGTCGGTGTCAGTCTCCTCTGAGTCCTCGTCCTTCAGTTGTGGTTCAGGTTTGAGAATAGGGATAGCATCCTTTGACGGAATTTTCCTTTTGAGAACATGAGTCCTCTTAGGATACTTTCTCGTACTTTCAGTGCTCGTGACACTTCCAGCACTGCCTCTCCTTGTTTTCCTAGTAGGTGTACCAGAGGACTTATCATCAAGGAAACCTACCTTGCCTGCTTCAACTGCTACCATATATCGTTTGTACGAATAGAGTTCTTTGATAGCATCAGTAAGAAGATGATCTGGCAACACTGCACCTTGTTTCTTCATTGTTGAGTCCTTAAATCTGACAGTGAGTGTGGGCTCATACAACATGGAGTGTTGGTTGGGTTCATCAAGTCTCAAGAGAATATCAGGATTATACCCTAGAGCTCTTTGGATCAACAGTTTGGTGTATCTAATATACGGGATCTTGGTGCCAGGATTTTTAAGGTAAGACATCGTGTCATCCCATATCAGAGCTTCAACTTCTATGTGTTTCATGTTGACCAAAGCCCAAAATATTTGTAGTTCCATAAGCTTCGGATGCTCATGACCACTATCACGTCCGGAAACGGATTTGACAATCATTATGTAGAGGGTTATCCATGGCTGGGGAATGTTCTTCAGATCAACAGATGAGTGCTTTGTGATTACCCCGGTAGCTTCATCATAGCTGATGTCGACCAAGAACTGGAGAACGACCTCTTCAGTTGGAGTAGCATTGTATTCAATAGGCTCGATGACTGGAATAAGAAGAATAGCCCTCAAATCTGCAGGTGTGATGGTGACTCGTTTGTTGTTAAGGGTCACAGTCACAGCACTTTGACCTTTGACCTTTTGTATAGTGTGCCATAATTGGTGAATGTAGATCTCAGGTACAGTAGCAGAGTTTGTGAGCATGTTCTGATAAGGGTGAGTCTTCAGAATATCCACTGCAATCTGACACGAAGACTCAGAACAAGAGAAGTTATCAAAATCAACTCTGAGGTTGTTCTTTCCGATCTTCATTGGGTAACCATTAGAGAAGATATCTTCAACAGTGAGAACATTTGGTGCTTCCACATTTTGCATTTGAACGTCCATATCGTGATCTGAAAGATATTTAGCCAAAAAAACCAACATATCGAAAGACATTACGTTAGTCAACAATTGATTTTATTGTCTATTTATTGAATGTGATATGTCAATGATTGTTACGAGTCCAATGTCACTTGTTAGTCCAATAGTCCAAAGACGTCGTGATAAGTTACGTGAGTAGATTAACTTTGAGTTTTAAAGTCCAAGTTTTCTAATAAGGTTTTAAAATGTACCTTTTTGAGGGGTCATTTAAGCCCTTATTTGATCACTTTTATATCCGTTATCTTAATATCGTTCCTTTTCACTTTTTAGGTCTCTTGAAGGCAAATTGTTGTAATGGCACTTATTTGGACGAAAAGGCGCGGATATACGAAGAAAATGGCCAAAGTCAAGAATCGAGACACTCCAGCTGCTGAAAAGACAAGGTGACGGCGTCACTGCTTAACTGCGACGCCATCGGAGGATTTTGTGACGGGACAGAAGCCAAATCTCTTATTTTCAAGTGACGGTGTCAGGCTTTAAAAGAGTAGGCCGTCGCAACTCAGACGGCCTAGATTCGATCCAGACGGCGTCAGAAGCTGAAGAGGACGGCGTCACAAGCACAAGGTGACGCCGTCGCAAGACTAACGTGGCCAAGATGAAACCCTAATGACGGCGACCCGACGGCGTCACAAAACATAAGGTGACGCCGTCGCACATGTAATCTTATATATAGAATCTGAATTTTTCAGTATTTGTGTGTAGTCTTTTTGGAGTAAAAACCTAAACCGAACCAAGGCTGTCTTGTACAGTATTTTAGGGTTCCAAATCCTATCTTACATCAAGATAAGTGTTTTGCTTCATTAATTCAATTATGTCTTTGATTATTTGTGTGTATGCTTGCATGTTCTCCATGTCCGGCTAATTTACTTGTGTGTTTGCTTTGGGAATATGAAACTTAATTATTGAATATTGATTGGTTGTCTCTTATCTTAATTGTTAATGATCTAGTAATGCGATAGGTCATTCGTTGTGTACTTAATGCTTGATTAATCTTTGTGAACCTTAGGTTATAGCACTTAGAGTGGTTGTAAGCTAAACCATCCAAAGAGGCCTTAGAGTTAGAGTTTATATTCCCTAGTGGGTTTTGTAGACGAAACCCTTTGGTAAGTTCGAAGAGTTAGGGATAAACGCATACCCTACGACTTTAGACACACAACGCGATTAAGAATAAGGACGTGACAATTCAACCATCAATAGGAGATAATTAAGGAGTAGTAAAACCTAAGTGAACACATCTTTAAACTATCATACGAGCACACAATAATTAGACATAGACTACATACACCTTAGATTAGATAATTAGATAAGTAGAGTAATCGGTAGCAATACCAACCCCCAAATCCAAACCCCGAGATTCATACCTTTTCATTTCCAAAAAAAACATAAAAAAGATAAAAAAAATAATCTTCCTCAACCCCAACCTTAGCGTAGTAACTTCTCACTAGCATTCCTATTCCCCTAGAGAACGATATCAATACCCGTGGCTTACCCTAATACTACACTACAACGATTAGGTTCACTGCCTAGGGTGTTATAAAACTTGCTCGAAGAAAAGGAAGTTCTTTTGACCCCGAACGACGCGTGTAGCGTTATCATTTTCACTTATTTTTCACAACTTATTAAACATTTAAGCTTATTAATGACATTTTGGTTTCGTGACGTTATGATTTATTTATTTACAAGTTTGCACGCGTAACAATTCACAATTTTGGTTAAAAAAAACTAGGCTAAGGCGTAGGTGTTGCAAGCTTATGCGTAAACAAGAGTGGTTATACGCGTAAGCATAAGCTTATGCGTAAGATCTTGACTTACGCGTAAGAATTGTTACGCGTAGGAAAAGAAAGCCTTAGGCATAGAGCTTACGCGTAAGCGTATATGGAACCTTACGCGTAAGGCTTACTCGTAAGAATGAGCTTTATGCGTAAAGGTTACTGTTTACGCATATCCTTCACAGGATACGCGTAGTCCTCTTTGTAGAACCTTATGCGTAAAGGTTACGCGTAAGATTACTCTTACGCATAACATGCTACGCGTAAGGTGATCCTTATGCGTAGAAGTTCTAATAACCTTGATTCTGAATTTTCACGCGTAATAACCTGAAACAAATGCATCATAACCCAATCATTAAAATATTAATTCAAGCCCTTTCAGTTTAATACTAATACTCAATCAAAATGGTTTACGCGTAGGATATATCTTATGCGTAGAACTTAAACCCTAGTTTTTCAAATCTTACGAATAACAATTCTAACCATAGGATTAGCACAAAATCATTTCTGGGATATCTTAGAGGCCTAGTGAGATGTCCTAAACAAGTTTTAACATCAAACACCCTATGAATCAAGAATACCCAAGTCGTATGAACTTAAACCCTAAATTTTAATTCTCACACAATTGATGATTCTGTGTAAGTTTTAAACGTGTATTTGATCAATTCAACATGTAAATAACATCACTTAACCATCTTTTTAACTAGAAACACTCACAATTGAAAATACCCAATTCACGCATAAGAACCCTAATCTTGAAAATGTTCAATTCGTGTTTTTGGGTGGATTTGTTTGATGAAAACAGTTAAAGTATGTATATTTAAGCATTTTATCACCATTTTTATCAACACAAACACACAAATGAAGATTGTGTGTTCATGGCTTACGCGTAGAACACAAAACTCACTCAAACACAAGATTTAACCATTGGTTTTTCAAATGAATCAAAACCATTGTTTGAAATATCACAAAGATTATAAAAACACTTACAGATTGATGATCAAAAACACGGATTTGATAGTGGATTCTTAGGCGTAGGATTATGGTAGTTGGATAATAAATGAGGAGAATTTATTGTATTTTGAAAAAAAAAGTTTTTGTGAAGTTTTAATAAAAAATACTTTGAGCATTTGACACTTTCAGTCCCTCCACCTTAACCGTTTACATCCAACGCCCATAACTTCCATTTTGGTTACCAAAAGTATGATTTATGTAAATAAACTTGACGACACTCCCCCTTGACTTAAGAAATAATGAAATTTTATAAATTTGAGTCCGGGGAGTGTCAGTAAACCAGAAATGTGACCACCATTATCAAAGAAACAACCGGGATGAGATAACATGCATGTACATGGTTTTATGAAACCGAAAAATATTTACTTTCTCCCCCTCAACACTTGATCGAAAAAATACTGAAATTTGAAAGAGTAAGGTGTTGACGGAAGATTTGTACTTGCCATGTTAAAAGAAATATAGATAGAAGAATATTTTTGTTGTTTTATCAGATTTTATAATTTTGTATTTTGTTTTTGAAAATATTTACAAAAGATCTTTTGGTGTTTGACTGGTTTTAAGAATGTTTTAAAAGTTCATCCAGTTCCTCTGGAGTCAAACACCGCATACCAATCCGGTGGACCAACTGATGTAGACTAAATAACGAGATAACAAAAAATCGGACCTGTTGATTCACACGAATACCAGGAACGATCCTACCAATAATCGTTGATTCACCCGAATGCCGATTATAGGGAATTCTTAGCAAAGCTGCCAAAAATAGACTTTTGGTATTTCATAAAACTGATTATCCCACATTACAAAGGAACTATTAAATAGGACTACAAAACAGAAACGGGCCCTAGAAGACAAACGGGCTGAAAGTTATTACATAAACAAAGTCCAAAAAAAACCCGAAAAAACACTAAAATGCAAATAACTCATAAAATAGAGTGTTTCGGGGCTCCTCGTTCCAAGCTTCGATTTGACTGGTCATTCGCCTAAAACGAAGCCCCGTAGCCCAATTTATGCCCATTTTAGTGAGGCCCCTTTTGTCACACGATCTTGGGCCTCCAGAAACATCATAGCCTGCTCATCAACACTTGGGCCCACATCACCAACTCATTAAACCTAGCAGGAGCTAAGGCTTTGGTGAGAAGATCTGCCAATTGGTATTCAGTACCCACAAAGTATAATTCAACGGTACCCTTTTCTACGTGCTCCTTGATGAAATGATATCGAAGATCGATGTGCTTTGATTTTGAATGTTGAACAGAGTTGCACGAGATCGCAATAGCACTTCGATTGTCGCAGTACATCAGGATTTTGTCAAATACGTAACCATAGTCTTTGAGTTGTGTTCTCATCCAAATGACTTGAGCACAACACGCCGACATGGCTACATATTCTGCTTCGGTTGAGGACAGTGATGTACAATCCTGCTTCTTCGATTGCCATGACACCAGTTTATCACCAAGAAATTGTAATGCTCCTGAAGTACTTTTCCGTGAATCTAAGCATCCTGCGTGATCAGCGTCTGAAAAAGCTATTAGTTCAAAACCAGAATCCTTCGGATACCAGAGGCCCAAATTAATGGTTCCCTTGATGTATCGGAGGATTCTTTTAGCCTCTGAGAGGTGACTTTCAGTTGGTCTCAACTGATAACGGGAGCAAAGATATACAGCAAAGACAATGTCAGGTCTACTGGCTGTTAGATACATGAGAGACCCAATAATACTTCGGTATTTGGTAGGGTCAACCAATTTCCCATGTAAATCAGCATCCAGTTTCTTAGTGTATGCCATTGGAGTGGCATAGGTATCATAACTTGTCATTCTATGTTTGTTTAAAATTTCAAGGGCATATTTGGACTGACTCAAGAAAATACCACGGGGTGATTGATGAACTTGCAATCCAATAAAGAATGTAAGTTCACCCATCATGGACATTTCAAAATGTTTTTTCATAAGTTTTGAAAAAGCATTTGAGTATTTTAGATGTGTTGACCCAAAAATGATGTCATCCACATATATTTGAACGATTAAAATGTGTGCCCCGTGATATTGTATGAAAAGTGTAGGGTCGACCGAACCTTTGACAAATTGATGAGATAGGAGAAAGGATGATAACTCATCATACCATGCCCGAGGGGCTTGCTTGAGTCCATAGAGAGCCTTGTTCAGTTTGTAGACATGGTTCGGGAACTCGGGATCAACGAATCCTTCTGGCTGGCTGACATAAACCGTTTCTTTTAGTTTCCCATTCAGAAAAGCAATTTTGACATCCATATGAAAGAGCGTGATGTTCATGTGAGCCGCGAATGCCAGAAATATCCGAACAGCCTCAAGACGAGCAACCGGAGTGAATGATTCTTCAAAGTCAATACCCTCTTCCTGTCTATAACCCTTAGCCACCAAACGTGACTTATTTATGATAACCGTACCGTCATCATCTAACTTGTTTTTCCAAATCCATTTCAGACCAATAACATAGACCCCTTTTGGTTTTTGAACCAATTCCCATACTTCAAAACGTTTAAACTGATTAAGTTCTTCTTGCATGGATTCTATCCAGTTGTCATAAGTCATTGCTTCTTTAATGTTCTTGGGTTCAGATTGGCAAACGGTAAGTGCATAAATGCAGTGTTCACCGTCAGTCTGAAGGCGTTGTCTAGTTACGACTGGTTGATTAGGGTTGCCAATTATGTTCACAAGAGGATGGTCTTTTGTCCAACGATGTGTGGAGGGTTGATGTTGATATACATTCTGCAGATTAGGAGGATTCAAATGACTTGTAGATGATTTCGCAAGATCAGAAGTAGCAGAAGCATTTGCAAAAGGGTTGAAGAACGCATTTGGATCATAATCTGCAGGTGGGGGTACTTCATTGTTCAGAACATCATCAGCTAGTTCAACGTCGTTGGATGCAGTTTGTTCAAGTGTTGTTGTAGAGTCAACTGGTGGTGCTTCCTCAATAGTAGTTGTTGTAGCAGGTGTATCAGGTATTAGATTTTGATCAGGTTGAGCAGCGGAAACATTGAATACACCTGGTGCACGTTCATCAATATCATCACTAAACAGAGGAGCAAACAACTTTTCCATTTGTTGACAAGTAAGCTAGGGGCTTGGTTCAGCTGATGATGGGGTTTGAGGGAAGTTTAAACGGTTATGACCGGGTTCCAAGATGTTATGCTCAGAAGCCATCTCTGTAAGCTCATCGAAATTTGCATGAATCGTTTAAATAACCTGCTTTGTATGATGATTCCAGATCCGGTAACCTTTAGAATTCTCACAGTATCCAATAAAGACTCCAATGTCAGCTTTGGCTTTGAGCTTTCCAAAGTCATCACGATCATTATTCGGGTAGCAAAGGGATCCAAATACATGAAAGTGTTTGAGATTCGGTTTTTGGTTGTGGATAAGCTCAAAAGGTGTTTTTTGTGGCGCTTGGTAATCATAGAGCGATTCTGAGTGTAGCATGCAGTTGACACGGCTTCAGCCCATAAGTAATCCAGAAGTTTAGCATTGATTAACATCGTTCTTGCAGCTTCCACTAACGTGCGGTTTCGTCTTTCAACAACTCCGTTTTGTTCTGGTGTACGTGCAATAGATGTTTGATGCTCAATTCCCACTTTCTCATAAAATGTACGAAGAGTTTGATTCACAAATTCAGTTCCTTTGTCTGTTCTGATTTGTCTGACTGTGTTCCGGAGCTGAACTTGAATTTTCGTGAGAAAGGTGATGATCATCTGTGGAGCTTGATCTTTACTTCGAAGAAAATAAACCCAAATCCATCTTGAGTAGTCATCTACAATTACCAAGATGTAGCGTTTGCCATTAATCGTCTGCACGCGCATCGGGCCACACAAATCCATGTGAAGAAGATGAAGCACATGCTGTGAGTTGTGTTCCACCTTTGAAGGAAAATGAGCACGAGTGCTTTTCCCTTGTTCACAGGCTGAGCATAGGTGGTCTTTAGAATACCGAAATCTTGGGAGACCTTCAACTAGTTTATATCGAGCAAGGTTGGTTATGGTTTGAAAGTTTAGATGTGAGAGACGACGGTGCCATAGCCAGGATTTTGTAGATGTAGCCTTAGAAAGTAGACAGATGGGAGATGAAGCAATCATGTCTTGCATTGAGATTGTGTAAAGACTTGATGTGCGTTGACCAGACATAAGATCGTTTCCTTGTAGATCACGAATGAAACAAGTTTTCTCCCTAAAAGCAACTTCAAAATCTCCATCACAAAATTGACCGACTGAGAAGAGATTGTGACCGAGACCTTCCACATAATAAACTCTGCTAATTTTGATGTTCCCATTGATGTAATCTCCGAAGCCCATGATAGCCGCGAAGTGATCATTCCCGAATCTGACAGTGCCAATGAACTTTGATACAAAGTTGGATAACAGTTTGAGATTACCTGTCATGTGTCGGGAACATCCGCTATCAACAACCCAGAGGATGATCTGTATCACCTGCATTCAACACAGACGACACAGATGGAATAGAAGTAGATGTGGAACCCGAAGAGTTAGAGGGTTCTAATGCATATATAGATGAAACACACATGTTCATAATTTTAGGTATCCATGTAAAGCCAAGTATATTATGTAACCATTTATGACATATCCAACTAGGTGGTACTACGATCCTTGGAGGTGATAATGGAGCTATAGGGACATCAATGCTTTTCTTAGAATTTAAAGAGGGCGGTTTACCAAGCACAGACTTAGAAGCTTTAGTGGGCCTAGAGGTATTCCGTTTCTTAGGATTCCGTAAAGGAGACAAGATAGTTTTAGCAACACATTTATCATGACAATCAGAAAGCATACTTTTACGACATATAACACAAGAAGCTTCAGACTTAACATCAAAAATACTTAAAGGTTCAGCATTCGTTACATCACTTTTTCTATTACATTTGTCAGACGCAATATCTAAAGTGGGTGAAACTTGAGTTTTATTCAAAGTCCTAGGGTGTTCATCTACTTCAGCATTCTTTATTGTTCTTTTCTTACGTTGCAACTTCATATTCTTCCTTGTATTGCTCCTAGGCTGTGAAGTGCAGGCGTTGGGAAAAGAGGCAACTATTCTAGTTTCAATAGAGGGAAGCACATTAGTTTCTTGTGGTTTGTCATTAGATGTTCTAGAGACATTTTGAATCTGTTTGGGTGCAGTTACTTTTGTGTTACTATCCCTATCTTGCTTAAGTATCACCAACTCTGCCTTTAGATCATGGATTTTGTGTAACAAATCTAGATTTTCAGAACGAGTGAGTCCGTCTCGTCGTAAAACATCTTTGGTATATGCCAGATGATTATCAACATCTTTTGACGCTTTAGCACGAGTCTTTTTGAGTAAATCAAATATGACACTATATTCCTTTTTCACTTTTGAAATTTCTTGTTCATATTTTGAGATTTGACACTTTAAAGACACATTTTGGTCATCCAGTTGCTCAAATTTAGGACAAAGAGTTTTGGTATGCAACTGGTTGATTTTGTTTTGCAAAGCGAGTTCACGATTATGACAATATTTTTGACACCATTGAAGACGACGTTTTGCATTTGAAATTTCGTTTAACAGACGTTTATTTTCAAATTTTAAAGACTTGATTTGTGCCAAAAACTTTTTGAGTTTCTGCATCAGTTTGGTCATGGCATTTGATTCCACCATGTTAGCTTCATTCCAGGAGTCTTCAACAAGCTTGTCAAAGCCCTTAATTTCAAACCAATAATGAAAGAACCTAAACGGAACAGGACCGTAGTCGTGGTGTGATTCACGCATTAAGATTGGACGATGATCAGATAAATATCGGTCCAAAGTAATAGCAAAAATGTTAGGGTATGAATTCATAATACTTTCAGAAATAACGAAACGGTCAAGTTTACTCATCTTTGTAGCGAATTTATGGCACCAAGTAAAGAAGCATCCTCCTAAAGAAACTTCCTCCAAACTCGCATTAGAGATGAACAAATTGAATGCACCGGCACCTTGCACATTAAACAACGATCCAAATCTATCCTCTTTTTTGCGAACTTCATTAAAATCCCCCATGACAACCACCTCTCCTTCCCATTGGGCCATAACATGAGACTGATAGTCCCACAACATCTTTTTTTCGGTTAACTCTTGAGGAGCGTACACCGAAATAATAAGAAGCTTAGTACCATTAGGCACCCAATCACCTCTAACTATAACGAAGTAATCTGAAACAATATATTTAAGTTTGATGAACGATTTAGGATCCCAAATACAAAGAATCCCACCTGAGTTGCCAGCGGAAGCACTATGAACATGATCGAAAGCAAAGTTTCCCCAACACCTCTTAATACTAAAAAAGTCGATGTTATCCATTTTAGTTTCCTGTAAAGATAAGAAATTTACCTTATGTTTTATACAAAGCTCCGTTACCCAATCTTTTTTAGCCTTTTGGGCAAGGCCTTGAATGTTTAACGATAAAAAATTCATCGAAAAACATCATTCCCTCCTTGAGAACCAATAATCTCTTCTGTACTTTTCAAGCATCCCTCCATATTATAGCCCATAGTATGTCCAACCTTGACTAACTCCTCCATCACATTAATAATGGACCCTCATGTACGCGAAATATCATATTTTTTGAAATGCCCTGAACATATGGACTCTGCTACATCATCCTTAAAGTTTTCTATTGAGCCTGATTTATTATGTGTAAGGGCAACATCTTCCTCATGTGTTGTTCATGTATCACAAGTAGCAAAATTATAATTTAAGGCTAATCGTGATCCATGACTTAAGTAAAGTAGTTTGAAAATTAAGTTAAACAAGTTAAGTAAAGTAAATGCACAAGAGAATTTTCAACGTTTATATTCTTATTAAAATGAATCAAACGAATATATTACCCAAGTGTTTGCGGAACAACACTTGGGATTGAATGAAAAGTGTGGTGTGAACTCCTTACTAAGCTTATGCTAAGTCTAAGCACAACTACACGGAACCACTAAACTATTTCAGGGACTAGTTGTATTTGGAAAAGTGAAAGTTGCTTGTGAATGCTAACACATTTTATGCACAAGCTTAACTTTCACTCCATCCTTATGACTATTTATACAAGTATGAGATTTAACTATTTTATAAAAGACAATACTGACGTAAGCTATAGAGGACAAAATACTGATGTATTTTGTCTCTGTTTACAAAAAGCTATATTGGGCAAAAGACAATGTTACTTTCTGATCATCAGTTATGACACTGATCTTGGTTGTTAGCCTTTCAGGGAAAGTTTAACTTATGGTTGACAAGGACTCCTCCTTATGCATTCCAACTTATCCCGCCTTATCCCACCCATTCTTTAGTCTTTTTGATCTTCAATATTTGTCTTCAGTGGTTGTAGTTGATGAGGAGTTATGGGATTCAGTGAGTTATTGTCATCACTCACTGAAACCATCATTTTCTTCTTAACTCAGTCTTTACCCTTAGAGTATCGCCTTACTGAGTGGAGAAACTTTCTTCTTAGTCTCGTTCTGATTGTCCTGAAGATGACTCACCAAGTGAATATGCAATTAGTGACTTGTTAGTGTTTAAGGTCATAGACACTTAGGGTATTTTCTATTCAAATCCTAGACTTAAGGGGTTTGGGTACTGACTGAACCCAAAAATCTCCCCCTATTTGGATATACAAATAGCATAAGTGTTTTGATCATTGTAAGTAAGCAAGAGGCTTCTTCTTATATTGCATGTACTAATAAGCTTAAAGAAGAACATTGATCTAACAAAATACATCGTTTATTAATGATCACTACAAGTCCCTCTCAACTAGTACAATAAAAAAAAGATAGATGCTATTGTTGTGTGAAGTCAGTCCAATTGGTAACCAAGTGCTTCAAGCTTTGGCTTCTTTGAGAGAAGTTTGTGTTGATCAGGATGGTCATTTATCTTCTTTCTTAGGTCAGTGCAGAATTTGATGTTCTCAGGGGTCTTGATTTGAGATGTCATCATTAAGTAACTTACCATTGAGTCAATACCAGCCTTGTCAATGTCACTCCATCTCTGAAAGGCAGGGTCTCCATAGGCATCAATAAAGAAGAGTCCTCTCTCTAGCTGCTCAATAACCATGTTGTTCACAAACTTTGCGCCTTCAGGGAGTACTCTGTTGCAATCAAGACCAGGGATTTTGATCTCAGGCTCTAACTCTATCCTCTTCCTCTTTCCTTGGGATGATTTGGCTTGTGTGCCTTGAGCTTCAAGGAGATCAGATTGAATACCAAGCTTAGTGGGCAACTTCCTCAGTCTTTCATACCTTCTGCTTAAAGAAGTTGTTAATACAAATAAGCCGTAAAAAACGTTTATTTATATTTTATGATCTTCTAATGTTTTGTCGATAACAAACGTAAAATCATTTTAACGAAACAAATAAAATACTTAAATGGTTTGAGCCAATAGTTTATTAACACACTTACGTTTTCATATAAAACACTAAACAAATAATAGTGCTTTCATGGTTTAGTAATGCATATGTACAACAACTAGTGTTTACATAATGGGTAGATATATACATACTTAGTATGTATTATAATGGGTAATAGAATGGGTAGAAGTATAAGTATTTGACCCATTGACTAAATATATTGAATGTAGTTGGGTAAAACCCAATGTCCATGACCCATACCCATGGATCATGATCCATAACCCATGACCCATTGCATGGCATCATGCATAAGTCATAATGGGTATTATCCATGACCCATTGACTAGATGCATTACATCTTCTAGATACATTGTATCTATTTGGATACCCATGGATCAAAACCTATAACCCATGATCCATGATCCATGACCCACAACACATCTAGGGGGAGCGTCCTACGGGTCCCTAGTAATAAACTAGACAGATCCCTCAAGCAAGGGAACTGTGGGATCCGTGGAACAGTAGCATGTTTTTGTCTATAAATAGTGAGTCATTTCTTCATTGTAAGTCACCCCTTTCACACAAATTATCTCTTAGTGTTGTAAACTCTCTAACCACAGATCCAAAGGATCTCTCTAAGTAGTTTTGTGTTTGTGTAATTCTCTAGGTTCCTCTTAAAGGCGAGATCACCACCTATTAAAGTCGAGCAAGCTCAAGTCCATGGGTTACCCAGCTTCGTCATCATCAAGACTACTGATGTTATCTTGTTGATAGTTCTTTTTTTCTCCCATTAGAAGTGTTGTGTCGAAGACATAGGTGAAAGGTGTCTAAAGGATCAAGTCGAAGGCATTAGTGAAAGGTGCCGAAGATCCAAGTCAAAGGCATTAGTGAAAGGTGCCAAAGATCCAAGTCAAAGGCATTAGTGAAGGGTGCCGAAGGTCCGTGTCGAAGGCATTAGTGAAGGGTGCTTAGAAGTCGTGTCAAAGGCATTAGTGAAAGGTGCCTAGGGTGTACATTTGATATGGTGTGTCGATGTACAAGATAGATTAGTATTGGGTCAAAGGATATTGATATCCTTGTTGATGTTGTCATAAGGAGTGGATCTCCTTTAGGATAGACGTCGTGTAGTGTTGGGTAGTAGTTTCTCCTTTGTAATGGAACTCGGTATCTAGCCTTGTACCGGATAAAGTGTAGGCGACGTTGTGATAGGTTTGGTTCTACCTCGTGGAAGAACCCGGTGTCTAGCATTGTACCAGATAAAGAGTAGGCGACGTTGTGAAGGCTTCTCCGCCACAAGGAGTTTGTGTTGTGTAGTGATTATGAACTCTCGAGTAGGTGACTCGGGGAGTGGAGTAGGGCAAGGAAGGTGTCCTTGTAGCCGAACCACTATAAATACTCGCGTTGTGGTTTTGTGCTTCTTACTCTTTATCTTTGCTTTATTTATTTATATGCTCATCTATCAACATCCAACACACACATTTAAATAGATTGACATAAGTCGATCTAAATAGTTTAAAACCAAGCTTAAATCGATAAAACTATTCAACCCTCTCCCCCTTCTAGTTTTCCACAATTGGTATCAGAGCTTCGTTACCAAGTTTTTAGAGTATATTGTACTTTAAAAACTTGACACGATCCATGTATAATTGAAAACTACAAAGAAGGTCTTTTACAAAAACAAACACCATGTCTTAAAAACACTTTTGTAGGATGTTTATTGGATGACAACATTATATTTTTTATTTCTTATTTTATCTTACTAAATTGCACTAACCTTTCTTGTCATTTTGCTTAGTTAAAGCTCATTTTAATCAAGCCGTAGGAATTCCTTGGTAACAAGATTACCTTTCCTAATAAGGTATCTTATTTACCATCTAGATCACGAAGGAACCGGAGGTGTCTATTGACATTTTTCTTGTCAAAAGAAAAAGACACTCATAATTGCATTAGATGTATGACTTTCTAACTTATCTCTAAATAATATTAGTTTAGAATAAGTATGCTTGCATAGAAACTTATATGATTATATTTTCATATGCTCATGTATTATACGTGGTTTCATTAGGAAACTTTTCTTGCATACGTGTTTCTCTTCCGTCTATAGTCTAGGTTTATAAACATGTGTTTTTATTTTTCTTAATCCAAAAATCAAATCTCTCTAATAATAAAACAAAACACAAATCTCAAAACTTCCTCCTTCCCCACAAAAACCCCTTCCGCTCGTCAACTCCACCAAAACCTCACTTTTCAAATCTTCCACTTTCAAAAATTACCTCTCATTCAAACTTCATCTTCCCTCTCATCTCATCTCATCTCAAATCAAAACCAAGGAAGAATTTCATCATCATGGTTTATATCGCCTTCGTGATCATCATCTTAACACTCATCGCTCTTCAGTATCCCATGATAAAGTTTTCTTATGGAGACATGTACTTTGTGTTGTTAATCTACATTTGTATCATACATCCAATCCTTTGTATCGCTCTTAGCATTGAAATGAAATATTACTAATGTCTTAGTTTATCTTGTTTGTTTTTCGTAATGTGTTTATCATTTTCTTTTCATTCGTATCTTTCACCTTAACTTACTTTCGAAACCTACAATGCATGCTTAACTAGTAAATATTGGCTAGAACACATCTCCTTTTTATAAACCTAAAAGTTGCAAAAAATCTATTTTACGTCAAGACCATTTTTTTGTCACTGCAGATCCACGGATCCCTAAAGTTCAACTAGCCAGATCCCTCTTAGAAGGGAACCGTGAGAACCGTGGAACTGAGAAACAGAATTTCATGCAACATAAAAACCATTTCATAAAAATCTACCATTAAAAGAAAATTTCCACTAGAATGTTAGTACAAAGTAAATTAATTGTCATTGTTAATAGAAATCAAGTAAAAAACATTAGGAGATTATTTTCATCTATCCTCTTCTTTGATGCATCTCTTCATATTAACTTGCTCATACAAACTATTCATTTACGTAGGTCTCTTCATGACTCATGAGTATGAATTCGACTTTCAACTCACTTATGTCTACATTCCTAATATCTCCCTTGAGCCCAACACACCTGGCAATCATGTCCGTGGGTTCAATAATCTCGAAACTCGCCACTTCTATGAAGGACGTATTGTTGATACACCTCTACTATACGATGAGGGTATCAACACCTCTTTCCGAACCATAGGACTAGAAGGCCTTCTCGGAATTAACGAGAAGATTTATCCATGGTTTGTATTGGAATTCTTCCGTCAAGTTGAACTCGTTCGTAACGAGGATCGATCTCTATCACTATGGTTTTGGATCAAAAACCAAAAGTTTGTCTTAACTCTTGGGCAAATTGCTCACATTCTCCGAATTCCAAATCATGGACAATGTGCCTTCACTGAAGATTGGTCTCTTGATTCTCTCTTCAACTATCGTGAAGAAAATAGTCTATATTGTTCACACATACCTTCCCCTCAAGAATTAACTCGCATGTTATACAAACCTCGACCCTATTACTCTAATCCAAACATAATCTATACACGTGATATCTGAGATGATCTTAAACCTCTCGCAATCATTCTACGTGAAAATTTTTGGAGTCTTAAGAGAAATCGAGAAATTCTTCCCGCTTGTTGTGCTCACATAATGTATTGTCTGCTAACCCAACAACCATACAATCTCGCCTATTTATTCACAAGACGAATTTTAAACTTTCAAGGCAACAAGAATAAGCTAATTCCATATGGAATGTTCCTGACACGCCTTTATCATCATATCATGTACTTTCATCCTCAATTTCAAAGTCCGTTGTACGTACTTGTGAATAAGATGATGGAACCTCTTAACACATCTCACATCAAGTCATTCTTCATCCCTGAATCGGAAAATACTCATCATCCATTTGACGGTCCATCTAGTGAAAACGCTCAAGAAACCTAGTTTCTTTTCCAAATAGGATCAATCCTTAGATTTCATCTTTTATCTTTGTAATGTGATCATTCTCATGGAATATAAAATTTAACGTTTGATGTCTCGCTTATATAGTTGTTCAAATTCTTTAGAAAACACTGGCTTTATAATACGATACCGTGAAATTTTTGCACACTTTCTATAATGCTACTGATCTGCAGGAGCCGGATCCCTCACTTTGTACTAGACGGATCCCTCCACTTAGGGATATGTGGGATCCGGGCAGACAGATATGCAGTTGCAGACATCCATACATTAAACCATTACCTTAGACCACTTCATACTAGCTAAACATAATGTCTTAGAACCACTTAAGCCTTCCTCAAACTCAGTAGGTATCACACTCACTCATAGCTAATTTAGGATCACACTCAAGGTGCTTTTTGATTTATCATTTCACCAAAAATCATCATCCTTCCGCTTAAATACTCATACATCATTTCTCATAGCTCAACACATATAGTTTTATAATTCTCTCAATTTTAGCAAATTGATTTTAGTCATCCTTACCTCAAAATGGGTCAAAAACTAGTTTTTCATTTCTTATAGTTTCCAAGGAATTTTCCAAATTTATCCTAAGTTGCCATCTAATCTCTAGGATCATTTAACACCACTTGACACTCTCATATCTCCTAGTGTCATCTTTGATCACCCATTCGTGCTCATAAAGTCCCATTTTCTTCTATAAAATGCAATCATTAGCTACCATCACTCATTACCCTTGATCATTTAAGTCCCCCTTCATTTAAGACACTTAAGAAGACTGAAACACTTAAGATGTATAGGTACTAGACCTTACAAACATCATTTTCCTCTTTTCTTGGTTGCTGAGAGTCGGATCCCTAAGATTAGCCTAGACGGATCCCTCATTGGAGGGAACCGTGGGAACCGGCTGACAGATTCAGCTAATTCTAGCTAAAACAATCATTTCAAGCTGCCCTTGCTAATTTGAACACTCCATCTTGCCTTAATTAAACTTCTTGATCAGTACAAATCTGAAGTTGACTCTTGTGCATGCAAATCATCACATTTCAAAGGATCTTAGTGGCTTAAGTCTTGAATTCACTTGCCAAATCCTTCCCTTTATAAACCATTTTGTTAGGATTTCTAAGTCATCATCTACAAGCTCATTCTCATCATTTAGAAACCTTTACATCTCATCATGAGAAAAACTCCTAGTGCTAACTCATCCACCAAAGGACCAACCAAGAAACTTGCTCGTGTTATTCACGAAATTTCTTCAACCGAATCATCTCCCGTTAAATCCACAAACGCTAGGATTTCCCCTCCACCAACTCAACCAATCAAACCAATCCCCAAAAGGATTGTTCCCACAAAACTACCAATGCCAAACACCACTATCCCTCCTAAACCAAACACCCCTATTTCCACTAAACCATCACCCTTAGTGCCTAGAGCCTTATCATTCACCACTCCACTTTCATCTCCACACCTCTACAACTTAGAAGACTTGCCTTATAGGCCATCTCATCCTCCAACATTACCAACATTATCCTCAATAGAGAGAATAGCGCAACAAAATCAAGGAGTTGAATCAACACTAGCACCGGCATCCTTTTCTCCATCACCCTCAAATAACCCCTTTGGATTATGAGAAATCATTAAAGTCAACCACCCGATCACATGGAAGTAGATACCTCTATACCACCATCCTCGTCACATATTCCACCGCCCTTGGTTAAACCACCTCCACAAATTCCTCCTTCCTTTGAGAATCCTCAACGTTCCTTACTTAACCCTCTTCCTTTTGTGGAACCTCAACCAAACCTTCCATCTCAAGTCATTCCATTTCTACCACGACCATTTCCTAGCCATGACAAAGATTGTTATCATTGTCAACATGTTGAAGGCTTGATACATGAACTACGTGAAGTGCAACGTTTCATGATTTATCACCTCCTCGAATGTTTCGATGAAGTCAACAAACCTAAACAACCTTGAGCTTAAGGATTCAAGTGGTGTCCTAGTCTTAAGCTTAACTTAGATATTTTAGGAATCATATTTCATGTTTAAATCATTCTCTTAGTTTTAGAGATATGTAGATCATTTCTCGTCTTTTTATTGAATGAAATTACATGTTATATGTCGTATTATCATTGGTGCATTAATACGTAACTCACTCTTGATGTTAACTTCACATTTTACATCAACATTGCTGTCTTGAGCTTACAGGCAGACGGATCCCTCATGTTAGCCTAGACGGATCCCTCCAAAGGAGGAACCGTGGGATCCGTGCAACAGAAGACTTGTTTATTACTAACTTGAGTCTTATTTGCAGGAAATTATGCATTATATACTTGTTTTCTAACATTTGTTTTGTAGATTTTCAATATACACGTGAAGACTTTGACACCCTTAGCTAGGGGGAGTTTCTTGTCAAAGCAAAACATTGCAAAATCATTTGCAATACCTTCACATAGGATTACATTACATGACGTCCTCTTTGCAAAGGAGCACTCGTCAAGGGGGAGCATGTTCGTCAAAAAGACGAAACCATTTGCAAACTTAATTACAAAGTACTCTCTTAGTCTTTCTAATTACTTGACGCCCTCACAAAGGGATCGACCGGTTAAAGAGGAGCTAAGATGAGAATCCTTCTCTTCCCTTACTCTCTATTTTTCTTATTTTTACTTTTCAGATGTTTTTTTTAAAACAATGTGTTAGTTTCTTTTCGACGCTCTTTTTGTTTCGACAAAAAGGGACAGAAGAGAGTAAAAACTCCAATTCAAACTTTTACGAATTTTAGCTTTTCCTTAAAATAATCTTATGTTTTGTTATTAACAAAAAGGGGGAGATTTTTAATACAAATAAGTCGTAAAAAAGTTTATTTATATTTTACGATCTTCTAATGTTGTGTCGATAACAAACGTAAAATCATTTTAACGAAACAAATAAAATACGTAAATGGTTTGAGCCAATAGTTTACTAACACACTTACGTTTTCATATAAAACCATAAACAAGTAATAGTGCTTTCATGGTTTAGTAATGCATATGTACAACAACTAGTGTTTACATAATGGGTAGATATATACATACTTAGTATGTATTATAATGGGTAATAGAATGGGTAGAAGTATAAGTATTTGACCCATTGACTAAATACATTGAATGTAGTTGGGTAAAACCCAATGTCCATGACCCATACCCATGGAGCATGATCCATAACCCATGACCCATTGCATGACATCATGCATAAGTCATAATGGGTATTATCCATGACCCATGAAGCTAACCCATGACCCATTGACTAGATGCATTGCATCTTCTAGATACAGTGTATCTATTTGGATACCCATGGATCAAAACCTACAACCCATGATCCAAGACCCATGACCCACAACCCATCTAGGGGGAGCGTCCTACAGATCCCAAGTAATACACTAGACGACTCCCTCAAGCAAGGGATCTGTGGAACAGTAGCATGTTTTTGTCTATAAATAGTGAGTCATTTCTTCATTGTAAGTCACCCCTTTCACATACATTATCTCTTAGTGTTGTAAACTCTCTAACCTCATATCCAAAGGATCTCTCTATGTAGTTTTGTGTTTGTGTGATTCTCTAGGTTCCTCTTAAAGGCGAGATCACCACCTCTTGAAGTCGAGCAAGCTCAAGTCCATGGATTGCCCAGCTTCGTCATCATCAAGACTACTGATGTTATCTTGTTGATAGTTCTTTCTCTCATTAGAAGTGTTGTGTTGAAGACATAGGTGACAGGTGTATAAAGGATCAAGTCGAAGGCATTAGCGAAAGGTGCCGAAGATCCAAGTCAAAGGCATTAGTGAAAGGTGACAAAGATCCAAGTCAAAGGCATTAGTGAAGGGTGCCGAAGGTCCATGTCGAAGGCACTAGTGAAGGGTGCCTAGAAGTCGTGTCAAAGGCATTAGTGAAAGGTGCCTAGGGTGTACATTCGATATGGTGTGTCGATGTACAAGATAGATTAGTATTGGGTCAAAGGATATTGATATATTTGTTGATGTTGTCATAAGGAGTGGATCTCCTTTGGGATAGATGTTGTGTAGTGTTGGGTAGTAGTTCCTCCTTTGTAATGAAACTCGTTATCTAGCCTTGTACCGGATAAAGTGTAGGCGACGTTGTGATAGGTTTGGTTCTACCTCGTGGAACCCGGTGTCTAGCCTTGTACCGGATAAAGAGTAGGCGACGTTGTAAAGACTTCTCCGCCACAAGGAGTTTGTGTTGTGTGGTGATAACGAACTCTCGAGTAGGTGACTCGGGGAATGGAGTAGGGCAAGGAAGGTGTCCTTGTAGCCGAACCACTATAAATACTTGCGTTGTTGTTCTGTGCTTCTTACTCTTTATCTTTGCTTTATTTATTTATATGTTCATCTATCAACATCCAACACACAAATTTAAATAGATTGACATAAGTCGATCTAAATAGTTTAAAACCAAGCTTAAATCGGTAAAAATATTCAACCCCCCTTCTAGTTTTCCACAAAAGTCATCAGGTCTTTGACAACTAAGTTTCATTTCTTCTCAATGACTGGTCCTAATTCATCCAACTCAGTGATCCTAAAGTCAGTGAATTTCAGAGGATCATGAACTTCAAAGTACCTTTTGCCAATACCCTTGTAGACGTTCATTGCAACAGGCTTGGAGTTGTGGATGATTTTGGCATCAATGATAGGCTCAGTGTCTCTTCGGCTAGACATGGTCCAGTTGTACTGATCCACTCTTTGCTTTCTCAACTCAACATCTTTCCTAGCCTTTTCATCCCTTCTCTTCTTTAACGCAAGCATTTCATCATCCTGAGCATTCTTGAAAAGTTCACCAACTTGCTTGCTCTCCAGCTTCTTTGGGTCAAGCCCAATCTTCTTAGCCTCCTCTTGAACAACTTTTATCATTTCAGGCTTGGTTATTCTTTCTTCTTCTGCAACCTTTTTTAGTGCCTCCTCTCTTGCAAGATAGGCATTGATCTGATCCTCAATCATGAGATAGGTTTTGCCATTGATCTCGTAAGGAATCCTGATTGATGCATGAGGATCCGGTTTGACTTATGATGAGGCCTTTTGCAGCTTAGTACTCTGATAAAGTTCAGGAGTGGTGAGTATAGCTTTTCCTTTATCATCAGGAGTAGCAGTTGCTGAAGATTGTTGTTGTTCAGGGTGTTGAGGTAGATGAGTTGAGATTAGCACAACATCAATGGGTTCTTTGTTTGAAGCCAACTTGTTTTCTTCAGTGTGCTCCCCTCAGTGTGAGAGGGAGGTCTTTCAGTTGTGGAGGTATCAATGACCTTCTCCCTCCACCTCAACTTGTGTTGGAACTAAGGTGAGAGCATGAGTTGGTTGCGACACTGATGTAGAGGGTGTAGATTGGCCCTTGAAGAACTGATACATCTCAGTCATCATGAGTTTAATGTATGAGGTATCTTGCTGAAGTACATTAACCTTTGCTTCAAGGGCAGCTTGAGAACCTTCAATAGCTGACATTCTAGGCCCGAGATTCTAGGCCATAGAATTGGAGGACTTGACCTATAACACCCTGAAACCGAGCATAAGCGTTTTATTACAAGAATGCCATTTGACTAAGTTGACTATGATTTTTATAAGTTTTAAGGACTCACGGGATTTGGTTGGTCAAACATGGTAGTCAAACGATAAGTATTAAATGTTATGTAAATGGTTATAGAAAATATGATGCGTCACAATCATAAGAAAGATGGACTAAAAGGACTAATGTTGTTATGTAGTAAATTAGTAATAAAGTTATTGCGGCCAAAATAGAAGATAAGGGACTTGAGGGACCACAGTTGCCAAATAGACAAACTCACCACTAACATATACTAGAGGATTCTAGGTTTTTTCATAGAAATTGTGTGTGTGATTGATGTATCGGTTTTACAAGAGAAAAAGGGAGGGAGACAAAAGCTTGATGATCACTTTGCGAAGAAGAGTAGACTCCTAATTTTAAGATGAAGCCTTAACAATGATCCTTGCAAGTAAGTGACTCCCAATTAATGTTTACTTGTTACTATAAGAATTAGGGTTCTTACACCCAATATGGGGTTTTGGGTAATTATAATTCTAATACAAGAATTGAAGTGTTGATGATGATGGATTAAAGGTTAATTGATGAATTTAGTGAAATTAAGGTTTTCATCATATGATCAAGGTATGATCATATGATATTAAGTAATTGTCAATTGATGTTTAAGTTAATTAAATGGGTTTAAAGATTATGAGACTAATGGTATTGATTCAAAGTGGGTAATTTTATAAGATGGCTATCATATAATCAATATATGATTATATGATGGAATTAAGTGTTAAGAAATGGGTTAATGGTTGAATAACCATTGTTATGGTTATTTGGTTATATAATTAAATGTTTATCTTATTATGATAATGGTTATGATGGTTAGAGAGATCGATGATGATGGTGATGATGCCTTGAATTGCTTAGCTTGGGGCTAAGGTAAGTAAAACGACGCTCACATGCTACTATGTGGATTCTAACATGTATGGGTTTATGTGTATGTTATATGTTCGTAGTATAAGGAATTAAGGTAGGATGGACCTAGTATTACTATAGGTTGATCTTAGTTTTGTAAGCAAGAGAAGTGGCTAAAGTTATGGTGGATGTTCAATGTTATGAATGGTTAGGTATTTCGATGTTCTACGTTATGAAAGGTTATGTTCTCAAGCAATATGATGATTTTATATGTTCTAATGCTTATATGTTATTTGATATATATAATGACATGTTATCTCTTTTACTTACTAAGCCTTGTGCTTACGGTTTAAGATGTCAATGCTTTGTAGGTCCACACGTGATGCCGATGGTAAGTATCGGATTAATGCTTATGGATTGCTAGAAGGAAGTTAGAAGATTGGTAAGAAAGTTAGGAGCTAGGTAGATGTACCGAGCTCGTTGTCAAAGTTGTTCCCCAAAAGTTTTAAATGGGTTAAATGTTTGTAATATCAAGTATTTGGAATGGTTTAAGAGTCATTTTACAGGTCCTAAAGCGTGCTAAAGAGTTATGTTTAAGTGGTGTATGCAAACGGGTCAAAACGGGTGTTTGGCATAACACCCGTTACTTTGTAAAGCACATTTCCTCGGGTCATTATAGCCATGTTTATACATATATTTGATGTTTATAATGTCCTAATGATTTCTGAAAGTTTTGGTGTTATGTCAAGTTATATAAGTCGTTTTCCGGAAAATGGGTCAAAAGTGCATAAAAGAGGTATGCAGAAAAGGTGAGTTTGGAGTGCAAAATGTAATTTCGGTTTGAAAGTGAAATTTGGAACCAAATTTTGGTTTGGTATCGAAATTTGGAACCAAAATTCGGTTTAGTACCGAAATTTGGAACCAAAACTCCAAATTTCGGTATGGAAGTGAGCAGATTTTGTCAGTTTTCGAAAAATCATAACTTTTTAATCGTAAGTCGTCACGAGTCGTGTCACCCGTCATTTCGAAAGTAATTGAGTCTAGTTTCATTTAAAAATAGATTTTTGTCAGATTGTAAAAGAGTGACAGTGGGTCAGTTTTCAGGTGTACTTATTGCGTAAAGTTTTAAATTTTTAGTCAAATCAGGCACGGGGCGTAATAACTTGGTATCAGAGCTTTGGTTTAAGTGAATCAGGTTTCCATTTTAGGTTTTCTAGACTTAAACCTCTATTAGATGCGTTGAAGGTAAGAATAGGTAATTTAATAATGTGAATGTTTAAGTTTTGAAGCGAATTATGAGATATGCTATATGAACCTAAGTTGGTAATTATGAATGTGTCGTATAATTTTAATGTGTATATGATATAAATCCATGGATGACTTAGAATTTTTAAGTGATTGAAACGCCATGCACCTTGGTTAGTAATGGGGATCTCTTTGTAATTATATGAACGTGTATTAAAATAGCGTAGTGGAACAAGAATGGAAATGGTAAGTGGTATAAGAGACAGGATAATAGTAAATTAAATTATTTGAAGCTTAAGTATGAAATGTAGAAATGATAAGTGAGCTAAAGTATAATGTATGAAAGTACAATGAGAATTGACACACTAATTATTAAACGTCTATTAATACGAGAAGTATAAAATGAGATTGAAGAATGATAACATGTAATGATGAGATATGAAAATGGTATAGCCAATGTACTAATAACTAAAAAGAGATGAGTTAAGAATGTAAATAGGAACGTAATGATATGTTGTCTAAGTTAAACACAAAGAGAGCGTATTAATGTTTAAAGTAAATATAAAGGATAGATGTATGCTAATGAAGGTGTTACCAAACTAACCTATGTAAGGTTAGATGTCGAAAAAGAATTGAATAGCCTAAAAGATGTAATAGTAAAGATGTGAAAATGGTTAACATGGACTGAAGAAAGTAAGTTGAAATGGGAAATGTAAACACATAGTAAATGTGTAAGTATGATAAGCAAGTTTCATCTACCAATGATGCTTGCTTAAACTAAATAAAATAAATGGAAAAGTGTATATGTGTTAAAATATTAATGACTTGGATCCAATATAAAAATGTGAAAGGTTAAAGATGGCTATCATATAACTAATGAGTTAATGATAGTTAATGATGGTATCCTTTGGGATGATTGATCTAATGATGAGAATGATGGTATCCTTCGGGATGACCAAGTTAATGGTGGTGCCTACATCCTTGGCTTATAAAAATATCCCCAAAGTGAATGTGATAATGGTATGGATCCAAGTTTAAAAAGTTAAAAATAATGTGAAGTGTAAAAAGAATGAAGAAAAAGAAAGGAAAGTGAAAACGAGTAATAGGTACGAGTTTTACGTTGGAAGTGTGTAAGTAGGACGGTTTATGACTTCTTTAGTTAAATGGATTGGGACGCCTTTTCATTTATTTAAAGAAATTGTGAATCGTCGAACCATGAGTTTATGTTTCTTCATTTACATCGATTGGGATGCCCTTCCATGTAAATGAAGAAGTGTAAATAAGTGGGCTTATGTGTTCCCAACATGGCATGAGTAAGGTAGAAGGGGTTGAAAATGGAAGCTTAGAATTAGTTAGAAGTCTTAAGAACTAAGATAGGCGAGATAGAATTAGAATGCGACTTTTAAATTGAGACATTGAGTAAAACTAACCATTTGGTGTCTATAGTATAACTCAAAAGATTAAGAAATTGGTAATGATGTTATAACATGCCTTGAGGCGTGGTACAAAATATGAGTAATGATAGTAACGAATGCTAATTATTATTACCATTATGTGTAAATGTAAAGGTGTAAGTTAAGTTTGGCTCTTTGAAGTCGAAGTGTTGAAAGTTCTTATGAGACTCATAATATTTGATGGGAAATTGTAGAAAGAAGTAAAGAAAACGAGACAATGTAATGAAAATTTTAACGAAATAACTAAATAATCATAGTAAAACGAGAAGATATTAGTTAATGTTAATCCGTGGAAGTAAAATTAACTTAAGATTTCCCAATTGAACCTGAACACTTGTTGGAAATCCATAACATGAAATATCAAGGATAAGGAGTTATAGCAAAATGTTAAACCGGATAATAGAATGACTATGGTAGAAATGAAATGCTAAGTCGTATAGGTTAACGTTTGACTTATGTAAAGTCAAAACGACATAAAGTTTCTCAAGTGACACATAGTCCATGATTAAAAAGTTAAGTGTAACAAATATGAATGTAATGTGATAGTATTGAAGTTGATTAAATGATAAGTCAGACCTAGTAAATGTGTCTCGAATGACATAATGACCTTGGTAAGAGTCGTGCGCTCTTAGAAAGTTAAATGAGAAGTAGAGTGGATTAAAGATTTTGATATGTATTGCTTGAAGTTTCAAGATCACTTAGATCATTGCAACAAAATGTATGGATGATAAATGTGCTTAATGCTAAGAATGGGGGCAAGAAGTGATCAAGTCAAGGGTAGTATAAATGATAGATTTCGGGGACGAAATCTAAATAAGAGGGTATAATTATAACACCCTGAAACGGGGCATACGCGCTTTATTACAAGAATGCCATTTGACTAAGTTGACTACAATTTTTATAAGTTTTAAGGACTCACGGGATTTGGTTGGTCAAACCTGGTAGTCAAACGATAAGTATTAAATGTTATGTAAATGGTTACAGAAAATATGATGCGTCACAATCATAAGAAAGATGGACTAAAGGGACTAATGTTGTTATGTAGTAAATTAGTAATAAAGTTATTATGGCTAAAATAGAAGAGAAGGGATTTGAAGGACCATATTTGCCAAATAGGCAAACTCACAACTAACATATACTAGAGGATTCTAGGTTTTTCATAGAAATTGTGTGTGTGATGGATGTGTCGGTTTTACAAGAGAAAAAAGAAGGGAGACCAAAGCTTGATGATCACTTTGTGAAGAAGAGTAGACTTCTAATTTTAAGATGAAGCCCTAACAATGATCCTTGCAAGTAAGTGACTCCCAATTAATGTTTAATTGTTACTATAAGAATTAGGGTTCTTACACCTAATATGGGGTTTTGGGTAATTATGATTCTAATACAAGAATTGAAGTGTTGATGATGATGGATTAAAGGTTAATTGATGAATTTAGTGAAATTAAGGTTTTCATCATATGATCAAGGTATGATCATATGATATTAAGTAATTTTCAATAGATGTTTAAGTTAATTAAATGGGTTTAAAGATTATGAGACTAAGGGTATTGATTCAAAGTGGGTAATTTTATAAGATGGCTATCATATAATCAATATATGATTATATGATGGAATTAAGTATTAAGAAATGGGTTAATGGTTGAATAACTATTGTTATGGTTATTTGGTTATATAATTAAATGTTTATCTTATTATGATAATGGTTAGGATGCTTAGAGAGATCGATGATGATGGTGATGAAGCCTTGAATTGCTTAGCTTGGGGCAAAGGTAAGTAAAATGACGCTTACATGCTATCATGTGGATTCTAACATGTATGGGTTTATGTGTATGTTATATGTTCGTAGTAGAAGGAATTAAGGTAGGATGGACCTAATATTACTATAGGTTGATCTTAGTTTTGTAAGCAAGAGAAGTGGCTAAAGTGATGGTGGATGTTCAATGTTATGAAAGGTTAGGTATTTCAATGTTCTACGTTATGAAAGGTTATGTTCTCAAGCAATATGATGATTTTATATGTTCTAATGCTTACACATTATTTGATATATATAATGACATGTTATGTCTTTTACTTACTAAGCTGATAACGCTACACGAGTCGTTCGGGGTCAAAGGAACTTCCTTTTCGTCGAGCTAGTTTTTCAACACCCTAGGCAGTGAACCTAATCGTTATAGTGTAGTATTAGGGTAAGCCACAGGAATTGATATCGTTCTATAGAGGAATAGGAATGCTAGTGGGAAGTTACTACTGTAAGGTTGGGGTTGAGGAAGATTATTTTTATATCTTTTTATATTTTTTTAGGAAATGGAAAGGTACGAATCTCGGGGTTTGGATTTGGGGGTTGGTATTTCTACCGATTACTCTACTTATCTAATTATCTAATCTAGTGGTGTATGTAGTCTATGTCTAATTATTGTGTGCTCGTATGATGATTTAAAGATGTGTTTACTTAGGTTTTATTACTCCTTAATTATCTCCTATTGATGGTTGAATTGTCACGTCCTTATTCTTAATCGCGTTGTGTGTCTAAAGTCGTAGGGTATGCGTTTATCCCTAACTCTTTGAAACTACCAAAGGTTATCGCCTACAAAATCTCTAGGATTTATAAACTTAACACTAAGGTACTCTTCGGATGGTTTAGCCTACAATGACTCTATGTACTATAAGCTAAGGTTCAACAAAGATTAATCAAGCATTAACTACACAACGGATGACCTATCGCAATACTAGATCATTAACGATTAAGATAAGAGACAACCAATCAATATTCAATAATTAAGTTTCATATTCCCTAAGCAAACACACAAGTAAATTAGCCGGACATGGGAAACATGCAAGCATACACACAAGTAATTGAAGACATAATTGAATTAATGAAGTAAAACACTTATCTTGATGTAAGATAGGGTATAGAACCCTAAAATACTGTACAAGACAGCCTTGGTTCGGTTTAGGTTTTTTACTCCAAAAGACTACACACTGAAAACTAAAAAATTCGGATTCTATATATAAGATTACATATGCGACGGCGTCACCCTTTGATTTGTGACGTCGTCGGGTCACCGTCATTAGGGTTTCGTCTTAGCCACGTTAGTCTTGCGACAGCGTCACCTTATGCTTGTGACGCCGTCCCTTTCAGTCTATGACGTCGTCTGGATCAAATCTAGGTCGTCTGAGTTGCGACGACCTATTCTTTTAAAACCTGAAGTCGTCACTTGTAAATAAGCAATTTGGCTACTGAGCCGTCACAAAAGTGGTCCAACGGCGTCGCAGATAACACCTGACGCCGTCACCTTCAGTTCCAGCAGCCTGAGTGTCTCGATTCTTGACTTTGGCCATTTTCTTCGTATATTCGCGCCTTTTCGTTCGAATAAGTGTCATTACAGCATTTTGCCTTCAAGATACCTAAAACGTGAGAAGGAACGATATTAAGTAATAACGGATATAAAAGTGATCCAATAAGGGCTTAAACGACCCCTCAAAAAGGTACATTTTAAAACCTTATCAAATATCCCTACACTTGGTATTTGCTTGTCCTCAAGCAAATGTGCTTTTAACCAATTAATTTATAAGTTAGGGGTCATGAAGCATTGGTTTAGAACAATCCACAACACATATAAGCCCCGCAAAAGTCATAACAAGCACGAAAATTACATACTAGCACCTCACATGGGGTGTTTGGATACTCACATATCTCGGGTGTATATGAAATATAACAAGTTGGAAATGGAAGATAAACACTCATTTACCGGTCCTAGTACATAGATTACCATAGGCTTGAGACTAGATCAAACCTCCATCACTTTGGTGTAAGCACCTAGGAAAGACTATCAAAGAGGTCTTTTAAAGGCTTGTAATGTTAGGCTTACGGTAGGGAAACAAAGAGTTTGGTGGGATAGGCTATTTAGTGGTGGCAAGTCAAAAATATTTATGTTACAAGCATGCGAAGAATGGCATTGCTAAGCCAAGACTCGACACTCTAGACTCTAGATAACTGAAACAAACAAACATAAATTAAAAATTAGATGTAGGATGGTAGCCCGTACGTTCTTTTTTTTTTCAACACTATTTTTTTTCTTTTTCTCTTTTTCTATTTTTTTCCGATTTTTTTTTTTTTCATACACTTTTACTCTACCATCCTCTACGGTAACATCAAATAATAAGGATTTATAGGCACATCCCTACACTTGAGTTTTTATTACTCTAACACTAATATGACCCGAATTGAAAAGATCAAAACACTTGGAGTACATTATTACGCAAATCAAGGGAATTTGAATTTAACGTTCCCTTCCCGTCATTTCATAAAATTTAACTTTTCCCATGAGTCCCAATCGTCCCAAAACTGTGTACAAAGGATATGACTCGACTTAGCAACTTATGCAAGCAACTAGATAATTAAACTAAGGGTTTAGTGTGATAACAATAATGCACTAAAAGTGAGTGCATACAAGGTAGGCTAAGGCGATTTGGGTGTATATTTGGGGGTGGGGTGTAAACAATGCTCTTCATTGATATTCCGGAAAACCGAAACATCACGAGAACCGCGAAAAGGATAGGCTCTGAGGGGTTAACTAGGGGTATCGTGTACTAAAGATGAGTACAACGCAAAGGTGTGGGGGAATTACTCAACCGATGTGGAAGAAGTAATTATATTACGGGTATCAAGAAAGGGTTATCCTAATGCCTCTTATCATTTAGTTATTCCTAACTACACAAGTGTAGTCTTACTAGCGATCTCGGGATGCATCACAAAACAAGTTCTAGAATCTATTATACCACCGGTTCACACACTAAGCATTAAAGATGAATGCTTTAATTCCTACTAATCTAAGGGCGATCCTCACATTTTGGGTGGAATTTAAGTGGTAAAGGGTTTTTGTGCTAGTCATATAACTTCCTATCCATGAGACGCTTTATTAAGACTAATGGCCCACTCCTATATGTCATGAAAAATTTTAAATTTGGTGCCAAAATTACCTTAACTGACATTTTCTCATGGTTTATTACACAAATGCAATTGGACAAAGCAAATAATCAAGGATAAGCATAGTTTCAAAGTTCCCGTTTTATTTTCCCTCCCTACACTTAAACTGAACATTGTCCCCAATGTTCCCCGAAAGTATCAAAGTTATGATAATGGAAGGTAATAAAACATGAAAGAAACTAGTACTCCCCTGATTAGCTAGGTAGGATCCGTGTAAAGTGGTGGTTACATCTTTCTTCAAGAAGAACGTTTTGCTTGAAAAGCTCCTTCTCATCTTATGTATCTTCTTCTTGGTAAATTAAACCTGCACACTTGAAGAAAACAAACGAAACCTTCGCGTAAAATCGGCGATAATAATATATATAGGACTCTACTAAACTAGGATATAATGCTTGTGGAATGGATGTTTGCAGATTTTCTAGAAAATTAAGACCTGGAAAATTCCAAAAAATTTACAAGTAGCACAGAAAACGAGAAAAAGTTAGAAGCTGTTTCTACTCCTCCTGACGCTGTCAGGTTGCGACCCTGACGTCGTTAGGTTATCCTGATAGAAACAGGTCTGCGATTTTCTGGAAAAAATTCTGGAAAATTTTTATCTTTAGAATCTGGAAAAATTTCCTGCAAAACATCTATTATGACTCGATACAAGCATTTGACTCACACATATATATCTTTTCAATAATCGTAATCCTCATGTTCACGTTCTTTTAAAAACGTGTGTAATCTTCCCTACACTTATCCCTTTTGTAAAATACCTTTATATGTAATTAAGACGAGGTTAAAGACAAAATAAAGCATTTTTACAAATTCAAACATGAGAACATACAATAATGAAAAGATATATGACACACGAATAAAAATGAAAAACAAATACACATGGGTTGCCTCCCAAGAAGCGCTTGTTTTTGTTTGAGTCACGAGCTTGACTCTACCCTTATTTAACGGATAAGGGGGAGGTTTTTCCTACACTTAAGCTTAAGTGCGGGTGATAGTAGCGATACACACCCTTAGGGTGGAAATTTGCTACGTGAGGAGAGGGTGATGGGTGATTTATATGCTCAAAGGAGTGTGCCTCATTCATTATAACCTTACCTAATTCTATTGGTGTAGCGGGTGAATCAAATCTCTCTCCTAAAAATGGATCATCTTCTATTAACTTCAAAAGATTCTTAGTTAAGGATCCATCTTGACCTAATAAACCCGGTTTAAACCCATAATGTTTCTTGTTATCAACCATGAATGGGTGATATAAGTGTGTAAGGTTATGGGTTACTCCTATATTAGCTTCCACTCTACATGGCTGATGAGTGTGCAAATACTCATCATTTTTATACCTTTTAGACTGCAAAAACATCTTAAAACACTCAGAAATGCATCAAAATGATAAAAATATCACAAATAAGTGTTTTATGTGTTTTAAATGCAAAAATACCAAAATCAGATGAAAAACGTATCAATTTTGCATAATTGGCAGTTTTAGTCCCCCAAGTTTTAAAAGTTATCAAAAATAGTCCCTGGAAAATCAAAATAAAGCAAAATATCATTTAAGGTCCATAGGATTCAAAAGTTGTCAAAACAAACCCTTCAAAGTTTTAAAATCACAATTTACAACTTTGGTCCCTCAATTTTGAAAAATGTCAAAAATAGTCCTCGGATATTTAAAAATGGAAAATTATCAAATATTACCCTTGTACTATTCATATATGGCATAATTGGTCCTTTTGATAAGTTTGGAAAAGTTGCAGGTTCAGTCCCTCATAAATCAGAAAATTACATAAATGGTCCTTGTATATCAAAACCAAACCGGACCCTCTTTTGTTATTAACCCAGCTGGCCCAACACACAAACCCAAGCCCAACCCAATCACTTGAACCTTGACCCTTGACCCCTTGAGCCAGTCCAATATCCTTTTTGACCCCTGCCAATATCCATTTTGAACCCCCAGCGTATTAATAAAACTCGGTCAAACCAAGTCAACGCGCCAAAAACCAGTTATACTGTTTATCTTCCTCACCCACGCCTGCAATTCCAAAACCAGTGGTTTTACCACCACCTCACCACCTTTCCACCTCACTACCTACTCTCTCCAGCTCATCCCCCCTCCTCCTATACCAGCCACCTAGCATTTAATGCTTCCCCACCATAGCAGTTTAATGTTACCCTCACAACCCCTGTTTTTGCTTTTCACCTCACCCTAGCCCCATACCTACTTCCCAACTTGTCCCCTCCACCTCCACAATCACCCAAAAATCCTTAATTGCTAAAACCTGCTCTAATCCACTCAAATGACTTTTTGGCGCCAAAAATGCCAAATGGACAGTCTTGATGAGTTTGAAGGATCCAATGGTTGGAAATAGGTGGGAAACATTCAGAGGTGTCGACAAGACTCAAAAAGATCTTTAAAAAGCAAGAGAGGAGCAATGTGAAGGAATATCTAGTTTTAATTTAGTTAATGTATGTCGTTTTAATTAATTTTCAAATTTCAGAGTATTTCTTAGCTTTCAAGTACTGTTTCTATTAATTTCAGTGTATTGTACATCTTTATCAATAATCAATTTCAAGTTTCAGTATCATTTTCAAGTTTATGCATTTTCAAGCTTAAAATCTCAATTTAGCTTAATGTTGTTTGTAACTGTTATTATGGACTCATAAGCTCACTTAAGCTCCTAGAAAGCTTTTCTAAGCTTTTAGAAACCATAAAACTCAGTTTAGAAGTAAAACTCAAAAATTACCAAAAATACCAAAAAAATTAGTTAAAAATCAAAAATCAATGAAGAAGATCATCAAGAAGCTGGAGCAGGGTTGATTGTGGATTGCCTTGGTTTAGTGCTTCTTGGGAAGCTATAGGTTGTGTCCTTGGATCTTGATTCTCAGTCTTGTGCATAAATTCCAATTTGTAAGCAATTTTCTCAAATTTTGCATTTCCTAGTTTACCTGTTAAAAGTGTGTTAATTTTGGCTTAAGTCTGTCTAAATATAGTTAGTATAAGTTAATCAATAGCTTTCTTGGTTTGAAAAGCTATTTTAGTGTTTAAAGCTTCATAACAGTTAGTTATAGGGTTGTTTGGATTTGTTTAGTTAACTGTGTTAGAGTTTGTTTAAGCCTTTGTTCTTGGTTGATACATGTTACATTAGGTCAATATAGCTCAGTGAAACAAATAAAACCAGTGCTCATTAATGTAAAAGTCAAAATAGATTTTGATCACATCTTGTTTATTGTCTGTTTGATTTTCATGTTCCATGATCATGTTTTCATGTTCATAAGTTGTTAGAATTGATCAAACCAGTCTTAATTCACCTTATTACAACATAATTAGTAAGTAGGATCAATCACAAGTTCATTTTAGTCAACTTTTTAGTATAACTTAAAAAGTCAAAATTTTCAGTTTAGTCGTTTTTGAATAAAATAGATCATTTTCTATAGGATTTAATTTTGAGTTTCATGTTTTAAGCTTTTAGGTTTATAAACTTTAGTTGCTCATCTTTATCATAGTATTTTTTATAATTTCTAGTTAGCTTATTTAACTGCTTATTTCTTATCTTCTTTTAAACCCTTTTCTAAAAATGTGTCATGTGCACAGTTGAGCTAGCTTTTTCATAAGCTTGTCAAAAGCTCATTAGTAAGTTCCAGCTTGTGTACTTTAGCTTTTTGTGTAGCTTAACTACCCTTATCTTTAGTCCAGTGCTTAATTTCAACTTTGTAGCTTATTTAATAGGGCTGCTACTAGCTTTTAAGTTGTCCCATTTCTTGTGTAAACTGCTTACTCAGTGTACTTAAGCCACTTTCACAAGCTCACACAGAGCTTATTAGTGGGACCCAGGCATTGAGCCTTGGCTTTTTGAAAAAGCCAATCTAGCCATCTAAAAGGTCCAAAGCTTATTTTTCCCTTTCTAGCTTATTTGGTAGGACTGCTAGTTGCTTTTTGTTTGTCCCAATACACTCAGTATATACTGAGTCATTAATCAATGTTTACAAGCTTTTTCTCAAGCTCTTCATAAGCTCTCCAGTAGACCACAGTGTTTGAGCTTGGACTTTTTGGAAAGCTCACCAACCCATCTTGCTACTTCAGTTTTAATTTTGAGCTTTTCAGCTTATTTAATAAGCTTAAATTGCTTCTAGATATGACTGCAGGCCTGTTTGGTTGATAGGTTTAGGATAAGTGCTTATTTGCTTATCCTCAGCTTATCAGTGTGTTTCTGTGTGCCTTTTAGCTTAATATAAGTAGTTTTAGCTTGTTGCATCTTATTTTATCTTTGGTTCCAGCTTGTAAGCTTGTTTGAGCTTAAAAACATCAAAATAAGCTCATAAGCTCACTGTTAAGCCAATAAGCCTTCAAATAGCTTATTTTTAAGTTTCAAAATTTTTGTTTTTATAAAGGTTGCTTATAATCAGTAGTTAAATAGTTTTCAAAAAGAAAAACCACAAAAACATCATTTTAAAAATAGTGATAGCGTTTATTTAATAGAAATTAGCTTTTTAATTTTCTTTTTCAGCTTATTATTAAGCACTTCTTGTTTTTATAATTTTCTTAGCTTTCTGTCACCATAGGATATTTATAGAAAAAATTTCATAATTTTCTTAGCTTGTTTAGTATTTATTAGAATTTAAAATAGTTAAAAAGTATTAAATAATTAATAATAAATAAATAAATAACATAAAAAATATCTTTTCAGTTTTAAAATTAGTTTTAAAATATTTTAGATTTTTCTGAGTTAAAATTTTATTTTTCTAGGTTAATTTTGTATTTTCTTGTATTTAAGTGTATTTTAAATAGTAATTAATTAATAATAAATAGATAAAAAGTGCAATAAATATATTTTCAGTTTTAAAATAAGTTTTATAATATTTTAGATTTTTCTTAGTCATAATTTCACTTTTCTAGCTTTATTTCATATTTTCTTATATTTTAGGGTATTATTAAATAGTTAAAAATAGTTTTTAATTAATAATAATTAAATAAATAGTTATAAAAATAATTTTAATTTTCTAATAATTTTCTTTTATTATTAGGATTGTAAAAATATCATTTTCATATTTGTAGGTCTTTTATTTCTTAAAAATTCACGTTTTATTTTGTACGTTTACGTATAATTTAGTAAACGTACGCGTACACGTTTGTTTAATCTGATTTTTGTACTTTATAGTTCTGTATTCAAATACCATTCCAATCAATCAGTAGTGTAATTACCAATCAAAATCCTTACAGATCATTATCCTTAGTGATCATTCTATCATCTGAACGTTTTTAAGCACCATTAATCCTCCGTGGGACTTAACGACCCGGGAATCCACTATATTTCAAGGGAAATTGCATTGGTTTTAGACTGTTTGAATTTTATTACGGTTGACCATTCACAAGTGGTTGACTTGTGTAATAAACTTGACAGTTTGAAGCGAATCAATGGCCTAGAGTCTACCACCTTTATCAAGCAACTACCCGGATTATTTATTTTGATGGGTGGATTGGGGCATAATTCAATTCCAAGATTCACATCTAAAGACGGAAAATTGGGAAAGGTTTTTGGTTGAGGCTCTGGTTCATCAAAATTAGGAACTTCCCTAGGACTAAGAGAGAGGTCATGACAAGAAGCATCTAAACATACATTCTCTAGTGGTGTTTGGTCCAAAGGTTCTATATCAATCGGGGTTCCTATAGTCTCTTCTACTTCTTCCGGGTAAGTTATAGGCGATGTGTGTTCCTCAAGTGATGGTAGGGCTTGTGGGCTTGGAGTTTCCACCTCATTCTCCATTATATCTAGATCTCCTAAAAGTTCATGTGTTTTAGTATGATCTAACCCAAATACACTCCTAAGTATCTCAAATCCTTCTTTAGCCATTTCAAATTCTTGGTCCGATTCATAAGAATCATTCTCAAAAATTTGATCATTATGTTCTATTTGCCTAAAGGTTTCCTCACGCGTGTCATATGTTTTGGTGAAATCTATCCCACGCATGCAACTAGGCAATTCAACTATAACCATCTCACAATCTTGTTCGGGCTTAGGTTCCATGTTCTTAAAAACTAGGTCTTTTTGATCATGATGCCTAAGGTTGGATAAATCCTCCTTATCCATTTCCTCGAGTTGTGACAGCTAATGGTTTATGCTTAGGAGGCTCTTCTCAAAAACTTTCTAGAGGGTCTCACTAAAAGGAGTTGATTCTAACAATGATCATTGAATAGAAGCCACACAAGCACAAAATTTATCAAATCCATCCAACCTTACACCCGTCTCCTTTTGGATATCTCTAAGATCACTCACAAATTCATTAGAACAATAAAAAACAATCCAATCTGCGAAATTCAATTGTTCCTCATTTGTTAATGATTCAAATGCAACTTCACTTGCCATTCTATTCCCCGGCAGAAAACCTTACTTGATAGGAATCAAGCAAGGAAACCTAAACGAGGTGGACTCCTAACTAGCTATTCTATTCCCAGACAGCGGCGCCAAAAACTTGATAATGCTACACGCGTCGTTCGGGGTCAAAGGAACTTCCGTTTCGTCAAGCAAGTTTTTCAACACCCTAGGTAGTGAACCTAATCATTGTAGTGTAGTATTAGGGTAAGCCACAGGAATTGATATCGTTCTCTAGGGGAATAGGAATGCTAGTGGGAAGTTACTACGCTAAGGTTGGGTTGAGTAAAATTATTTTTTTATCTTTTTATATTTTTTTAGGAAATGGAAAGGTATGAATCTCGGGGTTTGGATTTGGGGGTTGGTATTTCTACCGATTACTCTACTTATCTAATTATCTAATCTAGTGGTGTATGTAGTCTATGTCTAATTATTGTGTGCTCGTATGATGATTTAAAGATGTGTTTACTTAGGTTTTATTACTCCTTAATTATCTCCTATTGATGGTTGAATTGTCACGTCCTTATTCTTAATCTCGTTGTGTGTCTAAAGTCGTAGGGTATGCGTTTATCCCTAACTCTTTGAAACTACCAAAGGTTATCGCCTACAAAATCTCTAAGATTTATAAACTTAACACTAAGGTACTCTTCGGATGGTTTAGCCTACAATGACTCTAGGTACTATAATCTAAGGTTCAACAAATATTAATCAAGCATTAACTACACAACGGATGACCTATCGCAATACTAGATCATTAACAATTAAGATAAGAGACAACCAATCAATATTCAATAATTAAGTTTCATATTCCCTAAGCAAACACACAAGTAAATTAGCCGGACATGGGAAACATGCAAGCATACACACAAGTAATTGAAGACATAATTGAATTAATGAAGTAAAACACTTATCTTGATGTAAGATAGGGTATAGAACCCTAAAATACTATACAAGACAGCCTTGGTTCGGTTTAGGTTTTTTACTCCAAAAGACTACACACTGAAAACTAAAAAATTCGGATTCTATATATAAGATTACATATGCGACGGCGTCACCCTTTGATTTGTGACGCCGTCGGGTCGCCGTCATTAGGGTTTCGTCTTGGCCACATTAGTCTTGCGACGGCGTCACCTTATGCTTGTGACGCCGTCCCCTTCAGTCTCTGACGTCGTCTGGATCAAATCTAGGCCGTCTGAGTTGCGACGACCTACTCTTTTAAAACCTGAAGCCGTCACTTGTAAATAAGCAATTTGGCTACTGAGCCATCACAAAAGTGGTCCGACGGCGTCGCAGATAACACCTGACGCCGTCACCTTCAGTTCCAGCAGCCTGAGTGTCTCGATTCTTGACTTTTGCCATTTTCTTCGTATATTCGCACCTTTTCGTCCGAATAAGTGTCATTCCAGCATTTTGCCTTCAAGATACCTAAAAAGTGAACAGGAACGATATTAAGTAATAACGGATACAAAAGTGATCAAATAAGGGCTTAAACGACCCCTCAAAAGGGTACATTTTAAAACCTTGTCATAAGCCTTGTGATTACGGTTTAAGATGTCAATGCTACGTGGTGGCGATGGTAAGTATCGGATTAATGCTTATGGATTGCTAGAAGGAAGTTAGAAGATTGGTAAGAAAGTTAGGAGCTAGGTAGATGTATTGAGCTCATTGTCAAAGTTGTTCCCCGGAAGTTTTAAATGGGATAAATGTTTGTAATATTAAGTATTTGGAATGGTTTAAGAGTCATTTTACAGGTCCTAAAGCGTGTTAAAGAGTTATGTTTAAGTGGTGTATGCAAACGGGTCAAAACGGGTGTTTGGCATAACACCCGTTACCTAGTAAAGCACGTTTCCGCGGGTCATTAGTGATAAGGTTTTAAAATGTACCTTTTTGAGGGATCGTTTAAGACCTTATTTGATCACTTTTGTATTCGTTATTACTTAATATCGTTCCTTTTCACTTTTTAGGTATCTTGAAGGCAAATTGCTGGAATGACACTTATTCGGACGAAAAGGCGCGAATATACGAAGAAAATGGCCAAAGTCAAGAATCCAGACACTCAGGCTGCTGGAACTAAAGGGGACGGTGTCAGGTTCTACAAGTGACGGCGTCAGGTTCTACTAGAGACGCCGTTGGACAAATTTTGTGACGACTCAGTAGCCAAATTGCTCATTTACAAGTGACGGCTTCAGGTTTTAAAAGAGTAGGGCGTCGCAGCTCAGACGGCCTAGATTTGATCCAGACGACGTTAGAGACTGAAGAGGACGGCGTCACAAGCATAAGGTGATGTCATCGCAATACTAACGTGGCCAAGACGAAACCCTAATAACGGCTACCCGACGGCACAAATTAAAGGGTGACGCCGTCGCATTTGTAATCTTATATATAGAATCCGATTTTTTTAGTTTTCAGTGTGTAGTCTTTTGGAGTAAAAACCTAAACCAAACCAAGGCTGTCTTGTACAGTATTTTAGGGTTCCATACCCTATCTTACATCAAGATAAGTGTTTTACTTCATTAATTTAATTATGTCTTCCATTGATTGTGTGTATGCTTGCATGTTCCTCATGCCCGACTAATTTACTTGTGTGTTTGCTTAGGTGATATGAAACTTAGTTATTGATTATTGATTGGTTGTCTCTTATCTTAATTGTGATTGATCTAGTATTGCGATAGGTCATTCGTTGTGCTAATAATGCTTGATTAATATTTGTTGAACCTTAGTTTATAATCACCTAGAGTAATTGTAGGCTATACATCCAAAGAATACCTTATAGTTAAAGTTTATAAATCCAAGTGATTTTGTAGTCATTAACCTTTGGTAGCTTCAAAGGGTTAGGGATAAACGCATACCTTACAACCTTAGAAACACAACGCGATTAAGAATAAGGACGTGACAATTCAACCATCAATAAGAGATAACTAGGGAGTAATAAAGTCTAAGAAAATACATTTTTAACTATCATACGAGCACACAACAATAGACATAGACTACATACACCTTAGATTAGATAATTAGATAAGTAGAAGTAATCGGTAGAAATACCAACCCCCAAATCCAAACCCCGAGATTCGTACCTTTCTATTTCCTAAAAAAGATAAAAAATAATCTTCCTCAACCCCAACCTTAGCGTAGTAACTTCTCACTAGCATTCCTATTCCCCTAGAGAACGATATCAATTCTCATGGCTTACCCTAATACTACACTACAACGATTAGGTTCACTGCCTAGGGTGTTGAAAAACTTGCTCGACGAAAAGGAAGTTCCTTTGACCCCGAACGAGCTGTGTAAGCATATCAAGTTTTTGGCGCCGCTGCCAGGGAATAGAATAGCTAGTTAGATTTTCACCTCGTTTAGGTTTCCTTGCTTGATTCCTATCAAGTAAGCTTTTTTTTCCCATTTTTAGCTTCCTCGTAGTCTATCCCCCTTCTTCGTGACCTTTGTTAGTAATCCCATCACTTTTCATCATGGAAGGTGATAATCAACCACCACTCATCAACCCACCAACCAACAATTCCTCATCAAAAAAATACCCACCACTCGACCCAACTTTTGCCAACCAACTCCGAGCTCGCATTGTTAGTGAAATTGGAGAACTTAAGAAACTAAATAGGATAATTGAAAGTTCACTTGAGAAAGCCCTTGGGGAATCCACTAGTACCTTAGATAGTGATTCAGCCTCAAGTGATTCGGAAGATGAAATTGTGGAAGGAGATTATAAGGTTTTGGAAATTATGGATGGAAGTAAGGAGGAGGAGGAACTTAGGGAGTATTTCGATTCATACTTTAATGGGAAGGAAACTGATTATCACTATAATGTAGTTAACTTCCCGCGACCGCCTTTCGAACCATGCATAAAAAGTGGTGACCCTAAAAATAGCAAAATACCGTGCATGATTGGGTATTTATATAGGGATCACACTTATATAGATTATAAAGCACCCATGAACATAATGTCTAGGCTCTACTATAATTGGATCATGAGTGAGAATTTAGGACCTATAAGGGATCCCTTTTACCCTAGGAAGGTGAGTAACTATGTTGGGAGGGTTAAAGGATTACATGTCTTCGTAGGTAACTTCACATATAGGTGTGACTTCATGATCCTAGAAAATGTTAAGGGCATTATTGATGGAGTTTTAGGAGATGTAATACTTGGGAGACCATTTATAGAGGAGTCTAAGATGGTTTATGATCGAGAGGAAGGAATAGTCGAGTTCTCAAATGGAGCCGAGAGTGTTAAATATGTAATGCCCCACAAAAATGAGAAGTTTGAGGGTATTGATAATTTAGATGTGGACAACATTCCGGCATTTGAAGTAGACTGGAAGAACAAGTTTTACTACACTGCTTGTCTTGAGTTAGGCCCTGAATATATTCGTGATGAGAGAAGGGTTAAGGAGATCGAATGGGCCTCTAAGATTAGGACAACGTAGGGGTACGACTTCGAGTCTAGCTACAAGACTCATAAATAAATAAAAGCGCTTCGTGGGAGGCAAACCATGCTTAATTGTTTGCTTGTTTGTGTCGTGTATCTTTTATTGATTGTTTATTCTCATGTTTAAATTTGTAAAAATGCTTTATTTTGTCTTTAACCTCGTCTTAATTACATATAAATGTATTTTACATAAGGGATAAGTGTAGGGAGGATTACACACATTTTCAAAAGAAACGTAAACATGAGAATTACAAGTAATTAAAAGATATACATGTGTGTTTGTTCGAGTCAAATGCTTGTATCGAGTCATAATGAATGTTTTGCAGGAAATTTTTCCAGATTCTAAAGATGTAAATGTTTCAGAATTTTTTCCAGAAAATCGCAGACCAGTTTCTGTCAGGATAACCTCACAGCGTCAGGATCGCAACCTGACGGCGTCAGGAAGGAGCAGAAACAACTGATTACTTTTTCTCGTTTTCTGAGCTACTTATATATATTTGGAATTTTCCAGGTCTTAATTTTCCAGAAAATCTGTAAACATCCATTCCACAAGCATTATATCCTAGTTTAGTAGAGTCTTATATATATTATTACCGCCAATTTTACGCGAAGGTTTCGTTTGTTTTCTTCAAGTGTGCAGGTTTAATTTAACAAGAAGAAGATACATAAGATGAGAAGGAGCTTTTCACGCAAACATTCTTCTTGAAGAAAGATGTAACCACCACTCTACACGGATCCTACCGAGCTTATCAGGGGAGTATTAGTTTCTTTCATCTTTTATTACCTTCCGTTATCATAACTTTGATACTTTCGGGGAACATTGGGGACAATGTTCAGTTTAAGTGTAGTGAGAGAAAATAAAACGGGAACTTTGAAACTATGCTTATCCTTGATTATTTGCTTTGCCCAATTTCATTTGTGTAATAAACCATGAGAAATATCGGTTAGGGTAATTTTTGCACCAAATTTAAATTTTTTAATGACATATAGGAGTGGGCCATTAGTCTTAATAAAGTGTCTCATAGATAGGAAATTATATGACTAGCACAAAAACCCTTTACCACTTAAATTCCATCCAAAATGTGAGGATCGCCCTTAGATTTGTAGGAATTAAAGCATTCATCTTTAATGCTTAGAGTGTGAACCGGTAGTATAATAGATTCTAGAACTTGTTTTGTGATGCATCCCGAGATCGCTAGTAAGACTACACTTGTGTAGTTAGGAATAACTAAATGATAAGAGGCATTAGAATAACCCTTGTTTGATACCCGTAATATAATTACTTCTTCCACATCGGTTGAGTAATTCCCCCACACCCTTGCATTGTACTCATCTTTAGTACACGATACCCCTAGTTAACCCCTCAGAGCCTATCCTTTTCGCGGTTCTCGTGATGTTTCGGTTTTCCGGAATATCAATGAAGAGCATTGTTTACAATCCACCCCAAAATGTACACCCAAATCGTCTTAGCCTACCTTGTATGCACTCACTTTTAGTGCATTATTGTTATCACACTAAACCCTTAGTTCAATTATCTAGTTGCTTGCATAAGTTGCTAAGTCGAGTCATATCCTTTGTACACAGTTTTGGGACGATTGGGACTCATGGGAAAAGTTAAATTTTATGAAATGACTGGAAGGGAACGTTAAATTCAAATTCCCTTTATTTGCGTAATAATGTACTCCAAGTGTTTTGATCTTTTCAATTCAGGTCAAATTAGTGTTAGAGTAATAAAAACTCAAGTGTAGGGATGTGCCTATAAATCCCTATCATTTTGATGTTATCATAGAGGATGGTAGAGTAAAAGTGTATGCCAAAAAAAATTATATATATATATATATATATATATATATATATATATATATATATATATATATATATATATCGAAAATGAGAAAAAGAAAAAAAAATAGTGTTGAAAAAAAAATGAAAAAACATACGGGCTACCATTCTACATCTATCTTCAATTTATGTTTTTTTATTTCAGTTATTTAGAGTTTAGAGTGTCGAGTCTTGGCTTAGCAACGCCATTCTTCACGTGCTTGTAACATAAAGATTTTTGACTTGCCACCACTAAATCGCCTATCCCACCAAACCCTTTGTTTCCCTACCGTAAGCCTATCATTACAACCCTTTAAAAGACCTCTTAGATAGTCTTTCCTAGGTGCTTACGCCAAAGCGATGGAGGTTTGATCTAGTCTCAAGCCTATGGTAATCTATGTACTAGGACCGGTTAATGAGTGTTTATCTTCCATTTCCAACTTGTTATATTTCATATACACCCGAGAGATGTGAGTATCTAAACACCCCATGTGAGGTGCTAGTATGTAATTTCCGTGCTTGTTATGACTTTTACGGGGCTTATATGTGTTGTGGATCGTTCTAAACTAATGCTTCATGACCCCTAACTTATAAATTAATTGGCTAAAAGCACATTTGCTTGAGGACAAGCAAATACCAAGTGTAGGGATATTTGATAAGGTTTTAAAATGTACCTTTTTGAGGGGTCGTTTAAGCCCTTATTTGATCACTTTTGTATCCGTTATTACTTAATATCGCTCCTTTTCACTTTTTAGGTATCTTGAAGGCAAATTGCTGGAATGACACTTATTCGGACGAAAAAGCGCGAATATACGAAGAAAATGGCCAAAGTCAAGAATCGAGACACTCAGGCTGCTGGAACTAAAGGGGACGGCGTCAGGTTCTACAAGTGACGGCGTCAGGTTCTACTAGAGACGTCGTCGGACAAATTTTGTGACGACTCAGTAGCCAAATTGCTCATTTACAAGTGACAGCTTCAGGTTTTAAAAGAGTAGGGCGTCGCAGCTCAGACGGCGTAGATTTGATCCAGACGAAATCGGAGACTGAAGATGTTAGGATCTTAATATTATTGTGTTTAATGATTCGGGTGGTCTTGGATGATGGAAATACATGTTATCCATTTAGAGAGAGAAAGTAAAGAGATGGGTGTTCTTGGTAGAGACTTGGTTTGTAAAAAGTAAAAGATTATATTGAGAAGCACCACCCCTTCCAAGGATGGAAGGGGTATTTATAGTTACAAGACTACACGACCTCCTGACGGCTTGTGGATGAGGCATACATTGGGTAAAGATCCGTCCTTCCTCCACGGTGTTGCACTAAACTAAACTATGCTAATAACTAACTAATAAACTAACAAATAACGTAAATAACGACATGTCTACGAGCTAACATATGCTAGACCATAATTGGGGTGACCGACACTTTAACATAGAATTTCCAATTCCTAAAAATCTCCCCCTAAGGGAGGTCACCCCATGAAATACTTTTTGCATCATAGCATTCTTTCTTTGTCTTTAGTTCTCGAGCTCGTAGACTTCAATTCTTCATGTTCCGTAATCTTTGTGCTTTAGTAGCGTTTCTTCAAAGTCCGCATACTTTGTACTTTAAATGGAGGTCTGTGGTCTGATCCACATCTTTGATGATCTTCGAGCTTTCAATGAGATCATCAGCCACAGTAAATCTCTGGATCACCCTTTGTTGTGTTGCCATCATGTGATGTTGTAACTTTTGGACCGACATGCTCACACTTTCTGGATCATGACATCTTTCCATCAGAGTAGCGGAAGCTTTACTGGTTCATGATATTTGCATCAGCGTAGCAGAAGCATAGTATAAAAATATCAGAGCCAGGTTATGTAGATATATGCACCAGTCATGATTTCTTCAATTAAGTGTGGATACTGTGAGCATGCGGCTTTGGATTGACTTCTCAATTCTGATCAGCTGCAACCGTCCAAATGTACCTGCAAACAACAGTTAGCAATAAAGCACACGAAAGTGTCTTTGATCACTTTCGTTGAATTAAGGTACACGGCCCATGGTTCCCCGTTGATCAGTACAAGTACTGCCTGTGATCAGGTATAATTCCGAAGAATCTCCTTGACAGGGTTTCGCAGCTGTTCTAGCTGTTCTCAAACCGGAACGTCTCAAAGAAGACAACACGGAGTGAGTGAACCAGCGAATTGAGTTTCACTGATTGATGAAAAATTGATTTGAAAAACAATCGCGTATTGCTTGAAGAAAGAGTTTTGCAGTACGACGAAGGTTTTATAAGAAAGATCAACTTTCAAACAAAAATACTTTTTGTATTTGAAAAAGAATACACATTCGATGTGCTAGAGAAAAGAAGAAATTTGCACAACGAACGGTTTTTCCAAAAGCATTTTTTTTTTCAATCAGAGATACTTTTTGAGTTTGAAATATGAATACACATTCGATGCGCTAGAGAATAGAAGATTTGCACATCGAACTGTTTTTCCAAAAGTATTCGTCAATTCATTTCCTGGACCAAGGTTGATTCACGAGTGAATCGCCCCATCGTTTCTATCCAGTTGTCACAAGTTTGATCTTTAGAAAAGATCTCACATGTCACCCACCAAGAGCTCGTTTGATGTTGGCTCTAGAAGGATTTCCATCCTCATCGTGAATATTTAACATATCACTCGGATGTTCTGGCAATAGCACAAGGATAATGCGTAGGACTCTTAATAAATTCTTACTTTCCACATTGTGTGAAACAGTAAGTCTTCATTAATTTAGTGTCCTAATGTGATATTGTGGACGATCTCTTGGCTCTAGACTCAATAGTGCACATTTGGTTCCTATGCCGGAGACTAGGGAGAGGGTCTCCTTCTTCAATATCAACAATCTCTAAGAGAAAATCGATAGATTATGTAGGTTCCCCGTGAGAATGAAACAAGCCCTTTTAAGAGGAACTTGAGTAGCTTGGGAAGTTTGGTGCAGTGCGTCACTAGGTCCATGACGTCTTGTCTTCAATACCAGTGTTACCTTAGTAAACACCAGTAGCATATGTATTGAACCCGGTTTCGGCCCTAAGGTTGAATTATTGGAGGGCTATTTCTTTTCACCCTTTTCACATTCAATTCTTTTTCATTCTTCAACCCCTTCAGTGCTTACCGAGACTTCATTACTAGAACCTTATTGGGTTTATTCCAGTACTAGCTTAGTCTCAGTCCGCACTCTTCCCATTTCTCATTTTTCTCCTTTTTTCATCATACCTAAGGACTCTACACTATCTAGTGGATTGTCCCTGGGTAGATCCCTCCGGTTCTGGCGGATCGTGGGAACTAATACCTAACCTCACCATCCTTATAACTGCATGCATAAAGTAAAATGGTCGGTCTTTTGGTACAGTTCTTTCTTCCTTGAAACCAATTAAAAAATCATTTGGAAAAACCAATCAAGGTACTGGTGACAAAATATCAAAGTATTTTGTACCTTAATTGTTTTTGATCATTTAGAAAACCTCCCCCTCAACATGTGCATATGATTTAGAAATTGTTTAGCACATGGAGGCAAGAGGACTTTGAAATATTTTCTTTGATCACAATTTTCATAGAAAAAGCCATTTGATTTTCTTGGTAAATTCTCCCCCTCAATATGTGCGTTGGTTGTTTGAAATCATTTAACACATAGAGGAAAGAGTTCTTTTGAAGTACATCCACGATCACAAAATCCATTAAGAAACCATTAGAAAATCAATCAAGGTACTTTATGTTGAAACATATAAATCTTTGTACCTTGAAAGTTTGTTTTCTTTTGAAATGCTCCCCCTCAATATGTGCTTCGAGATTCGATAGCGTTTAGCACATATGGGAGAGCAGCATGCACATTTGAATAAAAAACGATCACCTTTTATCAAATTTCATTATTAAATCACAAATTCTCCCCCGATCAAAAATATCAAACCCTTTGAGATTTTGGATCCCAAGTGATTTAATACGGTTTAGAAAACATGGGAGAAAATATGCCTGATTTAAAACTCATCTAGTTTTTTGGATAAATGCTCCCCCCTCAACATGTGCATTATGTATATTGAAATCGTTTGGCACATGGAGGCAGGAGTGCCTTTGAAGGACTAAAACCAATTCTATAAAACAGATAAGAGATTTAAAACTCGATCTCTCCCCCGATCAAAAAATTTCACACCAATTGAGATTTGTGATCCCAATTGATTTAAATCATTAAGAAAAGTTTGGAGAAAGACATGGCAAGATTTAATTTTGAAAAATGACAGATGAGGACCAATAACAGACATTAAAGATTGTTAGTGTCAGGTATGATAGTTTTTAGGAGATCTTTAAGTAAAATAAAACAATTTCACAATCAAACAAGAACAGAAAAAATTTCATTTTGAAAGATCTTGATTCTTAAAGAAAAATCATACCATGATATAACATTAAATCTTTAGATCACCAGTTATTTTGTACAAACCGGACTTTTTGTGAAGAAATATCGATTGAAAATATTTTATTTTAAATCACTCTCCCCCTCAATCGATGACCGTAGTCGATGATTGAGTGACTTAAGTTTTGATAAAATGAAGTCCGGTGATTTTCAAAATTTGAGTTCAATTTATTTTCAAAAACAATATTTTTCCATTTTTCAAAACAATATTATTTAAAATTGTTTAAAAAATGTTATCATCCACTACTTGTCCTGCACAAAGATACGTTAGGTGGTTGAGAAGCTTATGTTGTTATTGTAGGGCTTGGAAGAAAAACCGTCTGCTAATGCAGTGAGACTTCTTACGTTGCATTTTAATGCCAACTGAGGTCAAATTAAGCTCCGTTTCTTCATTTGCTGATGAAGAAAACCATCTGCTGATGCAGTGAGACCTCTTACATTGCATTTTTCCATGCCAACTCTCCATAGAAGTCCAATTAAGCTCTGTTTCTTCATTTGTCAACCCAAGATATAGTTACCCTTTCCTTTCGGCATCCAATCATCATCAATTGTGGGATCCGGATCGGGAACATTCTTATATACCATGATATCTGCATACGTTAGTGGACAGATATATGGTGGTCGACAACACCCAAACAGCAATCGACTAATAAAAGTCAATCCAACATATCAATCATATCATAAAAGGTATGGGAATAATGTGTTTATCAAACTCTAATCATCTAATCCTAACAATCATATCCTAGGCACCTAGTCCTTCAACGTAGGTTAACATCATTTTTCAGTTAAGCATTTAGGATAATTAGATAAGTCAGATAGATGATATAAATTTGAAAAACATTCTCCCCCTCAATCAATGACTCATTTTATGAAAAGATTAAAAGCGCGGAAGTCATTGATTGAGTTTGCAAATTTATGAAAACTCCGATACTGGTTGATTTTCAAGCAACTCATTTATCACCATTAAGTTAAAACAAATATTTTTCTGAAGAATTTTAGACGGAAAAATATTTGAGTAGGAACAGCAGTGTTTCGACATACTTTCCTCATTTTGTTTTAGGATAAGTGCACGAAATTTTAGAAAATTGATTTAGCGCAACACTTTCCTTCCTTGAAGAGCGGGTTGCTATTGGAAATAATAGCAAGCCATGGTTTAAGCGCGGGTTACAGTCTGAAGTAACTGCAAGCCATAGTTTAAGCCCGGGTTACAGTACACCTCCTGCTCGAACTTCATCTATGGTCCCGTGCCATTATTGAATGACATTTCTAAGACCGCAGATGTTATCGATACCAGAAGACATGTCTTGAGAAAACATATTTTTTTGTCTTTTTCAAATTTTCTGATTTTTATGGGTTTTTGTTGGTTTTATATTTTTCTATTTTTTTTTTTTTGTTGGTTTTATATTTTTGTATTTGGTTTTTGAGAAATATTTACACATATAGAGTAGATGATATAATTTAAGAAGATGATGATACGAGTACCGAGATAAGGATATCGAGCAGCCCCGTTGTAGAAGATAGAAGTCATCATCTCTTAAACATCCACCACCAAAGATTTCGAGGCTCCAGAATAGAAGAGAGAACCCGAGCCTTTGAGAAAGAGAGACTTTGGCAGCTTCCCCCCAAACCGAAAATCCATTAGATGAGTAGATTCGAAGCTCTATTTCAAGCTTGCCTTAGCCAGGTGCAAAGAGAAGCACACCATTATCATAAATCCCGCTGCTCCTTTTAAGAATGTTAATCGAGATTCTTCGTTCGGGGTTATATCATCAACAAGAACAGCAACGTATCATCCCACTCTTTAAATTTTTAAATTTCTTCTCATATTTCATTACCACTGAAGTCTGAAGCTATGCATCCCCAACGAGTTGTCAAGAGACCACTTCCCCCAAGTAGATGAATTGATGCAGTCAGTCTCTTAGACTAGAGCTCAAGAAACCGTAATACACATATACCCAAAGACAGAGAAACTTATACCATCGAAGTAGCAGATTAAGTCCAATAGCCAAAGGATAACCCCGATGTATACTTTTCTCTCCCCCTGAAGAAAGTGTATGAAGCTCAAGAACCCGAAGTACCCGAATGCCCAAAGAGAGAATAACCGATAACATTGAAGAAGCAGGCCAAATCACTGATTATCTTTGCGGATGACTATCTCTGCGGACGTCAACTCCAGAATAAGTGATTATATCTTTGAATCACTGATTAAGCACTCAAGTGAAACAGCTGAGCGCCCCCAATGTACACAATTCTCTCTCCCCTGATGATTGCGATAACATCGAAATCATCACACACTTGTTTACCTCTTTTTATCTACAGAAACTAACTCTTCCATCTCTTCCCCCACATAGTTGGAATAAGACCACTAAACGCCATGAGTCAAACCTTGAGTTTATCTGCGGTCATGACATTCGTCTTCCCGGGATATCTTCAATCACTTAGAAGAATTAAGTTCATCAAGTTTACTCGCGTTTAGATGCTTGTCTCCTTCCCCCTTGCTGGTTTTGACACTTCAGAATCAACAACTCATTGTAAGCCCAGATACTTGAAATCTTATGAGAAGAACGCTTGAAGACTTGTGAGAATCAACTTGCTGAAGAATGTGAGCAAGTCTAATTGGAGATTAAATCAAACATTTCACCCTCCCCCAATTAGTGCTCTCCCCTAAACCGACAATATGTTAGATAAATGCCCAGATTAAGAAGAAGTCTTTAGATCGTTAAATGCAACACGTCTTTAGTCTTCTAATATGTAGCAGAAAATGTAGAACTGACTGTAGACTCGTCCTTCTTCAAGATTTTCCAGTTGGGGAATATAAAGTCAACATCTTCAACTCACCAAATGCATTCCCGTTAACATACCCATAGCAAATCCCCTTAACTCAAATCCCTCCCAATCAAACAAGAACAGAAAGATGTTCATTAAGGAAATCAGCCCCGCAACTGGAAGTACTTTGTCATTAATCAAATCAGCCCGTGTGAAGATGTTAACCAACGACTCTTAGTAGAAAAATCCATGTGAAGATGACCCGATAAGAAGAAGCTCGGTTCTTACATGAGTTTGGAGCCGTTTGACCATTTATTCTCAGAAATCAATCAACCATGCAGTAAACTCACACTTCTTCTCCCCCTCAAGAATTGCATACGGAGTTGCCATTCTTGATTAAACAAATGAATATCTTTAAAATGTAGTCTCTTCACACTTCTCCCCCGCAAAAATTGCATATGATGTCGCCATCGCCATTATAATCGAGCAAGTGGAATAAGAGAACCATCATAGGTAGTTCGGTTCACTTGATAACTGAAAGCGCTTGGAAAAAGAATGAAGCATGTTGATGAGAATGGTCATAAATGAGAAGATTTCTCTTCTTTGGAAGATAAAGCGCACTGAAACATACACTTTTCTTTTATTTAGAGTACGAGGCATGAACTGTTGTGTTCATACGTCATTATCTCTCTCTTTTCAAACTCTCTTGGCAAACATGTAATCAACCCCATTATTATTTAGTAGGCTCTTTGTAGTGACAGCTGATGGAGAAAACCCAATATGATGAATTTGACCCTGAAGTAAACTAATCCCAAACTCGTGACTTAAACTTGCACATATGTAACAAAGAGCGGTGCCGAGACTTCATCCTCCATTGAATCTCTAAGTACTCTATACTCTTCATCCAACCAACCATCAAGTATAAGACGTACATTACCTCTTGAAAATCCACAATTGAATGTGACACTGAGCACTACAACGTAACTCCTTAAAGTGATAGTTAATTTGAGGTGATAAGAGCCCAATTCCCCCAAGTGGTAAAAGAAAAAGTAAAAGTCACCCAACAATAACTAGATTTCCAAGTCTTCATTTTTTATAATAATCTTGAACAAGGATCATGAAGAATCTTTATCCAACCATCCCCGATACCTTCAGATACTAAGTACACTCGCCCGTGATATTTCACTTCAACCTCAAATAGATAATACTGAATTAACCCCGTTGTCACATCTTCTGGTTAAAAGCTCAACTCTATCCTTCTTTGACGTTTTAAGTAAACTCTGATAATGGTTTCATCCCGACCATGGTTAAAAGCACATTACCCCGTAAAACCATGTAATAACCAAATTGCCATGACGATATCCAATCACACATCCAATTCATGAAGTAAACCCTTTTATCTCTTCTTTGAAATAGAAACCGTAGCACTAGCATCAAAAGATATCTCGAAATACACTTTCCTTTCTCCAAGATGGTTCCATCATTACGGGATTTTACAACTCTATGGTTTAAACCGAGAAATAGTTTCTTTCGCGGGATTTTACAAAACCAAGAATAAACCGTAAGATAGATCCGGAAATGCACTTTACAATTACCAGGATGTTTCCACTGTCACGGGATTTTACAAGTCTATGATTTAAACCGAGAAATAGATTCTTTCGCGGGATTTTACAAAATCAAGACAAAACAAACAATGTTAGCTTGAATGTGTTATGACAACTTTGGTTTCGGTGAATATCTGTTTTAGGGGAACATGCAGTGGTTCATCAACGGTTCATTATCCAACATCAATACTCTCACCAACCATCCAATAAACACTTTGGTAAAAACATCAATCACGCATTCTGTTGGTTATTGCAGTGACCACATGGAGAAGTAAACCCGATATGCCAAACTTGATCATGAAGTGAAATTCCCCAGATTTGTTACTAAGCTTGTACTAATCCTTGTGAAGAAGAAACGGTGTACCCAATGTACAAAACCTCTTGACATATCCTCAACTGCGTGAGACACCGAAGTGATAGTTACGTTGTGGGTTAAGTGAGAGAGAATCACAACAGTAACTAAATAGCCAAGTCTTTATCACACTCTATAAATGCCCAAACAAGTCATCTTCGCGGAAGGGTAGAAAGAAAGAAGAAGAAATAAGTTGTTAGGAATTAGAAATTCCCGGTATTAAAGAGTCGGTCACCTCAAGTATATGTAATCGTTAGAAAGCTCGTAGTCGTAGTTCTTTTAAGTTAAGTAGTAATTTAGTTAAGTAACACCGTGGAGGACGGACGGGTCTTTACCCACTGTATGCCTGATCCACAGCCCAAAGTGTGGCGAGTTATGTAAGACTATAAATACTCTCTACCTTCCAAGGTAGAGAGTTGGAGCTCATAATAATATTTTTCACTTTCTCTCACTAAGTTCCCTAAACCTCTAACTTTCTCTCTCTAGAATTCCATCTTATTCGCCACCTTGTGTTATGGTTTGATGTGTATGTGAAAAGTTATATCTTACAATTGGTATCAGAGAGCCATGGTTAGATCATATCTTGCACATCTTTGGATTTATAGTGGTTTTTAGGTGGTTTTTGAGTTTGAAAAAGTTTAGTGGTTTTTGCATCATTTGGTTGATTTCTTGTGTTAAAGTTTGAATTTTGTTGGTACTTTTATGTTTAGAATCATCAAAAGTGTTTAGGTTTTCATTTGGTAAGCTTGAATCATCTTGGTTGGGTTGTTTTTGGATTGAAAAGTGAAGGTTATTTGGTTTTTCAAGCTAGCGAATTAGCTCTCGGACTTGTTTTCTTGGTAGCGACTTACTTCACTGTTTCGTAGCGACTTACAGTTATAAAATCTAGCGAGTTAGCGCTAGCGAGTTAAAGTACAAGTAGTGGAATCTCCACTACGGTTAGCGACTTGTGGTAGCGACTTAGTCTGTAGCGAGTTGCTCTTTAGCGACTTGCATATCTAGCGACTTGTGTAGCGAATTACTGCACAAATTTGGCTAGCGACTTAGTCTGTAGCGAGTTACTACTTAGCGACTTGCTTTTCTGTTGGCGACTTGGGACTCTAGCGACTTAGACGTGTAGCGAATTAATGGTTAGCGACTTAGTGCACTAATTTCTAGCGACTTAGTGCATTATTTGGTAGCGAGTTAGCACGTTATCATCTAGCGACTTGAGTGATTGTTTACGGTTTTCTCTTGATTTAGTAAAATCCCGTGAAAGAATCTACTTCCCGGTTTAATCATAGAGTTATAAAATCCCGTATAATCTGTTAACATGTCTACCAACGTTTCTACTGTCATCTCCACTGTTGCCGAGGATGTTCAAGCAGCTGGCTCAGATACTCGTCCACCAATGCTTGACAGAACTGACTACGATTCTTGGGCTCAACGAATCAGATTGTATTGCCTTGGAAAGGAAAATGGTGTAAACATTCTCAAATCCATTGATGAAGGACCATATCGGGTTGAAACGACTAGAGACATACTTGATACTAATGAAGATGGTACTCCTGTCTACGGAATGGACAGACCTAAGATGTACAATGAGCTTGATAATGAGGAGAAAAAGAGATTCGATGCAGATATCAGGGCTTCAAACATTGTTCTTCAAGGTCTTCCTAAAGACATCTACAAGCTGATCAATCATAACACTGATGCAAAGGCTGTTTGGGATAACGTTAAGATGCTTCTCTCTGGTTCAGAATTAACTATGGAAGACAGGGAATCCCAACTTTATGATGAATTTGAGCACTTCAAGATGAAACCAGATGAGAGTGTCTATGAGTACTATGTGAGATTTCATAAGTTAGTGAATGACATGAGGAACATCAAGATGACTATGCCTAACATTCAGTTGAACTCAAAGTTTGTGAACAACATGAATCCCGAATGGCACAAGTTTGTTACATCTGTGAAACTCACTAAAGGATTGAAGCATACAAACTATGAGCAACTCTATGCCTTCCTCCTTCAGAATGAGAGACATGCTATGTTTGAAAAGTTGATTCTCAATCAGTTCAAAACCAACCAGGGTGAGACAAGTTCGTCTAATGACTCAACAGCTTTCTACTCAAACATTGGAATCACAACCAAAGCATCACAAGTCATACCCTTGGGTAATGGTAATCACAAACTCATCCCTGATCCTCAGTTCAAACAAGCTGATGCTGATGCACACATGGGTAACATCATTAATCAACTTGCCCTTCTCATTAGTCAAAACATGAATTCTCTCCCACAAACCAACAACAACCTCAGAACTGCATCTAACCCACATAATCAAGCCACTGTTAAAGATGGAAGGATTGTGGTGCAACCGGTTCAGGAAAGACAGTATGATCAGGGAAGGGGTGGTGCTGGTAGAGGATATGTGGGCAACCAGAATCGAGGAAGAAATGGTAACCAAGGTCAAACTAAGACAATCAAATGCTACAACTGTGGTGGTGAAGGACACATTGCAAGGAACTGCACATCTCCAAAGCGCCCACAGAATGCTGATTACTTCAGAGATAAGATGTTGCTAGCACAAGCTCAGGACAATGGTGCTGCGTTGGATGAAGAGGAATTGCTGTTTCTTGCTGAGGGCAATGCCAAGACCTATGATGCAGATGTGGATGAGCAGCCTGTTCAGGAGATAGGTCACAATCATCAGAACGCCTTTCAAGTCGCTGACTGTGATGCATACGATTCTGATGTAGATGATGGACCTACTGCACACACAATCTTTATGGCTAGCATCTCTCCAATGGCTTCTCCCAAAATCTCGTCTTCACCACAAGCTGGCCCATCCAAGGACAAACTCATCTCTGAGGTATTAAAGCTATATGATGATGCTGATGTGCAACAGATGCATGACAAAGTACAACCAACCGAAACTTTTGAATCAAATATTGAAAATACGGGTAATATCAATATTGTCCCATATGATCAATACGTGAAACAAAGTGAAAGTGAAGTTGTACCTAGTGATGCATCTTCTGCAGTCAACAATGACTATGTCTTTGATGAATTCACTGCATGTGCTCCTGATGATTCCATTATCTCTGAACTAAATGCCTATAAGGAACGTGTTGCCATTTATGAACAACGTGCAAAATTTGAGTTGACCACTCGTGAGCAGGAAATGGATGACCAAGTACGTACAGTAATTAGAAAAAGTAATTTTAGAGAAGAAGTATTGAAACAAGAATTAAATTCTTTGCAAGAAAAACTTTCTAAAACAGCTAAGCAAAAACAAGAACTTCAAGAAAACGTGAAAATGCTTAAGCAAGAATTTAATGCAAAAGAATCAAAGCTCTTGAGAGATTTTTCTAATCTGAAAACTTTGAAAAACAAACTTGAAAACAAGTTGTACATACAAGGAAACACCATTCAGACTGCTCACATGGTCACCAAACATCGAGTCTTAAGCGATAAGCATAGCATTCCCCTTGTTGAGGAACCAAATCCAGAGGTAATCAAAAAGGCTAGAAATGCTCATAAGGTGATTTATGATGGTAATGAAATTCTTAAGCCTAGGCAGAAACCTAGTTGCGTTGAGTGCACTGAGGAAGATAAGAAATCAGATGAAGTCACTAGGGAAAGGATGAACAAAAAACTAGATGACCCCAAATGCAAAGAGAAGAACATAAATATCACTCCTCATGATTATAAGAAGGAAAACTGGATTGCATTAAACAAGTTTAAGCCTCAGACTTTGTTGACTCCCGAACAAGTCTTCTGGAAAATGGATTTAGATAAGCAGAAAGCCGAAAATATTGTAGAAACAAATCCTCCCCTTTGGAAAATGCCTAAAGCTACTGTGTATCCTCCCAACACACCAATGCATCTTGTTCCTAGAACAATTGCCACTAAAAGCAATATCTTAATTAGCCAATACGTTATTTTTCAACTATTTGTTGATTTTGAGAAAACTTGCAAGAAAAGGATCACACCCACTGGCATTACTGAAGGAGAAAGGGGTTTTGAACAAATGAAAGAATGTTATTTAACTGAGGTCATGCCCTTCTTTAAACTTTTAAAGGAACACTTTGAGAGTCTTAAAAAGGGGATAGAAACTGACATTAAGGGAATGGAAAAGGAATTTGATGCAATAATAGTTGAAATTAGTGATTATGAGCGTGCATTAAAATATAATGAGATCGAGAGGAAGAACCTGCATACATTGAATGAGAATCTTATTACTGAATGTGTTGCTCAAGATGTCTTTTTCACTGCCTCAAATTGCTCTATTAATGCTTCCAAATTTCATGAACTATCTGTGGCCCTGAAAGTCTCCCATGATCGTGTCATTGAGCTTGAAAAAACTAATTCTAAACTTAATGAGAAAATTGAACTGGATGATCATGACAATTTGGTTAAACATTTTTCTAAACTAGAAGTTGAGTATTTTAATCTACAACTAAAATATCAACATCTCAAAGAAAATGTCAAAACTTCAAATTTCAAGACATCTTCAGATGTTCCAGAGTTTGATGCAGTTTTTCAAATAAACAAACGAGATGAACAGATTCATGCTCAGTGTAACACGATCAGAAAGTTGAAAGTCCAAATCTCTCAATTAAAGGGTCAAACGAACAATATGACAGGTTCCCAAATGCCTCCTTCTCTAGATTCTCAGAATTCTCAAACGTTTCATCTTCAAAACCTAGTAAATGCTTTACAAAAGGAAAACGAAAGTTTCCTAGAAGAGAATGAAAAGATTAAACGTCATTTCAATGAGTTGTTTGAATCAATTAAAGTCACTCGTAACAAACACAACGAACAAATAACTTCATTGCAAAAGGAAATTGAGAATCTGAAGAGTCAGGTAAAAGGGAAAATGCCAATGATCAATGCGGAGAATGTTGTATCTAAGGTTCACTCTGGTAATAAATCTACTTTATCTGTGACATATGTCCCCCCTCACCTAAGGAACAACAAACTTGCCATTCAAACATATTTCTCATCCCTTAAGGATTGCTTAGAATGCCTGCGTGAGATTGTTGAAGAGGATAAGCTAGAGAAACCTCATGATAATGCAATTGGACATGCATGCTTATATGCCAAACGATCTCAAGAAATCTTAGAATGTTTGATCACTATATGCCCAAAGACATTAGGTGAGAGAGTTAACCCCTTGATTCCATGCTCAATGCCTAAGGCCAAACATGACATGCACTCGATTCCCAATGGTTTGAATGTGAGGAGTAGTGCACCAGTGAGTAGTTCAGATTTTAGATCTGTCAACACTAGGAAAGTGAACTCAAATGTGCCTTCTAGGAGTACTAATCTCAGTACCTCTAATGTTAAGAAAGTGAACCTTAGTGTACCTGCATGTAGTTCAGATCCCAGCACATCTAAACAGGTGGTGCAAAGAGTAGTAAAACAAACTAATGTTCCCATTCCCTCTACAGGAGTAATCAGTGACATTAAAGGGAGCAGGTCAAAGTCTCAAGACAATACAAGGAATGATAGGACCTCTCAAGCTAAGAATGTGCACTGGAAGAGAGTAGAAGAACAATCTAGGAACCTTAAGTTTGAATCGAATAAAACGAATCGTGTTGATTCTAGTATTAGCCATAGGCGTACTGTAATTAATTCGAATTCTGATGCTATTTGCAAACCTTGTACTGATGATTGCTTGAATTCTGTGTCTAATCATGAATGTGATGTTAATGTTTTGCCTAATGATGTTAATTGTCCAGTTAATGTTGTTAATGCTAAAATTCATGCTAAAAAGGCTAAAAGGCAAAAGCGAAAGAGAGTTAGAAAACAATGGAAACCCACAGGAAGAACATTCAGCAGAATAGGCTTTTATTGGATACCTGTTGGTCATAAGACTAAGCAGATAATGCCCACTAGAAAATGGATGCCTACTGGTAGAACTATTCCCTTAAGAAGTGGTCACACTGTAAATAGGGCTAATACAGACACTAGTATTGCATCTATTCACAATGATTCCATTACTTCACTGTCTGATATGAATGCTTCTACTTCTGATGTGGGTGGTCCAACTGTTGCTACTAACCAAATGGAACCCATTCTTGCATGGGGATCCCAATTATCCAGTTATCCATTCTTGTCTGTGTTCAACTGCAGATCGTTCAAATCGTTCTGTGGTACCTGGACTCAGGCTGTTCCAAGCATATGACTGGAGACCGGTCACGGCTCATGAACTTCGTGAGCAAATTCATCGGTACTGTTAGATTTGGTAATGATCATTTCGGTGCTATTATGGGTTATGGAGATTATGTTGTTGGTGATAGTGTCATCTCTAGAGTGTATTATGTGGAAGGTTTAGGTCATAATCTGTTCTCTGTGGGTCAATTCTGTGATTCTGACCTAGAAGTAGCCTTCAGAAAACATACCTGCTTTGTTAGAGATCTTAATGGAAAGGAACTGTTGAAAGGAACTCGTGGCTCAAACCTTTACACTATCTCTATCGATGACATGATGAGAGCTTCACCAATCTGCTTGTTATCAAAGGCTTCTAAAACAAAGTCATGGTTATGGCATCGTCGTCTCAATCACTTGAACTTCGGCACCATCAACGATCTTTCCAGAAAGGACTTAGTTGTAGGTCTACCTAGACTAAAGTATGAAAAGGATCATCTTTGTTCAGCATGTCAATTGGGAAAAAGCAAGAAGTATGCCCATAAACCCAAACCTACTAACTCTGTCACAGAAGTTCTTCATATGATTCATATGGATTTATGTGGACCAATGAGGGTGCAGAATATCTTTGGGAAGAAATATGTGTTAGTTGTGGTTGATGATTATTCTAGATTCACCTGGGTCAAGTTCTTAAGGACAAAGGATGAAACTCCTGATATCATCATCAAACTCATCAAACAGCTGCAGGTTAGACTAAACAAAACTGTCAGAATTATCAGAACAGACAATGGAACTGAGTTTGTCAACAAACAACTTAGTGAATTCTATGAAAGCGTTGGAATCAGCCATCAAAGAAGTGTTCCACGAACCCCTCAACAGAACGGTGTAGTTGAAAGACGAAATCGTACTCTTGTTGAAGCTGCTAGAACAATGCTGATCTACTCAAAGGTTCCAATGTTTCTCTGGGCTGAAGCAATTGCCACTGCATGCTACACACAAAATCGTTCCCTGATTCACACCATTCATGGAAAAACTCCATACGAACTTGTCCACAACAGGAAACCTAATCTATCTTTCCTTCGTGTGTTTGGTGCCTTGTGCTATCCAACTAATGAGGGTCAAGACTTGGGTAAACTTAGAGCTAAAGCTGACATTGGAGTATTTGTAGGATATGCACCCAACAAAAAGGGATACCGAATCTACAACAAAAGAACCCGAAATATCATGGAAACAATTCACGTTACGTTTGATGAGCTGACCGGTCAAATGGCTCCTGGACACTCCAGCTCAGGACCCGCACTTCATAACAGTCCTATTGGTTCATCCCTTGTTCCATACTCCTCTCAAGAAACACCATATGTACCTCCATCAGAAGATGATGTAAAGAAATTGTTTGATCCAATGTTTGATGAACTGTATGAGTCTACTACTAATGAGGTGCTGATCCCTACAACAGAGGATGCTCAGATTCCAGTGAATGAAGTCAATCCATCAGTTTCAATATCTGTAAGTCAAGAAGCACCTGCTGCTGATCCTTCAATCTCATCAACAAATCATCATTCTTCAAATGTACATCATGGAAATGTTTCTGGCATCAATGATGAAGTTAATCCCTTTGCGACTCCTGAAGATGCTCCATTTGAAAACATATTTGCTACTCCTGAATCATCAGCAGAACCATCTTCTTCAGGAGACATCGACTCAGCTACCTCAGTTCCTCAACAAATGCCACATGAACACCTCAGAAAATGGACTCACGATCATCCATTAGACAACATCATTGGTAATCCCTCTCGTCCTGTATCAACCCGGAAGCAACTCGCAACCGATGCCTTATGGTGCTTCTTCAACTCCGTACTATCTAAGATCGAACCAAAAGATGTTAAAACTGCTATGAATGAAGATAGCTGGTTCAATGCTATGCAAGATGAAATTCATGAGTTTGATCGTCTTGATGTATGGGAGTTAGTACCTGCTCCAGACTGTGCTATGATTATAGCTCTAAAATGGATCTTCAAAGTAAAACTTGATGAGCATGGTGATGTGTTGAAGAACAAGGCTCGATTAGTTGCTAAAGGATATCGTCAAGAGGAGGGTATAGACTTTGAAGAATCTTTTGCTCCTGTTGCTCGAATCGAGGCCATCAGAATCTTTCTAGCTAATGCTGCTAGCAAGAACATGGTGGTTTATCAGATGGATGTAAAGACGGCTTTTCTAAACGGAGATCTTAAAGAAGTCGTCTACGTCAGCCAACCTGAAGGATTTGTGAATCAAGAGCATCCTACTCACGTTTATCGTTTGAAGAAGGCTCTTTACGGTTTAAAGCAAGCTCCAAGAGCATGGTATGATACATTGTCAAAGTTTCTTCTATCTACCGGATTCATCAAAGGAGCAGTTGATCCTACATTGTTCACCAGGAAGTCAGGCAAACATTTGATTCACGTTCAAATTTATGTTGATGATATTATCTTTGCCTCGACTGACCCAATGGAATGTGATCGTTTTTCAAATGAAATGAGTTCAAAGTTTCAAATGTCAATGATGGGACAAATGTCATTTTTCTTGGGATTACAAATTTCACAAAGTCCCGGAGGCATTTTCATAAATCAATCTAAATATGCAACAGAGATTTTAAAGAAATTTGGATTTGATTCAAGTGACCCTGTTGACACCCCCATGATTGACCGAACCAAACTAGATGAGGACCTCTCAGGGATCATGATTGACCAAACGAAATATAGGAGTATGATTGGATCCCTGATGTATCTCACTGCTAGTAGACCAGACATTTTGTTCTTTGTGTGCATGTGTGCTAGATACCAGGCTAAGCCTACTAAAAAGCACCTTGAAGCAGTTAAACGGGTCTTTCGGTATCTCCAAGGAACCATCAATATGGGACTATGGTACCCGAAGGACACCGGTATGTCACTAACGGCCTATGCAGATGCTGATCATGCAGGTTGTCAAGATACACGTCGAAGTACGTCAGGAGGTGCTCAGTTTTTGGGTGATAAGCTTGTGAGCTGGTCTTCAAAGAAGCAAATGAGTACTTCTATTTCCTCTACAGAGGCTGAATACATAGCCATGTCATCTTGTTGTGCTCAAATCTTATGGATGAGATCTCAATTATCTGACTATGGCTTTGAATTCAACAAAATCCCTCTGTACTGTGATAATAAAAGTGCTATTGCTCTCTCATGCAACAACGTTCAACACTCAAGAGCAAAGCATATCGACATTCGACATCATTTCATCAGGGAACAGGTGGAAAAAGGTGTGGTGGAACTATATTTTGTGAGGTCTGAATATCAGTTAGCAGACATCTTCACCAAAGCTCTTCCAAGAGAACGTTTTGAGTTTATTCTTCCACGACTTGGTTTGAAAAGCCTTCAACCAGAAACTCTCAAACGTCTTCAGGAGGAAGACGAGGAGTAAAGGTCTATCTTCATCTATCTCTTGTAAATATTTATTCGAAAATCAAAATACAAAATTATAAAACCCTCAAAAATCAAATAGAAAATTATAAAACCTTCAAAAAAATTAAAAAAAAAAAAAAAAAAAAAAAAAAAAAAAAAAAAAAATTCGAAAAATCTTCAAAAAATATTGTCATTTTGTCATGTTTTTCTCGGTTCGATAATATCTACGGTCTTTGTGCTGTCATTCAAAGAATGACACGGGACTTTAGATGTTTGTTCGAATCTTATTATTAAAAAAAAAAAAAAAAAAAAAAAAAAAAAAAAAAATATATATATATATTTTTTTGGGAGAAAGAGAAATGGTTTATTGTCATCTTCAGGCAATAACCCGGTTTTAAAGAAAGAACAGAGCCATATCTTTCCAAGTTTTCAAATCTTATGCTCTGATTCTATAAACTCCTATCTGCTGAAAACTAAATGCTTTGAAAAATAACTCAATCTCTATTTTTGATAATCATCAGGACTTATTTGTCAAAATCTCTATCTCTCAATCAACAACCTACGTCATTGATTGAGGGGGAGAATGATTTCAATTAAATTAAAAAGTTATTTGGCATTAAAATTGTTTTCAAAAAAAAAATATACATGCATGTTTTATAAATGGAGTTTAAAGTCTTAAAATCCGATCCTTATCAGTTCAAACGCTTTCACAAACAAGTCACAATTCTCCCTAAAAGCGTTCAAAATCAATTTAAATCTATACGAGATCACAAATCTCAAATGATTTGATAATTGTGATCGGGGGAGAATGTGTGATTTAAATTAGATTTAAACTGATATTAAGGTAAATGGTTTCACATGAATGAACATGCTGTCCCTCCCACATGTGACAAACGATTTCAATTTTTTCAACGCACATGTTGAGGGGGAGCACCTATCTTAAACCTATGACTTGAAACGTGATCATTTATCCCAATGTGCAGGTTCCCTCTAGTATGTGCAAAACTCTTTTCAAACCTCGAGGCACATATTGAGGGGGAGCAAATTTATGGAAACCTCATCCTTCCCGGAAATGCCATATTTACTTGATCTGTTGAGGGAAGTGATGTTGATATCTTTTAGAAAATGGTAATCAAAAGAAGTAAATTCTTTCTCTTGCCTCCGTGTGCAAAACATTTTCTATACTTGATGCACATGTTGAGGGGGAGTTCTCGTTCTAAAAATATCAAAAACAATTCAGGTACAAAAAGCTTTGATAATATATCACAAGTATCTGAATTGATTTTCAAATGGTTTTCAATTGGATCCAATGGCAGATGAACAATACCAAATTGACCGACCAACTTTACTTTATGTACGGTGATATAAGGATGATAAGGTTAGGTATTGGTTCCCATGATCCTCCAGAACCGGAGGGATCTACCCAGGGACAATCCACTAGTTAGTGTAGAAGTCCTTAGGTATGATGATAAAAGGAGAAAAGTGAGATATGGGAAGAGTGCAGACTAAGACTGAGCTAGTACTGGAATAAACCCAACAAGGTAATAGCTATGAAGTCTCGGTAAGCACTGAAGGGGTTGAAGAATTAAAAAGAATTGAATGAAAATAGGGTGAAAACAAATAGCCCTCCATTAATTCAACCTTAGGGCAGAAACCGGGTTCACTTCATATGCTACTGATGGTAACATCGGTATTGAAGACAAGACGTCATGGACCCAGTGACGCACTGCACTTCAACTTTCCAAACCACTCAAGTTCCTCTTAAAAGGGCTTGTTTCATTCTCACGGGGAACCGACATTATCTATCGACTTTCTCTTAGAGATGGTTGATATTGAAGAAGGAGACCCTCTCCCTAGTCTCCGTTATAGGATCCAAATATGCACAAATTGAGTCTAGAGCCACGAGATCATCAATAAATCTCATTAGGACACTTTCAATGAAGACTCTCTGTTTCACACAATGTGGAAAGAGAGATTATAACTTGAGTCCTACGCATTATCCTTGTGGTATTGCCAGAACATCTGAGTGATATGTTTACATATTCACAATGAAGATGGAAAGCCTTCTGGAGCCAACATCAAACAAGCTCCTGGTAGGTGGCATGTGAGATCTATTTTATAGATCAACCATGTGACAACTGAACAGAAACAATGGGGCGATTCAATCTCTTGAATCAAACCTGGTTCAGGTTAGGGATTGACGGATACCTTTGAAAAACCGGTCTTTGTGCTTATAAACTCTTTTCTTTAGCACATCGACCGTGTACTCATTTTTCAAACCAAAAGGTATTTTTTTTGATTGATAATTGATTTTCAATAAATCCTTCGTTGTATTGCAAAAACAATTTCTATTGAGCAATACACGATTGTTTTTCAAATCTCTTTTCATCAATCAGTGGACTTAATATTCGCTGGTTCACTCACTCCGTGTTGTCTTCTTTGAGATGTTCCGGTTTGAGAACGGCTAGAACAGCTGCGAAACCCTGTCAAGGAGATTCTTAGGAATCCTACCTGATCACAGGCAGTACTTGTACTGATCAACGGGGAACCGTGGGCCGTGTACCTCAATTCAACGAAAGTGATCAAAGACACTTTCGTGCGATTTGTTGCTAACTGTTGTATGCAGGTACGCCCGACGTTTGCAGCTGATCAGAATGAAGCGGTCAATCCATAGCCGCATGCTCACTTAACACATTCAACTCAAAAGAAATCATGATTAGTGCATCAATGACTCTGATATTTTCACTCCATGCTTCTGCTACGCTGCTACCAATATCATGATTCAACAAATGCTTCCGCTACTCTGATGAGAAGATATCATGATCCAGAATGTGAGCATGTCGGTCCCAAAGTCACAACACCAAAATGGATGTCTCAGAGATTTTTGATAGCTGATGATCTCCAAAGATGGCTCAAACTTATCATCACGTGGATCAGTAAAAGACCTCCACTTGGAATAACCAAACATGCATTGTGAAGAATCAATGACTACGAGCTTAGGAGCAAAGGACTACATCAAGAATGCAAGATCAATTGTTAAATGTCATATCTATTTGTATTCAATGTAATTTTGGTATATTATTGAGGTGGCCTCCCTTAGGGGGAGATTGTTAGGAATTAGAAATTCCCGGTATTAAAGAGTCGGTCACCTCAAGTATATGTAATCGTTAGAAAGCTCGTAGTCGTAGTTCTTTTAAGTTAAGTAGTAATTTAGTTAAGTAACACCGTGGAGGACGGACGGGTCTTTACCCACTGTATGCCTGATCCACAGCCCAAAGTGTGGCGAGTTATGTAAGACTATAAATACTCTCTACCTTCCAAGGTAGAGAGTTGGAGCTCATAATAATATTTTTCACTTTCTCTCACTAAGTTCCCTAAACCTCTAACTTTCTCTCTCTAGAATTCCATCTTATTCGCCACCTTGTGTTATGGTTTGATGTGTATGTGAAAAGTTATATCTTACATAAGTAGACGCGCCCGGAAAACATCACTTCAAATCCAAATAAGAAATACCGAATACAAGCAACCCCGAAGTCAACTTTGTTCAATCATCAATTCAAGCCGCAACATACTATACTCCATGAAAATGTTTTAACCAAAGTATCAAACCCTATAACAAAACAAATTCTCATCATCATACCCAATCTCATCGTCAATTCTCTTCAACAAATCTCATTATTAAAATTCATGATCAAATCTCATAGCCCAACACATCTCATTTTCAAATCACATAAATCCGATCCAACATTGAGAAGCCCATCAGACCCTATCCATCACAAACTTAGGCTCGGGTCCAGTTGTGATTAAATCTTTGTATAAATTAGGGTCCTATGACCTTATGACAACACAATAATGTTCAAGTCTTTTCATAATTTTGGACCCTAATATTTGGAGAACGTTAGCTTATATTTTTATCACAACCGAAATACATACATTGTTATCACATGTTGGCACATGTCATATTTTATCAATGTTGATATTACGATGCTTGTACCAATAATGTGACCAATTAATCAGTTCGGCCCATCACAAACATTTATCATGTCCGGTTCTTAATTCTGTTCGGCCCATGTCTACTTCATTTCCTCCATGTGAGGCCCATGACAGATCCAAGAAAAACTCTACCCTAATTTTAGGGGATATATAAGACGCATACAAGATAACATCTATCCTTAAACATCAAGTACCAAACCCTAATCAAAAATTATCCGCCCCCCAAATAATCTCAGACGCAAAGCAGTCAAGTGAAATAACATCAAACCCTAATCCTTCTCACATAACAATATACGCCTCAATTCCATCTTCACATCATAAAATCAGTACGTCCTCGCCACAGGGTTGGCTCGAGGGATTGGATGGCCACAGGGATGGCAAGATTGATGAGGAGCGGTATCGAGATCTTTTCCAGCGAGTCAAGGTAGGTAACTTGTATGATTCATATGATTTGATTAAAGTGTAGAGCCACGAACAAATGAAAAACGTGTTAACAACATTGTTAATAACGTTTTCATATTTCGAATAGTTAAATGAAGTAAAGACTTCAAATAAAGTCGATGATGATGTAGAGATGATTAAGAAATCTTTAAAAGATAGAATTAATTTTCTCGATCTGAGATTGACATGTTATAGATAAAAAACCGAATTAAAAGATGGATGAAACAATCTGTTTTGTCCATTCTTTATGAGTTTCGAACATAAACGAAAGTAGTTTTAATAGGATCGATGATGAGATGTTCTTGTCGTGTATTGGGCATTAAGTTCCATGGCTTTGTAATACCTTGAGTAGCACACGACAAAGAATAAGCTGAGATCATGAAATGATTACATTTTGATACTGAGTTTGAGTCTTGAAAATGGTTAAGAAGTCTTGAAGATGTGAATTGTGTAGAGTCGTTTACAGAAGTTGTGATGATGTTTGGTATTAGTATAGAAATGGTCAACAAATCTTTGTCATGGTCTTCTTCATCAAAGTCTGTCAAGTCGCTACCATTGAAAGAAGCACAAGTCGCTACATCTTCTTCATCATATTTTTTAATTTTTTATTTAAAAGCACAAGTCGCTACTTCTGGTTATGAGACAAATCGCTACATGTTAAATAACAAGTCGCTAACATTTTTCAAAACTCACAAGTCGCTAACTTGTTAAATAACAAGTCGCTAGGACAACTCGCTTTTAGTACATTGAATCTGGACAAGTCACTATATTAAAAGACAAAAACTGCATTTTTATTACAACTCGCTAGGAAGAAAAACGCAAGATTTGACCCTTTTAATTTTTTCCAGCGATGTTTCCGACCATATTCATACATAACCCAGAAAAATATCAAAGGATGCAACCTTTTCGACCCATTTTGACCTCAAAAATGACCGTTTCAAGAAAACCCATGAACTTCACTTTTGGTACAAGAAATCGTCACAAAAAGATAATGATATTAACGTGACTGTTTGGACTAAAAAAAGACACAAAGCAGCTGTTAACAAGAAAAAAACCACGTGACAATATCAATTTGTTTTGACCAATAAGACATAAGTTTCAAGACAAAAACAGTTTACCCAAAAACATATTTTCCGACCAACAAAAGTACCAAAAACTGTTTTTACACATGATCCAAAAACCAACATAACCATGATACGAAACCACACAAATCAGCACAACACAATAACCTTGGCTCTTGATACCAATTGCTAGGATCTTAATATTATTGTGTTTGATGATTCGGGTGGTCTTGGATGATGGAAATACATGTTAGCCATTTAGAGAGAGAAAGTAAAGATATGGGTGTTCTTGGTAGAGACTTGGTTTGTAAAAAGTGAAAGATTAGATTGAGAAGCACCACCCCTTCCAAGGATGGAAGGGGTATTTATAGTTACAAGACTACACGACCTCCTGACGGCCTGTGGATGAGGCATACATTGGGTAAAGACCCGTCCTTCCTCCACGGTGTTGCACTAAACTAAACTATGCTAATAACTAACTAATAAACTAACAAATAACGTAAATAACGACATGTCTACGAGCTAACATATGCTAGACCATAATTGGGGTGACCGACACTTTAACATGGAATTTCCAATTCCTAACAGAAGAGGACGGCATCACAAGCATAAGGTGACGCCGTCGCAATACTAACGTGGCCAAGACGAAACCCTAATAACGGCGACCCGACGGCGTCACAAATTAAAGGGTGACGCCGTCGCATTTGTAATCTTATATATAGAATCTGAATTTTTTAGTTTTCAGTGTGTAGTCTTTTGGAGTAAAAACCTAAACCAAACCAAGGCTCTCTTGTACAGTATTTTAGGGTTCCATACTCTATCTTACATCAAGATAAGTGTTTTACTTCATTAATTTAATTATGTCTTCCATTGATTGTGTGTATGCTTGCATGTTCCCCATGTCCGGCTAATTTACTTGTGTGTTTGCTTAGGTAATATGAAACTTAGTTATTGATTATTGATTGGTTGTCTCTTATCTTAATTGTGATTGATCTAGTATTGCGATAGGTCATTCGTTGTGCTAATAATGCTTGATTAATCTTTGTTGAACCTTAGTTTATAATCACCTAGAGTAATTGTAGGCTATACATCCAAAGAATACCTTAGAGTTAAAGTTTATAAATCCTAGAGATTTTGTAGTCATTAACCTTTGGTAGCTTCAAAGGGTTAGGGATAAACGCATACCCTACAACCTTAGAAACACAACGCGATTAAGAATAAGGATGTGACAATTCAACCATCAATAGGAGGTAACTAGGGAGTAATAAAGCCTAAGCAAATACATTTTTAACTATCATACGAGCACACAACAATAGACATAGACTACATACACCTTGGATTAGATAATTAGATAAGTAGAAGTAATCGGTAGAAATACCAACCCCCAAATCCAAACCCCGAGATTCGTACCTTTCTATTTCCTAAAAAAGATAAAAAATAATCTTCCTCAACCCCAACCTTAGCGTAGTAACTTCTCACTAGCATTCCTATTCCCCTAGAGAACGATATCAATTCCCGTGGCTTACCCTAATACTACACTACAACGATTAGGTTCACTGCCTAGGGTGTTGAAAAACTTGCTTGACGAAAAGGAAGTTCCTTTGACCCCGAACGCGCTGTGTAAGCATATCAATTATAACCATGTTTATACATATATTTGATGTTTATAATGTCCTAATGATTTCTGGAAGTTTTGGTGTTATGTCAAGTTATAGAATTCGTTTTCCAGAAAATGGGTCAAAAGTGCATAAAAGAGGTATGCAGAAAAGGTGAGTTTGGAGTGCAAAATGAAATTTCGGTTTGGTACCGAAATTTGGAACCAAAACTCCAAATTTCGTTTGGTACCGAAATTTGGAACCAAAACATTAAATTTTGGTTTGGTATCGACATTTGGAATCAAAACTCCAAATTTCGGTAAGGAAGTGAGTAGATTTTGTCGGTTTTCAAAAAATCATATCTTTTTAACCATAAGTCGTCACAAGTCATGCCACCTGTCATTTCGTAGGTAATTGAGTGTATTTTCATTTAAAAAAGTCTCAAGGTCCAGATGTTTATAGATTTTTGTCAGATTGTAAAAGAGTGACAATGGGTCAGTTTTCAGGTGTACTTTTTGCGTAAAGTTTTAAATTTTTAGTTAAATCGGGCACGGGGCATAACATGACCAAAGCGGCAGTGTGCTTTTCCAAGAGACTGATGCTTGAACAGATGTCCTTGACTGATGATTGGAGTTGTTGAAGATTAAAGCTCTTCAGGAGACTTGGGAATTCACTGATAATTGTTGCATTCTTGATATAGGCCTCTGATACTTCAAGGAACTTCTTTGTGTGTTCAGGGTCATCCTTGACATCAGTCTGAATAGTGTCCAGCTTGGTGTGTGTCTCCTAAAAAGCCTTGAGGAACTTTTTAAGATGTTCACCCAGTGTGTATAGAGCTTGGTACATGTTCTCCCTGTATTCTCCATTATCATTAAAGTTCTCTTCAACAGAGGCTCTAAGATCAACATAGTTAATAGCAGCTTCAGTGTGCTGATCCCAGAGTTCATCTTTAAGTCCATCAAAAAGGCGTTGATTAACCTTCTTCATATACTTGACCAGTTTCCTCTCAGTGAGTGGAAGAATATTGTCATATTTCTTCAACTCGGGAGGACAATAAGATGAGCCTGAATCAGAAGAGGAATCTTGATGAAGTGGGGACTCAGGCTCTGTAGATGCAAAACTGAGGTTCCTGATCAGTGTATTGCACCTCAGTGTCCATGTCTTCTCCAGCACCTAGGACTTCTTCTTCACTTTCTTTATCAAGCTCGTCCTCAGATTCAAGGAGAGCCTGAACATCAGCAATATAATTGAAAATTGGTGATGGTGGATGGGGCCCCGTTCCATCAGGGTTGTTATGCCCCTCTGAAGATTTAGGTCCCTGATTATCTCCCTCAGGCAAAAGTGGTGATGTACGAGTACCCTCATTGGGATATGATTGTTGATGGACCCCCTTCTCAGTGGAGTAGTGTTGCCCCACTGAGGATTTAGGGTCCTGAACTCCCTGAGGACCAAGTTGTGATTTACTTGGTTCGTTAATGGGATTTGATTGTTTGTGGGTCCCCTTCTCGGTGGGGTAGTGCTGCCCCACTAAGGATTTAGGACCCTTTTCTCCTTGAGGCTCGGGCTGTGTTAGGATTTAGTAAATCCAGTTATTAGAGAGTCGGTCACCTCAAGTATATGTAATCGTTAGAAAGCTCGTAGTCGTAGATTATTATAAGTTTAGTAGTATTTAGTTTAAGTAACACCGTGGAGGACGGACGGGTCTTTACCCACTGTATGCCTGATCCACAGCCCGTTAGGTGGCGATTTGTGTAAAGACTATAAATACTCTCTACCTTCCAAGGTAGAGAGTTGGAGCTCATAATAAGATTTTTCTTTCTCTCACTAAAGTTCCCAACCTCTAACTTTCTCTCTCTAAAACTCATCTTATACGCCTCTTGTGTTTATGATTAAGTGTGTTTGTGAAATCCAATATGTTACAAATGGTATCAAGAGCCATGGTTAGATCATCTCTTACATATCCTTGGATTTCTAGTGAATTTTAGATGGTTTTTGAGTTTGAAAAATTTTAGTGGTGTTTGCACCATTTAGATCATTTCTTGTGTTAAAGCTTGGATTTTGATTGTACTTTTGTGTTTAGGATCATCATAAGTGTTTTGGTTTTGATTTGGTAAGCTTGAATCTCTGTGGTTGAGCTTGTTTTGGATTGAAAAGTGTGTTTTTGAAGTTTTTCTTGGTAGCGACTTGGTTCTCGTTGTGATATTCATCGTAGCGACTTGCTTCAGTAAAAGGTAGCGAGTTATAGTGGTTTTTGGTAGCGACTTGGTCCTAGCGACTTGTCTATTGAGACAAGCCGACAAACAATACACTTAGTGGATTCTCCACTACGGGTAGCGACTTGGTGAAAGTAGCGATTTGCTTTCAATTTTGTTAGCGACTTGTACTTAAGGTTTCTTAGCGACTTGGTGTTAGCGACTTGAACCTTAGCGAGTTGCTATTTAGCGACTTGACGACTTAGAGACTTGGTGCTTAGCGACTTGCTGTCAAAATTTGTAGCGACTTGGTGCTTAGCGACTTGTTGTCATAATTCTCAGCGACTTGGTGCTTAGCGACTTGGTTCAAGGTTTCTTAGCGACTTGGTTGAACTTGTGGTTGTATTACGGTTTTCTCTTGATTTAGTAAAATCCCGTGAAAGAATCTATTTCCCGGTTTAATCATAGAGTTTTAAAATCCCGTGTAATCTGTTAATATGTCTACCAACGTACCTACAATCATCTCCACTGTTGCTGAGGATGTTCAAGCAGCTGGTTCAGATACTCGTCCACCTATGCTTGACAGAACTGACTACGACTCTTGGGCACAACGAATCAGATTGTACTGTCTTGGAAAGGAAAACGGAGTCAACATTCTCAAGTCTATTGATGAAGGACCTTATCAGATTGAGACTACAAGAGACTTAATTGATACAGCTGTAGATGGAACAATGATCTATGGAATAGATAGACCAAAGACGTATGATGAGCTCAATGATAAGGAGAAAAAGAGGTTCGATGCTGATATCAGGGCCTCAAACATCATACTACAGGGTCTTCCAAAAGACATCTACAAGCTGATCAATCACAACACTGAAGCCAAGGCAGTTTGGGATAATGTCAAGATGCTTCTCTCCGGTTCTGAATTAACTACAGAAGACAGAGAATCACAACTGTATGATGAATTTGAACACTTCAAGATGAAACCAGATGAGAGTGTCTATGAATACTATGTGAGATTCCATAAGCTTGTGAATAATACGAGGGTCCGTTTTGTTTGATGGTGGGTTTTGATTTGGATTTGGTTTAAGATATGGATTCGAATTTGATTTAAGATTTGGTTTAAAGATTTGATAAAAAAAATGTTTGTTTTAAAAGTTAGGAGTAAGAATTAAAATAAATTTATTTTATTTTAATATTGAAAAAATTCCACTATCATACGTGTCGTGACAAACAAATTAATCCAAAAAAAAAAAAAAAAAAAAAAAAAAAAAAAAAAAAAAAAGGACCCACTACTTTATACTTCCATAGTTTCATCCCTATATATGTGTGTGAGATTTCTTTAAACCTTCGGAGAAAGAGACACTGACATGTTTAAATGCCCATGCTAACTAACCAACCAAGCGATTTTATATGTCTTTCAACCCAACCCCTATAAACCCATGTACCAAACGCATCCTTAATATGTATTTAGGAACCGTTTGTTTGATGGGGATGGGATTAGGTTTTTGGATCAAAAGAAAAAATAAATGTTTGGTTTAAGTTTTAGGATTAGGATTTGGTTTCTAATCTAAATATGTGGGATTGTGTAAAAGTAAGGTAAATGGGTAGGATTTAATAAATTTGTAGGCTCATTTTTTCATTCACTATATCTCTCTTTTCTTCGTTATTAATAAAATAATAAATTTAATTATTAATTATTACCCTAACTATTTAAATAATTATTTAAAATTAAATACAATATTTTCTCACACCTCAAATTCAAATACTAAATCAAATTCAAATGTAAATTCAAATCTTAATCATAAACACATCTACAAACCAAACGGGCCTTACATGTTTCTATGGATATCAGCATCAGCATGTTTTCACCTACCAAAGTTTCATGTATATCATCATGTTCCATAATACATACATGTCCTTGACTTCTTGGACATCACCACCATATTTCTAAATAGCATAAGGTTTCTAGATATCAAACATGTAAGTAGATCATCATGATCCTAGGTTTCAACATCAACATATTTCAAGTATGATCGTGTGGAAGAAGAGTCCCCATTTGAGTTGAAAGGGAGAAGTTGTGGTTAATGCATCACATACTCAGGACACAAGCCTCAAATAGCAGACTAGGCGAAACTCGGATTCATTGATTGACAAAAAAAGGTTAGGCATTAGAGTATCAACGATGGGAATGACAATAGATATGATTATCAAGGTGAGGATTATAGATCAATAGCTAGAACTTCACTATGATATTGAAGCCTCTTCTCAAAAGTGCCATCATCACAATCCCATAGTTTTTCCATGCGTGTCATGTGATACCTTCATATACACCAACTGTCGTATGTCACTTGAGGGTTGAAAACAACGAGCATCCACTTTTTTGTCATTTGGTATACGTTTCTCGTCAAGTTAAGAATGCAAGTCTTGATCAATTATATGGATTGCCAGTGGTTATTTGCTTGCCACTCATTTACCGCAATAGTGACTAAAATGCAACTTAAGTTACTACATTGAGGCTTAAAAATCCCTCTAACGCCAAGTGTATAAAGACTAAAGAGAACCATAATCACCAAACTAAAAGCTCTACGCAGCAGTCAACAAAAACCTTAAAGAAAAAGAGGTCCTGTTAGATGTTTCTGGAAATGATTTTCTAAACCAACAGTTACTAGCCTATAGCATTAGTCCTTGAAAAGGTTTGATTAAACCTTAGCTAGATTATAATAACCATTTTAAGTTTAATCAAGACACAGTTTCTGTATAACTGGTTCAAAAGTTTTATTTGGTCAAACATAGCATAAAAAAAACAGCACATTTAGAGGCAAAATAGCCAAACATTCAAAAGAGCAAAGGCGAATATAGATGATTTCCGGGTTAGATAACCAGAACAAAACAGGGCCGACCGATTGGATGTTCTAGACCAGAACAACACCAATCATTCCATGTGGGAGTCATAGATCAAAGAGACTAAACAAGCACAGAAGCATATACTCATGAACAAAACTGCACCCACGACATAGAAATGGGAATAAATTTTTATGTTTGTTCCGGTTTGGATCCAACGAAGATTAGCTTAGCCAAACGTTCGAAAACATAACAAAGAAACGAAAAAAGAAACAGATCATGCTAACTCCTACAAAAACTATTACTAAAAATTTGTCCACGGTCCGACCTACCCTTGGGGTTTTTAAACAAGACCTGGGGTAAGCAGAACGGACCACAAGAGATATAGTCAGTCAACAAATTTATGGGTATTTTCAGGAACATGTCCACTATTATCCAGTTATAAAAATCGAACCTTGCTCTTACATTGATATCACTCTGTTTTCCGCTTCAAAGGCCTTGGGCTCGTTTGAGCCCCACTTGTCATCCTACCCACGAATTTAAGAATCTCATCAATAAATATTACGGGTAAAGCAACAGCCAAGACCAACAGCCACTCATTCAAGCTTAGGGGAACGATCCCGAAAACTTGTGCAAGGAAAGGGACATATAGGATCAAGAAATGAAGCCCAAACGAGACCGACATTGCAAGAAGCAACCAAGGGTTGACCCATGGTGGCATGGTCAAGAGGCTCTCGTCTTCCGAAAGTGCATTTAAGGAGTTAAACATCTCGATTGCGACCAATACAGATAGGGAGAGTGTCATGGCTTTAACTTTTCCGCCTTGGAAGTAGTCACAAGGGTTAGAATCAAAATTGAACACACGGTCTCCGGCTGTAAAAGGCGAGACGGTGAAATTTTCCCATGATTTGCACTGACCCCAGTTCGCTAGCTGGGAGTAGGTAACAAGGCTGTGACCATCTTGACTGAGGTCAATACCTAAAAAGGAGCCATGAGTGTACCATATGATGAAAACTCCCACAGTTGCTACGCCAACATAGAGTCCAATTACCTGCACAGCATAACAAAGTTTTAAATGGTAAAAAAAAAGACGATAAAGACGTCAGTTTTGTCGAGGAGACAGTTTTGAATCATTGACTAATAAATGGTCAATATGGGTTGTGATACAAATGAGCTAAATCTAGGGAGCTGAACTAATGGGTTAAAAGTGTCTATTTTCAGCACACCCAACCTTCTAAATCATTTTATTCATTGTTTTTTAATCATAAACCCAACCCAACCCACTCTGAATAATTTTAAAAAATGGTACGTTTCAACCTGAACACATTACCATTAACCCACCCGTCTTGCTACCTCTACAATGTTGAATTTCAAAATGAAAACCTAAATGGAGATGATATTGGTGAAAAATTAAAAAATAAATACCAGATAACGGAATAGAATCCAGGCACTGATTAAAGAATCATCACTTCTGCGAGGGGCCTTTTTCATGATGTATTTGTCTGGTGGATTAAAACCCAAGGCTGTTGCAGGGGGTCCATCAGTAACCAGATTGACCCATAGAAGTTGAACTGGAATCAGGCCTTCTGGAATGCCAATAGCAGCAGTCAAGAATATAGAGGCAACCTCACCGATATTTGAGGAAATCATATAGCTGGCAAGCAGAGAATATACAATTACGTTTGAAAAAGATGACCCTTGAAAAAGTAGAGTCTCAACGAATAAAATCTAGAATACTAATATAAATCTAATAAAATCTAGTCTTAAGAATAACTTGCAAAGGGAAGCTACAAATGAAAGAGAAACTCACCGAATAAAGGCCTTCATATTGTTGTATATAGACCTGCCCTCTCCAACAGCAGCCACAATTGTGCTAAAATTATCATCTGCTAAAACCATGTCAGATGCTTCCTTTGCAACCTGCGCAAAAAGTTCAAGACATGCACAAATCAATAAAAAGATGTATTTCACAAGAGAGTGATATCTCTAGCAGTAAATGCTGATGACGGCAACATCAAACATGGTAGAAGGCCAGTTATTCAGTGAGTGCAATAAGGAAGAAGAGTTGTGTGAAACTGACATGCAAGTGACTCGTGCAACTATGCTCCCAAACCCATAAGCATTTAAATTTTCATAATGGATGCACAAGTAAAGATATACCAAGAGCAAATAGAAATACCTCAGTCCCAGCAATGCCCATTGCAATTCCGATATCAGCCAATTTCAATGCAGGTGCATCATTCACCCCATCACCAGTCATGGCAACCACTTCACCTAAATCTTTTAGCAGCCTCACTATCTCTTGCTTGTGACGTGGTTCAGCCCTAGAGAATAGAAGTCCTCCCTTGTATGCCAAGTGACCTTTTTGATCACGATGTTCCATAAATTCTCTTCCTGTTAAACTCCTTGAACTAATGTCCTCATGTTGTCCAAATACGCCTATCTCACGGCAAATTGCTTCTGCTGTATTCTTGTTATCTCCTGTTATGACAATAACTTGAATGCCAGCTTCCCTGCAGTCTTCAATGGCTTGACGAACTTCTTTGCGAGGGGGGTCCTTGACAAAAAAAAAGCAACAAACAATTCAGTTGGAATCTTATTGGTAGCTAAAAACTAAAGGTGATGATTTCAACCCATATTGCCAACTCTACTATAAACACATAGAGACCAATAGATAAGAGATGGAAGACCAAAAAAAGGATATAGGCACTCACCCTGAGTCCCGCTAGACCAGCAAAGACCAGATTACTTTCTATTGAAGAGTAGTTTGCTGGATCAAGTAAAAGGTTATGAGCAGGATGATCTTCATCCCCATTATATGTTGTAAATTCTGGAGGATCCTCCTTGTATGCAAAACCCAAAACACGCAATGCAGCTGAGGACAGCGTGTTAAGGCTATTTAAGATAGCTGCTTTTGCCTTGCTGTCAAGTTCCACAACAGAACCATCAAGCAACTGAATGTAGGAACTCCTTTCCAACAGATTTTCAACAGCACCCTGTAATACATTAGCAGCTGACTTAATCAATGAGTTCATGGAATACTGACACTTGACATCTTGACATACTAGTTAAATTAATACAATGAAACATATATACGAGCTAAAAGCTTGCATCAGGGTAGAAATTCATTACATACTAGTTAAATTAATTCGTATAGTCCTAGGATGTCTTTAGCCATCTAATGTCAAATCCTAATAAATCAACGACTGCATTTGTATCCATCCTACATTGCTTTTCATTAAAGATGATAACATTTTAACATCTCAGGAAAAGAAGAGGATGTGACAGTCTTACCTTTACAAGTAGTGAATTTCTTCCAGATTTGGATTTCACAATCACCCCCATAGATTTCCTATCACGGTCAAATTCGAGGGTAGCAATTCTGCTTTCTGTTTTACTCCATTCCTGAGAACAAACTGCATATCACAGAGTAACATATGAGCAAATTTAGCACGAAGAGTACGGAAGTCAGAAAGCAAATCGCTAGTGACATACCCATAAGGTCACCATGCCCTGCAGATGAGCCAGATCTCAATCCAGCAGGAAGACCCATTTTCTCAACAAGAACCTGCGTACAAAAACACAATTGTTATTTAACACATCATAGGTTTCTAGTGCTTAATAAAGAAAAATTTACGTCCAGTCGTCCATACCTTCAATGCTGCTTCAGTTGGCATTCCAGTGGCTACATACCCTTTCTCGGATTTTTCAATGCCTGCATCATTAGCCAAAGCAGCAATCTTGGCAATTGTTTGGAGGTTAGCGTCCATTCTACCAGCTGGCCAGTCATGTATTTTTCCATCGTGTGGATTGTATGTGGTCCCTTCAACAGTGAATAATCGAACGGCATGTGGTCCATGACCCATAGCAACAAACTTAGCCACAGCCATCTGGTTAGTGGTCAGAGTACCAGTTTTGTCGGAACAGATAACTGTTGTACACCCAAGAGTCTCGACACTAGGTAACTTCCTAACAAGAGCGTTCTTCTGTGCCATCTTACGTGTACCAAGAGCCAAGCAAGTAGTAATCACAGCAGGCAAACCTTCCGGGATAGCAGCAACTGCTAGTGCTACTGCGATCTCGAAGTAATAGGTACACTTCTCAAAGGAAAATTTGAAATTCGTTGGCCAGCCATTAACGTACTCCCATGAGAGAAAGTACTTAACGTTAATAAGCCAAACGAGAAGACAAATTAACCCAATTAGCAAAGTCAAAACTTCTCCAAACTCGTTCAATTTCTTCTTCAATGGCGTGTCTTCTTCGTTCTGTGACGCCTCCTGGATCTGCGAATGCACTTTTCCAATCTCGGTATTCATCCCCGTATCCGTAACCATACAATAACAGTTACCATTCACAACCGTCGTCCCGGCAAACACCATACACTTCTTCCCTTGAATATCCGTCTCTTGCGCAACAGGTTTAGTCGTTTTGCTAACAGCCTCACTCTCTCCGGTCAAAGATCCCTGTTCAACCCTTAGCGTCGAGCTAACTAAACTTATCACCCTCATATCCGCAGGAATCTTATCCCCAACACGAAGCTCCACGATATCACCTGGAACAAGTTCCTTAGCTGGAAGACTAGAAACTTTCTTCCCATTACGTATCACAGTCGCTTGTTCCGACTGAATCTCCTTAAGTGCTTCCAAAGCTTTCTCCGCATTACTTTCTTGCCAGACACCAACAATCGCGTTAACAATCAAAATAAGAAAAATCACCAATGGCTCAACAAACGCCGTAATCTCCATCTCTCCACCTTCCTCCCCATCATACCACGCCAAAACAAACGATATCACAGCTGCAGCAAGTAAAATCCTAACTAAAGTATCGTTAAATTGATCCAAAACCAAACGTAAAATACTCTGCCCTTCATGCTTCTCCAACTCATTTGTCCCGTACTTTTTCAACCGCTTCTCAACTTCACTGTCAGATAAACCGACTTTACTATCTACCTGATAATTCTCTTCACATTCTCGCACATCCTTCGCCCACGCAGCGTATTCCTCCAAATCTAACAGCGGTTTAGTTTCTTTTGTTCCGTTAGTTTGGGCCCCTTTACCCATTAAATCCTCACTTTAAGAAATCAGTACACACCAAATCCCAATAATATATTAAAAAAATCCTCAGAATACTCACCTGCCAAAAAACCACAAAACGAAAAACAAACTAATTAAAAACCTAAAAATTTACAGTTTTTTTCTTCAAAATTCAACTAATTAAATTATAATACAAAACTATTATTCAAAATATTTCAACAAACTCTAACCCAAACAAAATCTCAATGCTTTTCTTTTTTTTTTTCTCAAATTCAACTAAGTAATACTGTACTCTATAAATAATTAAATATATTCAAATTAAAATATATAAATTCTAACTATCTTAATAAAAAAAACACAATAATAATAATAAAATTAATTAAACCCTAACACTAACAAAACCTCAAATAATTAAACGATCTACAACAATTCAACGTAAAAATTATGTATAAAATACCTGAAATTAAGAACAGGTGATTTGTAATCCGGAATGAATGGGGGTATACTTTTGGGAAAAAAGGTTATGATATAAGTCAGAATGAGTGAAAATGAGGGAAGGGATCTGTGTTTGTTGAAGAATAAAAAGAGGCTTTTTAGTTATAATGAAGTTGAGTTTGTTTAAAGGAATGAGGTTCCTTGTTTCTATGAAGCTTCGTTAACTTTTCTTTATTAATTACGTACTTGATTTTGAATTCTAAATTCAATGTGATTTTGATCTACTCCGTACTTTTTCTTCAAAATAATATACTTAAAAAATAACATATACTAGTAATAAAACTGGTAAACGGAAATATGTATAATATATTTTTTATGGGATATGTTATTCTTACCCTTATGTTACATGTTTCTTATTTTTTAACAATTTAATACTTTTAACTTATTAAACTTTATATTTTTTTCACACTTTCTGTTTCATAGTTTTATAATATACACAAAATTATAAAAATAAAATAAAAAAAAAAAATAAACCAAAAAATAAAGGGGGTACAACTTGTCGAAATAGGAGGTATTATAACCTACCTCATTTTTTAGACTAGTCGGGTATTCACGCGTTGCAACAACGGGTATCCGTGTGATTATATTTTTTTAGCAATAGCAGTTTTTTTGATGAATTACTTTTATATCAGAAAAATATATATATATATATATCCAACAAAAATTATTAATTGAAAATTAGCTTGTTTTTTTTTTTTTTTTTTTTCTTATTCATTTAGTAACATTATAATAAGCTTTTATAAAGACTAAAAATACAAAATAACATTTTTAAAAAACTATTTATTTGAAAAAATAATTTCTTCTTTTCCATTTATTTAAAAAACTATTTTCAATTATAAAATACAAAATAACACTTTTTTTAAAAGTTACAAAACTATTTTTAAAAACCGGTGGTGACCAGTTTTGGTATCGGGTTTTTTTTACACGACTAGTATAGATTATTAAAGATTTTTTTTTATTTTATTTTATTTTATTTTTTTGGTGGTGATTTATGCGTTTTAACTTACTAGAAGTATACTCGCGCAAAATGATGGTGTATAGCGGCAAGTAACGGGCATTCACGGTATAAATATTTTTTTGTACTTTGTCACAAATTTCTTATGCTACCATATATGTTCCTATTTTCTAAAATTTTGCGAACAACCTGTTACTAGGCAACATTAACGATGGTTGTTGATAATTGGTAATGTTTCTCAATTTTGTATCGCTACTCCAACAACAATACGCGCAAAATTATTATGTTGCATGTTAGCTCGCTGCTTAAACTCTTAAAGGAGTGTTTGTCTATATTTAAAACATGGATATTTTTTTCTTTCAAAATCAACTAAGACAAAAGACAATTTAAAAAGATCGTAAGCTGCATGCTTTTTTTATCACGGTTTTTGGCTAGGTAAATTCTTTTAGGGGGCGTTTGGTTGGGGTAATTTAAAATTACGGAATTTAAAATACCTTCGCATGTTTGGTTCACAGAAATTTATAAATATTTTTTTAATATAAATTTAATAAATATTCTATTTAAAAGTTTATAAAAAAATTATAAAAAAAGTTTAGAAAAAATTTATAAAAAAAGTTTATAAAAAACTTATAAAAAAATTTTATAAATAATTTATGAAAAAAGTTTATAAAAAAATTATTAAAAATTTATAAGAAATTTATATAAAAAATTATTAAAAAAAGTTTATAAAAAATTTATAAAAGTTTATAAAAAAGTTTATAAAAAAAGTTTATAAAAAAAGTTTATAAAAAATTTATAAAAGTTTATAAAGAAGTTTATAAAAAAAAAAATTATAAAAAATTTATAAGATATTTATAAAAAATTATAAAAAAAAGTTAATAAAAAAAGTTTAAAAAAAAATCTATAAAAAAAGTTTATAAAAAATTTATAAAAAAAAGTTTATAAAAAAAATCATAAATATTCTATTTAAAAGTTTATAAAAAAAGAATAAGAAAAAAAGTTTATAAATTTTTTTTCAAGTAAATTAAAATTCCTCACTTTTTGGAGGCATTCTAATTCTCCCCATTTTGGCAATTCGAGGAATTGTAAATTACTTGAAATGACCCCATTTGAGTTACCAAACAACACATTTGAAGGGAATTAAAATGCAAATGCCTCCAATATCCTCCAAATTGCCCCAACCAAACGCCCCTTTAAAGTCATTTAAGTGGTGTCTAATTTTGTTTATATTATGTTTTGATTTCGTTTAATCCTGCATGTTTCAATTTTAATAATTTGTCAATATTAATGGAGGGAAATTTGAGTAGTTGAGCTTGCTTTCTTTGAATAAATTGAAAATCATGTTTTTCTTTTATACTTAAGAGTGGCAATACATCCTTTTAACTTTTTGTTGGGTAAAAAGTTTAAAATCTAACCGTCTTTAAACGAGGAAAATAAATAAATAAACGCACTTAATAACTTAAATATCGGCTAAATTGTTCAAATTAAGAAGTTGTTGTGTATATATACTACTTATAAAACATTTAACATTCTCTTTTTTCATTTATTTAAGACTTTCATATATAGATTTTAAGCAAATACAACAAATTAAGCTATATGTACAATTAATTTATGCATAAACACGTACACATACTAACTGGTTAACATTTGTAATTAATGTAATATTTAAAACACTCATTTGATAAAATATATAATTAATAAACACAATGTACAAACTATTTGAAGCACAAATACAACTAAAAAACACTATTCAACACATAAATTAATACACTATTTTATTTATCCATTCATCAAAATATACAATAATTTAACTAGAATGTACAATCTAATCAAGCTACTAAGCCATTCACTTAAAAATATGACATTAGGCTGCCCGTAGTGGTCGGTCGACCGGTTCGGTCGTCGCTGCGCCAACCGAGCCGCCGCCATTGCAGCATGAGGGTCGAACTGGGTCGGTCGACTCCAAAATTGACGAATGGTGTTGTGCTCAAGGAATGAATTAAGAATTTATTTGGGGTAGCTTCGGTTAATAAGAGATGAAATTATTTTCACAGTCTTAACAAAAGTTATTGTTATTTGTAAATTAATTATTTAATAAAAGTATAGCTGTATAACATAATATTATCATAAAATATAGTCACATAATACCCGTCGTCGCGTCACGCAGATATGTTGCTAGTCTATACTACTTTATAAAAGGTTTGGGACTTGCTAAATAAAGTAGTCTTAAAACTTGTAAGACCAAAAACATTTCTTAATAAAGAAATAATAATCCATTTGGTCAATAAAAAGGGCTTTATGACTGTAATTAAAAAAGGCTTTATGACTAATAAAATGGTCAATACGTTACACTCTTTTTAATAAAAAAGTCAATCTCATATTAAACATATGTAACACCCCCATTTTACTAACTTGTAACATCCATGGAGTTTAAAAAATAAAACTGATACGCATTTACTTTAATATGACTAAAACGTTTTGCAGATGTATATATAAACTAAGAACACAAGAGACATATTCAGTTTTCTTTTCTCTCCTCAATAACACACACAGGCTACCCACCACTGCAGGCGAGGTCGGTCGGCTCCAAACAAGCAAACCCTTCGTACCCTCGACCGATAATTCATTCCACTTTCCTTGTATCCTATTCGTAAAAAAATCAATAAGGAAACAAACCAAATCCAACCTCACATCTAAACTAATCCCATTAACAAATCCACTGTTATAATACCCTTTTCGAACAACAACAAACCATTCACATCTAAACTAAACCCATCTAACCTCATGTCAACCATCAACATCACAAACCATACAAATAACTATCTCATCTCAGTCAACCAACCACACAAGAGTCATAAAAGAAAAGGAAATAGATCTCAGTTTATCTCCTTTATGATTCGTTCTTATAACGAAACCAAAAGAGATTTACCATCATAGATCAGTGAGAAGCTTAACACTTCTTCTAAATATTCGAAAAATTATAATGAAAGAACAAAAACAACTATGTTTTGTTCTTCCATCCTTTCGGTCTAAGAAAAAAAAAAACGAAAACATAACAAACCTACCGAGACCTTATTTAAAAGATCTAAAAGCCGTGACAACTAAATCTTCATTTCAAACGATTCAGTGATTTGAACTCAAAGGGTTGTTTGTTGCTCGAAGTTAAAGAAGAAAATAAGGGTATTTTTGCTTGTAATTTGTTATTCGTGTGTGTGACTGCAAGGTTTGTGATTTAAGTTTTAGGGTTAGTGTAAATGTGTAAGGGGTGTTGGGCTTTAAGGCTTTAAGTATTTAAATTGTTGATTACTTGGACCAAGCTAATTCATTTCATTATTTGTTGGGCATCTTTGGCTATTAATCCAATTTTTGTTTGGCAAGCCCAACTGACATTCGAAAGTTTGTGATAGTGAGCAAAATTGTATTACAAGTTTTAAGCTAGAATTTAATTAAACAAAATTTTGCTATAATTTTGGATAACCAAAAATTATTGGAAAAAAAAAAAAAAAAAAAAAAAAAAAAAAAAAAAAAAAAGGCATGATGGATACTTTGGTCAGGGAGAGGGGTTTTTGGATTTTATTTAAAACGTGAATACTTTTGTCAAATAAAACTTAATCCTAACTTTTTTACGTCAAATTTATTCGAAAGATGTCATATGTTTATTGTAAAGCATATTTAGAGCTTATCAATGCTAAAAATGATATATCATTATTATTGCTTAATGTTATTTTAAATTAAATTATCATCATTCATTTGTACGGTTATCGTTAAAAAAAATGCGTAACCGAACAATATTTGCTCGCCGCAAAACCAAAGAGCGCAGGGTACCCGCCGCCGCATCGTGCGGGTACCCTGCTAGTTTTATCTTATGACTAGTTTATCTAATTATATGGTTTTTAACAATTTTGACTTTTTGAAAGTCAAAGCATGATGTTGACTTATTGAAAGTCAATGGTCAAGTTTTATAATATTCTCCCCTTCTTGTCAAAACAAAAAGAAGATGCGAGGCGGAAAATGCAATGAGCCCGAGCCATTTTCTCTTCTTGGCCAATGCGCCCCCTTAAGTGGGTGCCAAGAGAAAGATATATAGATTGTGAAAAGCTACAAAAGAAAGGTTAGCAAGAATCATCATCACAATTATACAAGTAATTCCAACCAACAAATAATAACCAACAACCATATAAGAAACATCATTCATTTGTTAAAATTTTCATGACTTAAAAGTTATAAAATGGAACACAATGGATGTGTTAATACATAAAAAAAAATCCTAAAAAATAGAAAAATAACTTAAGAAAATAATCCTAGAAAAAAAAATAACCTAGAAATTAAAAAGTCCTAAATGTTAATACAAATAAGCCGTAAAAACGTTTATTTATATTTTACGATATTCTAATGTTTTGTCGATAACAAACGTAAAATCATTTTAACGAAACAAATAGAATACGTAAATAAGTTTGAGTTAATAGTTTCCTAACACACTTACGTTTTCACATAAAACACTAAAACAAGTATAAGTGATTTTATGATACATATGTACAACAACTAGTGTTTACATATTGGGTTAGCATATACTTAAACTAAGAATACTAAAATGGGTAAAAACATGTAAATACTAAAATGGGTAAAAACTAGCAAATGGTATTGACCCATAGCCCATGGTTTTATATATACCACTTAACCAAGTTCATTGTATCTAGAAAGAAAACAATGGATCAACCCATAACCCATGACCCATAACCAAAAATACCCATGGGCAAAGAGGAGCGTTCCACGGATCCCTGACTTTGTGCTAGCCAGATCCCTTGTGGTAGGGATCCGTGGGATCCGGGGAACAGTAGAGAATTTTCTCTATAAATAGAGAGCCATTTCTTCCTTTCTACTCATCACTTCACATACATACTTCCCCAAGTATTATAACCATCTAACCTCAGATCCAAGTGATCTATGTAGTTTGTCTTTTGTTTTTGTGTGATCTTCTAGGTTCCTCTTAAAGGCAAGATCACCACTTCTTGAAGACGAGCAAGCTCAAGTCCATGAGTTGCCATGCTTCGTCATCATCAAGATAACTAAGGTTCGATAACAAGGTACCGACTTATATTTAATTGAATATGGTACCGACTTTACTATTCGATAACAAGGTACCGACTTATATTTAATTGAATATGGATCTCCTAAAATCATCATTTAACTTTACTATTCGATAACAAGGTACCGACTTATATTCGATAACAAGGTACCGATAGGGATAAAATCATCATTTAACTTTACTATTCGATAACAAGGTACCGATAGGGATAAAATCATCATTTAACTTTACTATTCGATAACAAGGTACCGACTTATATTTAATTGAATATGGATCTCCTAAGCCACCATTATAACCATTAATTGATCGAATGACTTTACCCATATGAGAATTGTCTTCCTTGTAGAATCTCCACCACCATTTGGTCAACATAGATTGATTACACACTTTGAGGCAACAAAAGCCAAGACCTCCTTGTTTGATAGGAGATAAAGCCTTGTCCAATGGAATCCAAGAAATTAATTTAGTGAACTGTGGAAAACTAGAAGGGGGTTGAATAGTTTACCGTTTAAAATATTTTTTTTGAAACTTTATTATAAGATCAATTGATATTGATCAAAGATATGTTAGTGAAGAATAAATAATATGCAAGCAATATATAATAAGTAAGTAAGGAAAGAAACAATCAAACAACGACAAAGTTGTTTATAGTGGTTCGGTCTACAAGGACTCTTTTTCCTTGCCCCACTCCACTCCCCGAGTCTCCAACTCGAGAGTTATCTTCACTAATCAACAAGCTCTTTCAACCGGCGGAGAAAACCTTTACACGTCGCTTACACAATATTTCCGACACAAAGCTAGATGTCGAGTTCTTTTACAAGGGTACAACCACTCCCACAAACTATGTATTTTGAGGACTAAAATACTAACCACTCACACTCAGAGGTTTAAGATGGTTTGGTATAACAATGATGTATGAACAATACTAGATCACACAACAATAAAACAAACAAGCCTTCCAACTATTTGTTGAAGCTTGATTATGCCTTGATCTTCTTTGCTACAAAAGATGATCACTAGTATGAAATGAAACAGAGTTAGATGTAATAGAATGAGAGAATGTATGTGTTTTATGTTGAGAGGGGATGAGAAAACAACTTGGGTTGGCTTGCTATTTATAGGCCAAGTGAACAGCAGAGCCACAGACCAGACGAACCAAAAAAAGGGGTTCCGGCCTTGTTATTTTTTGGTTTCGTTGGTATGACAGTAAATATTACAAAAATCTTTCCAAGATCACCCAAATCTAACCAAGATCATGTAAGATATGTAGAGTCCAAATCTAAACAAAATATTCTATGAAATCTTCTAAAGATTTCCAATGTCATTCAAGCCATGATGTAATATGTTGTTTTCTATTTTAGAATTAATATGTTAAAAGTAAATACATATGTAATGTAGTGTTTAAGAAACTAAAACATACTTGTTCTAAAAATGTTGATGCACATTATGGTTTAGAAAGATATGAATGTTAATTGATACATAACGAATCAAAATATGATCAGATATAAATGCTTAAGTGATGAAAACTTTATTTAAGGAAAGCTTGTTTTAATGTCTATTAATCTTAACAAGCTTTATACTTTACAAAAATGAATTTTACTTTTGTCATTAATAAAACTAGGTAAAGACCATAAAATATAAATAACGTTTAATGACAATATTTGTATTAACAATCTCCCTCTTTTTGTTGAAGACAAAACATAAATTTTATTTTTATCAAAGATGTAGAGTTGTACAAGAGTTATAAAAATATAAGATTAATTTGAACTTGGAAGAACTAGTTGTTAGATAAAGTTAACAATAAGAGGCTTATTTTATCTTATGACTAGTTTATCTAATTATTTGGTTTTTAACAATTTTGACTTTTTGAAAGTCAAAGCATGATGTTGACTTATTGAAAGTCAATGGTCAAGTTTTATAATATTCTCCCCTTCTTGTCAAAACAAAAAGAAGATGCGAGGCGGAAAATGCAATGAGCCCGAGCCATTTTCTCTTCTTGGCCAATGCGCCCCCTTAATTGGGTGCCAAGAGAAAGATATATAGATTGTGAAAAGCTACAAAAGAAAGGTTAGAAAGAATCATCATCACAATTATACAAGTAATTCCAACCAACAAGTAATAACCAACAACCATATAAGAAACATCATTCATTTGTTAAAATTTTCATGACTTAAAAGTTATAAAATGGAACACAATGGATGTGTTAATACATAAAAAAAATCCTAAAAAATAGAAAAATAACTTAAGAAAATAATCCTAGAAAAAAAATAACCTAGAAATTAAAAAGTCCTAAATGTTAATACAAATAAGCCGTAAAAACGTTTATTTATATTTTACGATCTTCTAATGTTTTGTCGATAACAAACGTAAAATCATTTTAACGAAACAAATAGAATACGTAAATAAGTTTGAGTTAATAGTTTCCTAACACACTTACGTTTTCACATAAAACACTAAAACAAGTATAAGTGATTTTATGATACATATGTACAACAACTAGTGTTTACATATTGGGTTAACATATGAACTAAGTATACTAAAATGGGTAAAAACATGTAAATACTAAAATGGGTAAAAACTAGCAAATGGTATTGACCCATAGCCCATGGTTTTATATATACCGCTTAACAAAGTTCATTGTATCTAGAAAGAAAACTATGGATCAACCCATAACCCATGACCCATAACCAAAAATACCCATGGGCAAAGAGGAGCGTTCCACGGATCCCTGACTTTGTGCTAGCCAAATCCCTTGTGGTAGGGATCCGTGGGATCCGGGGAACAGTAGAGAATTTTCTCTATAAATAGAGAGTCATTTCATCCTTTCTACTCATCACTTCACATACATACTTCCCCAAGTATTATAACCCTCTAACCTCAGATCCAAGTGCTCTATGTAGTTTGTCTTTTGTTTTTGTGTGATCTTCTAGGTTCCTCTTAAAGGCAAGATCACCACTTCTTGAAGACGAGCAAGCTCAAGTCCATGAGTTGCCATCCTTCGTCATCATCAGGATAACTAAGGTTCGATAACAAGGTACCGACTTATATTTAATTGAATATGGTACCCACTTTACTATTCGATAACAAGGTACCGACTTATATTTAATTGAATATGGATCTCCTAAAATCATCATTTAACTTTACTATTCGATAACAAGGTACCGACTTATATTCGATAACAAGGTACCGATAGGGATAAAATCATCATTTAACTTTACTATTCGATAACAAGGTACCGACAGGGATAAAATCATCATTTAACTTTACTATTCGATAACAAGGTACCGACTTATATTTAATTGAATATGGATCTCCTAAGCCACCATTATAACCATTAATTGATCGAATGACTTTACCCATATGAGAATTGTCTTCCTTGTAGAATCTCCACCACCATTTGGTCAACATAGATTGATTACACACTTTGAGGCAACAAATGCCAAGACCTCCTTGTTTGATAGGAGATAAAGCCTTGTCCAATGGAATCCAAGAAATTAATTTAGTGAACTGTAGAAAACTAGAAGGGGGTTGAATAGTTTACCGTTTAAAATCTTTGTTTTGAAACTTTATTATAAGATCAATTGATATTGATCAAAGATATGTTAGTGAAGAATAAATAATATGCAAGCAATATATAATAAGTAAGTAAGGAAAGAAACAATCAAACAACGACAAAGTTGTTTATAGTTGTTCGGTCTACAAGGACTCTTTTTCCTTGCCCTACTCCACTCCCCGAGTCTCCAACTCGAGAGTTATCTTCACTAATCAACAAGCTCTTTCAACCGGCGGAGAAAACCTTTACACGTCGCTTACACAATATTTTCGACACAAAGCTAGATGTCGAGTTCTTTTACAAGGGTACAACCACTCCCACAAACTATGTATTTTGAGGACTAAAATACTAACCACTCACACTCAGAGGTTTAAGATGGTTTGGTATAACAATGATGTATGAACAATACTAGATCACACAACAATAAAACAAACAAGCCTTCCAACTATTTGTTGAAGCTTGATTATGCCTTGATCTTCTTTGCTACAAAAGATGATCACTAGTATGAAATGTAACAGAGTTAGATGTAATAGAACGAGAGAATGTATGTGTTTTATGTTGAGAGGGGATGAGAAAACAACTTGGGTTGGCTTGCTATTTATAAGCCAAGTAAATAGCAGAGCCACAGACCAGACGAACCAAAAAAAGGGGTTCCGCCCTTGTTATTTTTTGGTTTCGTTGGTATGACAGTAAATATTACAAAAATCTTTCCAAGATCACCCAAATCTAACCAAGATCATGTAAGATATGTAGAGTCCAAATCTTAACAAAATATTCTATGAAGTCTTCTAAAGATTTCCAATGTGATGCAAGCCATGATGTAATATGTCGTTTTCTATTTTAGAATTAATATGTTAAAAGTAAATACATATGTAATATAGTGTTTAAGAAACTAAAACATACTTGTTCTAAAATTGTTGATGCACATTATGGTTTAGAAAGATATCAATGTTAATTGATACATAACGAATCAAAATATGATCAGATATAAATGCTTAAGTGATGAAAACTTTATTTAAGGAAAGCTTGTTTTAATGTCTATTAATCTTGACAAGCTTTATACTTTACAAAAATGAATTTTACTTTTGTCATTAATAAAACTAGGTAAAGATCATAAAATATAAATAACGTTTAATGACAATATTTGTATTAACAATCTCCCCCTTTTTGTTGAAGACAAAACATAAATTTTATTTTTATCAAAGATGTAGAGTTGTACAAGAGTTATAAAAATATAAGATTAATTTGAACTTGGAAGAACTAGTTGTTAGATAAAGTTAACAATAAGAGGCTTATTTTATCTTATGACTAGTTTATCTAAATATTTTGTTTTTAACAATTTTGACTTTTTGAATGTCAAAGCATGATGTTGATTTATTGAAAGTCAATGGTCAAGTTTTATAATATTCTCCCCCTTCTTGTCAAAACAAAAAGAAGAGGCGAGGCGGAAAATGCAATGAGCCCGAGCCATTTTCTCTTCTTGGCCAATGCGCCCCCTTAATTGGGTTCCAAGAGAAAGATATATAGATTGTGAAAAGCTACAAAAGAAAGGTTAGCAAGAATCATCATCACAATTATACAAGTAATTCCAACCAAAAAGTAATAACCAACAACCATATAAGAAACATCATTCATTTGTTAAAATTTTCATGACTTAAAAGTTATAAAATGGAACACAATGGATGTGTTAATACATAAAAAAAATCCTAAAAAATAGAAAAATAACTTAAGAAAATAATCCTAGAAAAAAAATAACCTAGAAATTAAAAAGTCCTAAATGTTAATACAAATAAGCCGTAAAAACGTTTATTTATATTTTATGATCTTCTAATGTTTTGTCGATAACAAACTTAAAATCATTTTAACGAAACAAATAGAATACGTAAATAAGTATGAGTTAATAGTTTCCTAACACACTTACGTTTTCACATAAAACACTAAAACAAGTATAAGTGATTTTATGATACATATGTACAACAACTAGTGTTTACATATTGGGTTAGCATATACTTAAACTAAGTATACTAAAATGGGTAAAAACATGTAAATACTAAAATGGGTAAAAACTAGCAAATGGTATTGACCCATAACCCATGGTTTTATATATACCACTTAACCAAGCTCATTGTATCTAGAAAGAAAACCATGGATCAACCCATAACCCATGACCCATAACCAAAAATACCAATGGGCAAAGAGGAGCGTTCCACGGATCCCTGGCTTTGTGCTAGCCGGATCCCTTGTGGTAGGGATCCGTGGGATCCGGGGAACAGTAGAGAGTTTTCTCTATAAATAGAGAGCCATTTCTTCCTTTCTACTCATCACTTCACATACATACTTCCCCAAGTATTATAACCCTCTAACCTCAGATCCAAGTGATCTATGTAGTTTGTCTTTTGTTTTTGTGTGATCTTCTAGGTTCCTCTTAAAGGCAAGATCACCACTTCTTGAAGACGAGCAAGCTCAAGTCCATGAGTTGCCATGCTTCGTCATCATCAAGATAACTAAGGTTCGATAATAAGGTACCGACTTATATTTAATTGAAAATGGTACCGACTTTACTATTCGATAACAAGGTACCGACTTATATTTAATTGAATATGGATCTCCTAAAATCATCATTTAACTTTACTATTCGATAACAAGGTACCGACTTATATTCGATAACAAGGTACCGATAGGGATAAAATCATCATTTAACTTTACTATTCGATAACAAGGTACCGATAGGGATAAAATCATCATTTAACTTTACTATTCGATAACAAGGTACCGACTTATATTTAATTGAATATGGATCTCCTAAGCCACCATTATAACCATTAATTGATCGAATGACTTTACCCATATGAGAATTGTCTTCCTTGTAGAATCTCCACCACCATTTGGTCAACATAGATTGATTACACACTTTGAGGCAACAAATGCCAAGACCTCCTTGTTTGATAGGAGATAAAGCCTTGTCCAATGGAATCCAAGAAATTAATTTAGTGAACTGTGGAAAACTAGAAGGGGGTTGAATAGTTTACCGTTTAAAATCTTTGTTTTGAAACTTTATTATAAGATCAATTGATATTGATCAAAGATATGTTAGTGAAGAATAAATAATATGCAAGCAATATATAATAAGTAAGTAAGGAAAGAAACAATCAAACAACGACAAAGTTGTTTATAGTTGTTCGGTCTACAAGGACTCTTTTTCCTTGCCCTACTCCACTCCCCGAATCTCCAACTCGAGAGTTATCTTCACTAATCAACAAGCTCTTTCAACCGGCGGAGAAAACCTTTACACGTCGCTTACACAATATTTTCGACACAAAGCTAGATGTCGAGTTCTTTTACAAGGGTACAACCACTCCCACAAACTATGTATTTTGAGGACTAAAATACTAACCACTCACACTCAGAGGTTTAAGATGGTTTGGTATAACAATGATGTATGAACAATACTAGATCACACAACAATAAAACAAACAAGCCTTCCAACTATTTGTTGAAGCTTGATTATGCCTTGATCTTCTTTGCTACAAAAGATGATCACTAGTATGAAATGTAACAGAGTTAGATGTAATAGAACGAGAGAATGTATGTGTTTTATGTTGAGAGGGGATGAGAAAACAACTTGGGTTGGCTTGCTATTTATAAGCCAAGTAAATAGCAGAGCCACAGACCATACGAACCAAAAAAAGGGGTTCCGCCCTTGTTATTTTTTGGTTTCGTTGGTATGACAGTAAATATTACAAAAATCTTTCCAAGATCACCCAAATCTAACCAAGATCATGTAAGATATGTAGAGTCCAAATCTTAACAAAATATTCTATGAAGTCTTCTAAAGATTTCCAATGTGATGCAAGCCATGATGTAATATGTTGTTTTCTATTTTAGAATTAATATGTTAAAAGTAAATACATATGTAATGTAGTGTTTAAGAAACTAAAACATACTTGTTCTAAAAATGTTGATGCACATTATGGTTTAGAAAGATATCAATGTTAATGGATACATAACAAATCAAAATATGATCAGATATAAATGCTTAAGTGATGAAAACTTTATTTAAGGAAAGCTTGTTTTAATGTCTATTAATCTTTATTAACTTTATACTTTACAAAAATGAATTTTACTTTTATCATTAATAAAAATAGGTCAAGATCATAAAATATAAATAACGTTTAATGACAATATTTGTATTAACAATCTCCCCCTTTTTGTTGAAGACAAAACATAAATTTTATTTTTATCAAAGATGTAGAGTTGTACAAGAGTTATAAAAATATAAGATTAATTTGAACTTGGAAGAACTAGTTGTTAGATAAAGTTAACAATAAGAGGCTTATTTTATCTTATGACTAGTTTATCTAATTATTTGGTTTTTAACAATTTTGACTTTTTGAAAGTCAAAGCATGATGTTGACTTATTGAAAGTCAATGGTCAAGTTTTATAATATTCTCCCCCTTCTTGTCAAAACAAAAAGAAGAGGCGAGGCGGAAAATGCAATGAGCCCGAGCCATTTTCCCTTCTTGGCCAATGCGCCCCCTTAATTGGGTGCCAAGAGAAAGATATATAGATTGTGAAAAGCTACAAAAGAAAGGTTGGCAAGAATCATCATCACAATTATACAAGTAATTCCAACCAAAAAGTAATAACCAACAATCATATAAGAAACATCATTCATTTGTTAAAATTTTCATGACGTAAAAGTTATAAAATGGAACACAATGGATGTGTTAATACATAAAAAAAATCCTAAAAAATAGAAAAATAACTTAAGAAAATAATCCTAGAAAAAAAAATAATTTAGAAATTAAAAAGTCCTTAATGTTAATACAAATAAGCCGTAAAAACGTTTATTTATATTTTACGATCTTCTAATGTTTTGTCGATAACAAACGTAAAATCATTTTAACGAAACAAATAGAATACGTAAATAAGTTTGAGTTAATAGTTTCCTAACACACTTACGTTTCCACATAAAACACTAAAACAAGTATAAGTGATTTTATGATACATATGTACAACAACTAGTGTTTACATATTGGGTTAGCATATACTTAAACTAAGTATACTAAAATGGGTAAAAACATGTAAATACTAAAATGGGTAAAAACTAGCAAATGGTATTGACCCATAACCCATAGTTTTATATATAGCACTTAACCAAGTTCATTGTATCTAGAAAGAAAACCATGGATCAACCCATAACCCATGACCCATAACCAAAAATACCCATGGGCAAAGAGGAGCGTTCCACAGATCCCTGGGTTTGTGCTAGCCGCATCCCTTGTGGTAGGGATCCGTGGGATCCGGGGAACAGTAGAGAATTTTCTCTATAAATAGAGAGCCATTTCTTCCTTTCTACTCATCACTTCACATACATACTTCCCCAAGTATTATAACCCTCTAACCTCAGATCCAAGTGATCTATGTAGTTTGTCTTTTGTTTTTGTGTGATCTTCTAGGTTCCTCTTAAAGGCAAGATCACCACTTCTTGAAGACGAGCAAGCTCAAGTCCATGAGTTGCCATGCTTCGTCATCATCAAGATAACTAAGGTTCTCTTGTTGATAGTTCTTACTTTCTCCATAGAGGTTGGGTTGAAGGCATTAGTGAAGAATGCCGAAAGTGTCAAGATGAAAGCATTAGTGAAAGGTGCTCATCATCTGTGTCAAATCATTAGTGAAGAATGCTAAAGGTGTCAAGACGAAGGCATTAATGAAGGGTGCCAAGCGTTGTGTCTAAGGCATTAGTGAAGGATGCCGAAGAATCAAATGAAGTCGCATTTGGGAAGAATGCCTAGGTCGTATAATCGATGAGGTTCATCATTATACATATAAGTAATTGTTTATTTCCAAGGATGGTGATATCCTTGATGGTATTGTAACAAGGAGTGGATCTCCTTGATATTATGTGTTGTGTTGTGAAGGGTAGTAGTTCCTCCATAGTAATGGAACTAGGTGCTTAGCCTAGTACCTAATAAAGGGTAGGCGACGTTGTGATAGGATTAGTTTTCCTGGGTGTGAAAGAACTAGGTGGTTAGCCTAGCACCGTATAAAGGGTAGGCGACGTTTTGTTAGGTGTGGTTTGCCTTGGTGTGAAGGAACTCGGTATTTAGCTTTGTACCGGAAAAAGGTTAAGCGACGTTGTGAAGGCTTCTCCGCCATAAGGAGTTGGTGTAGTGTTTACGAACTCTCGAGTAGGTGACTCGAGGAGTGGAGTAGGGCAAGGAAGGTGTCCATGTAGCCGAACCACTATAAATAACTTGTGTCGTGGTGATGTGCTTCTTACTCTTTATCTTTCATTACACGTTTATATATCTATCTATCAACGTCCAATATAAACAACCAAATAGATTGACATAAGTCAATCTAAATATTTAAAAGGAAGTTTTAAATTGGTAAAACTATTCAACCCCCCTTCTAGTTTTCCAGAATTGGCATCAGAGCTTCGTTACCAAGTTTCTTAAAGTATGTTGTACTTTAAAGACTTGATACGATCCGTGTATGTTTGAAAACTACAAAGAAGGATTTTTTTAAGGGTCATATTTCTTTTAAATCATTTTGTTGGACTTTGATAGATCATTCTAAAAAAAATTTTAAGAAACCTTTGTAAGATATAACTTTTCACATACACATCAAACCATAACACAAGGTGGCGTATAAGATGAAATTCTAGAGAGAGAAAGTTAGAGGTTTAGGGAACTTAGTGAGAGAAATTGAAAGATATTATTATGAGCTCCAACTCTCTACCTTGGAAGGTAGAGAGTATTTATAGTCTTACACAAATCGCCACACTTTGGGCTGTGGATCAGGAATACAGTGGGTAAAGACCCGTCCGTCCTCCACGGTGTTACTTAACTAAATAACTACTTAACTTAAAAGAACTACGACTACGAGCTTTCTAACGATTACATATGCTTGAGGTGACCGACTCTTTAATACTGGGAATTTCTAATTCCTAACAATCTCCCCCTAAGGGAGGTCACCTCAATAATGTACCAAAATTACATAGAATACAAATAGATATAACATTTAACAATTGATCTTGCATTCTTGATGTAGTCCTTTGCTCCTAAGCTCGTAGCCATTGATTCTTCACAATGCATGTTTGGTTATTCCAAGTGGAGGTCTTTCACTGATCCACGTGATGATAAGTTTGAGCCATCTTTGGAGATCATCAGCTATCAAAAATCTCTGAGACATCCATTGTGGTGTTGTGACTTTGGGACCGACATGCTCACATTCTGGATCATGATATCTTCTCATCAGAGTAGCGGAAGCATTTGTTGAATCACGATATTGGCAGCAGCGTAGCAGAAGCTTGGTGTGAAAATATCAGAGTCATTGATGCACTAATCATGATTTCTTTTGAGATGAATGAGTTAAGTGAGCATGCGGCTATGGATTGACCGCTTCATTCTGATCAGCTGCAAACGTCGGGCGTACCTGCATACAACAGTTAGCAACAAATCGCACGAAAGTGTCTTTGATCACTTTCGATGAATTGAGGTACACGGCCCACGGTTCCCCGTTGATCAGTACAAGTACTGCCTGTGATCAGGTAGGATTCCTAAGAATCTCCTTGACAGGGTTTCGCAGCTGTTCTAGCTGTTTTCAAACCGGAACATCTCAAAGAAGACAACACGGAGTGAGTGAACCAGCGAATTTTAAGTCCACTGATTGAAGAAAAGAGATTTGAAAAACAATCGTGTATTGGTCAATAGAAATTGTTTTTGCAATACAACGAAGGTTTTATTGAAAATCAATTATCAATCATAAAAATATCTTTTGGTTTGAAAAATGAGTACACAGTCGATGTGCTAAAGAAAAGAGTTTTTAAGCACACAGACTGGTTTTTCAAACGTATCCGTCAATCCCTAACCTGAACCAGGATTGATTCAAGAAATTGAATCGCCCCATTGTTTCTGTTCAGTTGTCACATGGTTGATCCATATGATAGATCTCACATGCCACCTACCAGGAGCTTGTTTGATGTTGGCTCCAGAAGGCTTTCCAACTTCATTGTGAATGTGTAAACACATCACTCAGATGTTCTGGCAATACCACAAGGATAATGCGTATGACTCAAGATATAATCTCTCTTTCCACATTGTGTGAAACATAGAGTCTTCATTGAAAGTGTCCTAAAGAGATTTATTGATGATCTCGTGGCTCTAGACTCAATTTGTGCATGTTTGGATCCTATAACGGAGACTAGGGAGAGGGTCTCCTTCTTCAATATCAACCATCTCTAAGAGAAAGTCGATAGATAATGTCGGTTCCCCGTGAGAATGAAACAAGTCCTTTAAGAGGAACTTGAGTGGTTTGGAAAGTTGAAGTGCAGTGCGTCACTGGGTCCATGACGTCTTGTCTTCAATACCGATGTTACCATCAGTAGCATATGAATTGAACCCGGTTTCTGCCCTAAGGTTGAATAAATGGAGGGCTATTTGTTTTCACCCTTTTCTCATTCAATTCTTTTTAATTCTTCAACCCCTTCAGTGCTTACCGAGACTTCATAGCTATTACCTTGTTGGGTTTATTCCAGTACTAGCTCAGTCTTAGTCTGCACTCTTCCCATATCTCACTTTTCTCCTTTTATCATCATACCTAAGGACTTCTACACTAACTAGTGGATTGTCCCTGGGTAGATCCCTCCGGTTCTGGCGGATCATGGGAACCAATACCTAACCTTATCATCCTTATATCACCGTACATAAAGTAAAGTTGGTCGGTCAATTTGGTATTGTTCATCAGCCATTGGATCCAATTGAAAACCATTTGAAAATCAATTCAGATACTTGTGATGTATTATCAAAGCATTTTGTACCTGAATTGTTTTTGATATTTTTAGAACGAGAACCCCCCCTCAACATGTGCATCAAATATCAAAATGTTTTGCACACGGAGGCAAGAGAAAGAATTTACTTCTTTTGATTACCATTTTCTAAAAGATATCAACATCACTTCCCTCAACAGATCAAGTGGGTATAGCATTTCCGGGAAGGATGAGGTTTCCATGAATTTTGCTCCCCCTCAACATGTGCCTCGAGGTATGAAAAGAGTTTTGCACATACTAGAGGGAACCTGCACATTGGGATAATTGATCACGTTTCAAATCAAAGGTTTAAGATAGATGCTCCCCCTCAACATGTGCATGGAAAATTTGAAATCGTTTGTCACATGTGGGAAGGACAGCATGTACATTCATGTGAAACCATTTACCTTAATATCAGTTTAAATCCAATTTAAATCACACATTCTCCCCCGATCACAATTATCAAAATGAGATTTGTGATCTCTTTTAAATTTAAATTGATTTTGAAAGCTTTTAGGGAGAATTGTGACTTGATTGTGAAAGCGTTTGGACTGATAACGATCGGATTTTAAGACTTTAAACTCCATTTATAAAACCATGCATGTAAATCTTTTGAAAACAATTTAATGCCAAATAACTTTTTAATTTAATTGAAATCATTCTCCCCCTCAATCAATGACGTAGGTTGTTGATTGAGAGATAGAGATTTTGACAAATAAGTCCTGATGATTATCAAAAATAGAAATTGAGTTATTTTTCAAAGCATTTAGTTTTCAGCAGATAGGAGTTTATAGAATCTGAGCATAGGATTTGAAAACATGGTAAAACATGGCTCTGTTCTTTCTTTAAAACCGGGTTATTGCCTGAAGATGACAATAAACCATTGTTTCTCTTTCTCCCAAAAATATATATATATATATATATATATATATATATTTTTTTTTTTTTTTTTTTTTTTTTTTTTTTTTTTTTTTATATAAACATTCGAACAACATCTAAAGTCCCGTGTCATTCTTTGAATGACAACATCAAGACCGTAGATATTGTCGAACCGAGAAAAAACATGACAAAAATGACAATATTTTTTGAAGAATTTTCGAATTTTTCAAATTTTTATGGATTTTGAAAGTTTTTATATTTTTCTATTTGATTTTTTGAGGATTTTATAATTTTGTATTTTGTTTTTATGAATAAATATTTACAAGAGATAGATGAAGAAAGACCTTTATTCCTCGTCTTCTTCCTGAAGACGTTTGAGAGTTTCTGGTTGAAGGCTTTTCAAACCAAGACGTGGAAGAATAAACTCAAAACGTTCTCTTGGAAGAGCTTTGGTGAAGATGTCCGCTAACTGATATTCAGACCTTACAAAATATAGTTCCACCACACCTTTTTCCACTTGTTCCCTGATGAAATGATGTCGAATGTCGATATGCTTTGCTCTTGAGTGTTGAACGTTGTTGCATGAGAGAGCAATAGCACTTTTATTATCACAGTACAGAGGGATTTTGTTGAATTCAAAGCCATAGTCAGATAATTGAGATCTCATCCATAAGATTTGAGCACAACAAGATGACATGGCTATGTATTCAGCCTCTGTAGAGGAAATAGAAGTACTCATTTGCTTCTTTGAAGACCAGCTCACCCAAAAACTGAGCACCTCCTGACGTACTTCGACGTGTATCTTGACAACCTGCATGATCAGCATCTGCATAGGCCGTTAGTGACATACCGGTGTCCTTCGGGTACCATAGTCCCATGTTGAAGGTTCCTTGGAGATACCGAAAGACCCGTTTAACTGCTTCAAGGTGCTTTTTAGTAGGCTTAGCCTGGTATCTAGCACACATGCACACAGAGAACAAAATGTCTGGTCTACTGGCAGTGAGATACATCAGGGATCCAATCATACTCCGATATTTCGTTTGGTCAATCATGATCCCTGAGAGGTCCTCATCTAGTTTGGTTCGGTCAATCATGGGGGTGTCAACAGGGTCACATGAATCAAATCCAAATTTCTTTAAAATCTCTGTTGCATATTTAGATTGATTTATGAAAATGCCTCCGGGACTTTGAGAAATTTGTAATCCCAAGAAAAATGACATTTGTCCCATCATTGACATTTGAAACTTGGAACTCATTTCATTTGAAAAACGATCACATTCCATTGGGTCAGTCGAGGCAAAGATAATATCATCAACATAAATTTGAACATGAATCAAATGTTTGCCTGACTTTCTGGTGAACAATGTAGGATCAACTGCTCCTTTGATGAATCCGGTTGATAGAAGAAACTTTGACAGTGTATCATACCATGCCCTTGGAGCTTGCTTTAAACCGTAAAGAGCCTTCTTCAAACGATAAACGTGAGTAGGATGCTCTTGGTTCACGAATCCTTCGGGTTGGCTGACGTAGACAACTTCCTTAAGATCTCCGTTCAGAAATGCCGTCTTTACATCCATCTGATATACCACCATGTTCTTACTAGCAGCATTAGCCAAAAAGATTCTGATTGCCTCGATTCGAGCAACTGGAGCAAAAGATTCTTCAAAGTCTATACCCTCCTCTTGACGATATCCTTTAGCAACTAATCGAGCCTTGTTCTTCAACACATCACCATGCTCATCAAGTTTTACTTTGAAGATCCATTTTAGAGTTATAATCATAGCACAGTCCGGAGCAGGTACTAACTCCCATACATCCAGACGATCAAACTCATGGATTTCATCTTGCATGGCATTGAACCAGCTATCTTCATTCATAGCAGATTTAACATCTTTTGGTTCGATCTTAGATAGTACTGAGTTGAAGAAGCACCATAAGGCATCGGTTGCGAGTTGCTTCCGGGTTGATACAGGACGAGAGGGATTTCCAATGATGTTGTCTAATGGATGATCGTGAGTCCATTTTCTGAGGTGTTCATGTGGCATTTGTTGAGGAACTGAAGTAGCTGAGTCGATGTCTCCTGAAGAAGATGGTTCTGATGATGATTCAGGAGAAGCAAATATGTTTTCAAATGGAGCATCTTCAGGAGTCGCAAAGGGATTAACTTCATCATTGATGTCAGAAACATTTCCATGACGTACATTTGAAGAATGATGATTTGTTGATGAGACTGAAGGATCAGCAGCAGGTGCTTCTTGACTTACAGATATTGAAACTGATGGATTGACTACATTCACTGGAATATGAGCATCCTCTGTTGAAGGGATCAGCACCTCATTAGTAGTAGACTCATACATTTCATCAAACATTGGATCAAACAATTTCTTTACATCATCTTCAGATGGAGGTACATATGGTATTTCTAGAGAGGAGTTTGGAACAAGGGATGAACCAATAGGACTGTTTTGAAGTGCGGGTCCTGAGCTGGAGTGTCCAGGAGCCATTTGACCGGTCAGCTCATCAAACGTAACGTGAATTGTTTCCATGATATTTCGGGTTCTTTTGTTGTAGATTCGGTATCCCTTTTTGTTTGGTGCATATCCTACAAATACTCCAATGTCAGCTTTAGCTCTAAGTTTGCCCAAGTCTTGACCCTCATTAGTTGGATAGCACAAGGCACCAAACACACGAAGGAAAGATAGATTAGGTTTTCTGTTGTGGACAAGTTCATATGGAGTTTTTCCATGAATGGTGTGAATCAGGGAACGATTTTGTGTGTAGCATGCAGTGGCAATTGCTTCAGCCCAGAGAAACATTGGAACCTTTGAGTAGATCAGCATTGTTCTAGCAGCTTCAACAAGAGTACGATTTCGTCTTTCAACTACACCGTTCTGTTGAGGGGTTCGTGGAACACTTCTTTGATGGCTGATTCCAACGCTTTCATAGAATTCACTAAGTTGTTTGTTGACAAACTCAGTTCCATTGTCTGTTCTGATAATTCTGACAATTTTGTTTAGTCTAACCTGCAGCTGTTTGATGAGTTTGATGATGATATCAGGAGTTTCATCCTTTGTCCTTAAGAACTTGACCCAGGTGAATCTAGAATAATCATCAACCACAACTAACACATATTTCTTCCCAAAGATATTCTGCACCCTCATTGGTCCACATAAATCCATATGAATCATATGAAGAACTTCAGTGACAGAGTTAGTGGGTTTGGGTTTATGGGCATACTTCTTGCTTTTTCCCAATTGACATGCTGAACAAAGATGATCCTTTTCATACTTTAGTCTAGGTAAACCTACAACTAAGTCCTTTCTGGAAAGATCGTTGATGGTGCCGAAGTTCAAGTGATTGAGACGACGATGCCATAACCATGACTTTGTCTTTGAAGCCTTTGATAACAAGCAGATTGGTGAAGCTCTCATCATGTCATCGATAGAGATAGTGTAAAGGTTTGAGCCACGAGTTCCTTTCAACAGTTCCTTACCATTAAGATTTCTAACGAAGCAGGTATGTTTTCTGAAGGCTACTTCTAGATCAGAATCACAGAATTGACCAACAGAGAACAGATTATGACCTAAACCTTCCACATAGTACACTCTGGAGATGACACTATCACTAACAACATAATCTCCATAACCCATAATAGCACCGAAATGATCATTACCAAATCTAACAGTCCCGATGAATTTGCTCACGAAGTTCATGAGCCGTGACCGGTCTCCAGTCATATGCTTGGAACAGCCTGAGTCCAGGTACCACAGAACGATTTGAACGATCTGCAGTTGAACACAGACAAGAATGGATAACTGGATAATTGGGATCCCCATGCAAGAATGGGTTCCATTTGGTTAGTAGCAACAGTTGGACCACCCACATCAGAAATAGAAGCATTCATATCAGACAGTGAGGTAATGGAATCATTGTGAATAGATGCAATACTAGTGTCTGTATTAACCCTATTTACAGTGTGACCACTTCTTAAGGGAATAGTTCTACCAGTAGGCATCCATTTTCTAGTGGGCATTATCTGATTAGTCTTATGACCAACAGGTATCCAATAAAAGCCTATTCTGCTGAATGTTCTTCCTGTGGGTTTCCATTGTTTTCTAACTCTCTTTCGCTTTTGCCTTTTGGCCTTTTTAGTATGAGTTTTAGCATTAACAATATTAACTGGACAATTAACATCATTAGGCAAAGCATTGACATCACATCCATGATTAGAAACAGAATTCAAGCAAACATCAGAACAAGTTTTGCAAATAGTATCAGAATTCGAATTAATTACAGTACGCTTATGGCTAATACTAGAATCAACACGATTCGTTTTATTCGATTCAAACATAAGGTTCCTAGATTGTTCTTCTACTTTCTTCCAGTGCACATTCTTAGCTTGAGAGGTCCTATCATTCCTTGTATTGTCTTGAGACTTTGACCTGCTCCCTTTAATGTCACTGATTACTCCTGTAGAGGGAATGGGAACATCAGTTTGTTTTACTACTCTTTGCACCACCTGTTTAGATGTGCTGGGATCTGAACTACATGCAGGTGCACTACGGTTCACTTTCGCAAAGCTAGATGTACTGAGATTAGTACTCCTAGAAGGCACATTTGAGTTCTCTTTCTTAGCATTGACAGATCTAGAATCTGAACTACTCAATGGTACACTACTTCTCACATTCAAGCCATTGGGAATCGAGTGCATGTCATGTTTGGCCTTAGGCATCGAGCATGGAATCAAAGGGTTAACTCTCTCACCTAATGTCTTTGGGCATATTGTGATCAAACATTCTAAGATTTCTTGAGATCGTTTGGCATATGAGCATGCATGTCCAATTGCATTATCATGAGGTTTCTCTAGCTTATCCTCTTCAACAATCTCACGCAGGCATTCTAAGCACTCCTTAAGGGATGAGAAATATGTTTGAATGGCAAGTTTGTTGTTCCTTAGGTGAGGGGGGACATATGTCACAGGTAAAGCATATTTATTACTAGAGTGACCCTTTGATACAACATTTTCCTCATTGAACATTGGCATTTTCCCTTTTACCTGACTCTTCAGATTCTCAATTTCCTTTTGCAATGAAGTTATTTGTTGGTTGTTTTTGTTACGAGTGACTTTAATTGATTCAAACAACTCATTGAAATGACGTTTAACCTTTTCATTTTCTTCTAGAAAACTTTCGTTTTCCTTTTGTAAAGCATTTACTAGATTTTGAAGATGAAACGTTTGAGAATTCTGAGAATCTAAAGGAGGAGGCATTTGGGAGCCTGTCATATTGTTCGTTTGACCCTTTAATTGAGAGATTTGGGCTTTCAATTTTCTGATCGTGTTACACTGAGCATGAATCTGTTCATCTCGTTTGTTAATTTGAAAAACTGCATCAAACTCTGGAGCATCTGAAGATGTCTTGATATTTGAAGTTTTGACATTTTCTTTAAGATGTTGATATTTTAGTTGTAGATTAAAATACTCAACTTCTAGTTTAGAAAAATGTTTAACCAAATTGTCATGATCATCCAGTTCAATTTTCTCATTTAGTTTAGAATTAGTTTTTTCAAGCTCAATGACACGATCATGGGAGACTTTCAGGGCCACAGATAGTTCATGAAATTTGGAAGCATTAATAGAGCAATTTGAAGCAGTGAAAAACACATCTTGCGCAACACATTCAGTAATAAGATTCTCATTTAGTGTATGCAAGTTCTTTCTCTCAATCTCATTATATTTTAGTGCACGCTCATAATCACTAACTTCAGCAACCATTGCATCAAATTCCTTTTCCATACCCTTAATATCAGCTTCTACCCCTTTTTTAAGACTCTCAAAGTGATCTTTTAGAAGTTTAAAGAATGGCATGACCTCAGTTAAATAACATTCTTTCATTTGTTCAAAACCTCTTTCACCTTCAGTTATACCAGTGGGAGTGATCCTTTTCTTACAAGTTTTCTCAAAATCAACAAATAGTTGGAATATAACGTATTGGCTAATTAATGTCTTGCTTTTAGTGGCAATTGTTCTAGGTACAAGATGCATAGGTGTATTAGGAGGATACACAGTTGCTCTAGGCATTTTCCGAAGGGGAGGGTTTGTTTCTACAATATTTTCAGCTTTCTGCTTATCTAAATCCATTTTCCAGAAGACTTGTTCGGGAGTCAACAAAGTCTGAGGCTTAAACTTGTTCAAGGAAATCCAGTTTTCTTTCTTGTAATCATGAGGAGAGAAGATTATGTTTTTCTCTTTGCATTTGGGATCATTTTGCTTCTTATTCATCTTTTCCCTAGTGATTTCACTTAATCTCTTATCTTCCTCAGTGCACTCAACGCAACTAGGTTTCTGCCTAGGTTTAAGGACTTCATTACCATCATAAATCACCTTATGAGCATTTCTAGCCTTTTTAATTACCTCTGGATTTGGTTCCTCTATAAGGGGAACGCTATGCTTATCGCTTAGAACTCTATGCTTAGTGATCATGTGAGCAGTCTGAATGGTGTTTCCTTGTAAATACAACTTGTTTTCAAGTTTGTTTTTCAAAGTTTTCAGATTAGAAAAATCTCTCAAGAGTTTTGATTCCTTTGCATTAAATTCTTGCTTAAGCATTTTCACATTTTCTTGAAGTTCTTGTTTTTGCTTAGCTGTTTTAGAAAGTTTTTCTTGCAAGGAATTTAATTCTTGTTTCAATACTTCTTCTCTAAACTTACTTTTTCTAATTACTGTACTCACTTGGACATCCATTTCCTGCTCACGAGTGGTCAACTCAAATTTTGCCCGTTGTTCATAAATAGCAACACGTTCCTTATAGGCATTTAGTTCAGAAATTATGGAATCATTAGGAGCACATGCAGTGTATTCATCAAAGACATAGTCATTGTTGACTGCAGAAGATGCATCACTTGGTACAATTTCACTTTCACTTTGTTTCACGTATTGATCGTATGGGACAATATTGATATTACCCATATTTTCAATATTTGATTCAAAGGTTTCAGTTGGTTGTACTTTGTCATGCATCTGTTGCACATTAGCATCATCGTATAGTTTTAATACCTCAGAGATGAGTTTGTCCTTGGATGTGCCAGCTTGTGGTGAGGAAGAGATCTTGGGAGAAACCATTGGAGAGATGCTAGCCATAAAGATTGTGTGTGCAGTAGGTCCATCATCTACATCAGAATCGTAAGCATCACAGTCAGCGACTTGAAAAGCATTCTGATGATTGTGACCTATCTCCTGAATAGGCTGCTCATCCACATCTGCATCATAGGTCTTTGCATTGCCCTCAGCAAGAAATAGCAATTCCTCTTCATCCAACGCAGCACCATTGTCCTGAGCTTGTGCCAGCAACATCTTATCCCTGAAGTAATCAGCATTCTGAGGACGCTTTGGAGATGTGCAGTTCCTTGCAATGTGTCCTTCACCACCACAGTTGTAGCATTTGATTGGCTTAGGTTGACCTTGGTTACCATTTCTTCCTCGATTCTGGTTTCCAACATAACCTCTCCCAGCTCCACCTCTTCCCTGATCATACTGTCTCTCCTGAACTGGTTGCACCACGATCCTTCCATCTTTAACAGTGGCTTGATTATGTGGGTTAGATGCAGTTCGAAGGTTGTTGTTGGTTTGTGGGAGAGAATTCATGTTTTGACTAATGAGTAGAGCTAGTTGATTAACAATGTTATCCACGCGTGCATCAGCATCAGCTTGTTTGAACATAGGATCAGGAATGAGTTTGTGATTACCATTACCCAAGGGTATGACTTGTGATGCTTTGGTTGTGATTCCAATGTTTGAGTAGAAAGCTGTTGAGTCATTAGACGAACTTGTCTCTCCATGGTTGGTTTTGAACTGATTGAGAATCAATTTTTCAAACATGGCATGTCTCTCATTCTGAAGGAGGAAGGCATAGAGTTGCTCATAGTTTGTGTTCTTCAATCCTTTAGTAAGCTTCACAGCGGTAACAAACTTGTGCCATTCGGGATTCATGTTGTTCACAAATTTTGAATTCAACTGAATGTTAGGCATAGTCATTCTGATGTTCCTCATGTCATTAACTAACTTATGAAATCTCACATAGTACTCATAGACACTCTCATCGGGTTTCATCTTGAAGTGCTCAAATTCGTCATAGAGTTGGGATTCTCTGTCTTCCATAGTTAGTTCTGAACCTGAGAGAAGCATCTTAACATTATCCCAAACTGCCTTTGCTTCAGTGTTATGATTGATCAGCTTGTAGATGTCTTTAGGAAGACCTTGAAGAACAATGTTTGAAGCCCTGATATCTGCATCAAATCTCTTTTTCTCCTTATCATCAAGCTCATCATACATCTTAGGTCTGTCCATTCCGTAAATAGGAGTACCATCTTCATTAGTATCAAGTATGTCTCTAGTCGTTTCAACTCGATATGGTCCTTCATCAATGGATTTTAGAATATTGACACCATTTTCCTTTCCAAGGCAATACAATCTGATTCGTTGAGCCCAAGAATCGTAGTCAGTTCTGTCAAGCATGGGTGGACGAGTATCTGATCCAGCTGCTTGTACATCCTCGGCAACTGTGGAGATGACAGTAGGGACGTTGGTGGACATGTTATCAGATTATACGGGATTTTATAACTCAATGATTAAACCGGGAAATAGATTCTTTCACGGGATTTTACTAAATCAAGAGAAAACCGTAAACAATCACTCAAGTCGCTAGATGATAAAGCTCTAAGTCGCTAGAAACAAATCCACTAAGTCGCTACCAATTAATTCGCTAGACAGCCAAGTCGCTAGAATCCCAAGTCGCTAACAGAAAACAAGTCGCTAAGTAGTAACTCGCTACGGACCAAGTCGCTAACCAAATTTTGGCAGCAATTCGCTACACAAGTCGCTAGAAACACAAGTCGCTAAAGAGCAACTCGCTACTGACCAAGTCGCTATCACAAGTCGCTACCCGTAGTGGAGAGTCCACTACTTGTCCTTTAACTCGCTAGCTCTAACTCGCTAGCTTTTAACACTGTAAGTCGCTACAAAATAATGAAGCAAGTCGCTATGAAGAAAGGTTATCCGTGAACTAACTCGCTACCATGAAAAACCATATAAATATCACTTTTCAATCCAAAAACAACCCAACCAAGATGATTCAAGCTTACCAAATGAAAACCTAAACACTTATGATGATTCTAAACACAAAAGTACCAACAAAATTCAAACTTTAACACAAGAAATCAACCAAATGATGCAAAAACCACTAAACTTTTTCAAACTCAAAAACCACCTAAAAACCACTATAAATCCAAAGATGTGCAAGATATGATCTAACCATGGCTCTTGATACCAATTGTAAGATATAACTTTTCACATACACATCAAACCATAACACAAGGTGGCGTATAAGATGAAATTCTAGAGAGAGAAAGTTAGAGGTTTAGGGAACTTAGTGAGAGAAATTGAAAGATATTATTATGAGCTCCAACTCTCTACCTTGGAAGGTAGAGAGTATTTATAGTCTTACACAAATCGCCACACTTTGGGCTGTGGATCAGGCATACAGTGGGTAAAGACCCGTCCGTCCTCCACGGTGTTACTTAACTAAATAACTACTTAACTTAAAAGAACTACGACTACGAGCTTTCTAACGATTACATATGCTTGAGGTGACCGACTCTTTAATACTGGGAATTTCTAATTCCTAACAACCTTCATGCTAGAATCTCTCCAAAAATCTTCATCTCTATTCAAAGAATAATGAAGTCAACATTCAAGGAAGGATCTAAAAAGTAATCACAACTTACGTACACCAAGTACAAAGGATTACTTTAAAAGCTCATGAAGTATTTTTGGTATTACGCCAAACCAAGAAGCATAGAGGTATGTTCTACTTTTCATTAGATAGGTTACACGAGTTTAATTTATTTCATAGTTTTCTTTGTTTAAAAATTACTAGCATCATAAGAAGTCTCTTTCGTCACTTCTCCGTCTTTTTCATCATCAGGAATGGTATTCCTCTTGATTCGTCAAACTAACGCCGTTGTCACATATGAACCCTCGATATGTGATTCATCAAAACCCGTCATCCATAAACAATCCTCATCTAATACTTCCAAACTATTTTTTTGTAAGCTAGTTATGAGCCTACTACAAAAATAATGCCAAACAACCCTTTTTCTGTCCACAGTAGCCGGATCCCTCTAGTTGTACTAGACGGATCCCAAATACAAGGGATCCGGAGGAACTGTGGAACATAACTCACTTATACGCTTTCAAAAAAAATCACCACTGATCTTTTTCCCTCTATTCACATAACACAAAAATGACTAAGCTACTGAATTCATCCTCATTGGCTTCCATACTCTCAAGTATTCCTTCCTAGAACACCATTGTAAGTAATTACATTAACTTGTTATAATCTTCATCATCCTCATCCTAGGGTTTATGGTTTCTTAATTTCTAATAAATTAATTTAATTAGGGCTTTTCAAATTAATCATGAAAAGGGGTTTTTAACAAAATCACATTATGTTCACAACATTGTTAATACAAATCAAAACCATAAACCCATCCCAACTAATCTTACCTAATTAAAAATTTTGTGTTTTTAGGACCAACCATGCCTAAAGCCACTCAACAAGATCATCATGATACCGTCCATTACCTCACTCATTATTATCGTAATGAGGAATTCTCAAAAACCGACCGGAAGGTCTTCAAAAAACTCGAAAAATGACTTATCCACGAAGGTCGTGTAATCAAGGAATGTTTCCTTGAGGATACCGACATTCGTCAAGTCTTCTCGGCAATCAATTTTGATTGTCTTCTTGACATTGATGAACAAATTTTTCCGGTCTTCATCTTTGAGTTTTATAAAAGCATTAGAATCATTCGAAATGCCGATGATAGCATTTCAATCGCTTTCATCATCAATACACGAAAACTCCTTCTTCCTCTCAACACCTTTGCTCAAATTCTTCGCATTCTTTGTGAAGGAATTTGTATGTACTCTCAAGATTGGGCAATCAATACTCAAAACCTTGCACTTGATTCTAAACCAATGTACCATACTCCTCTTGATGAACCCGAAACCATCCGAGACACCATCTTCAAAATAAGAACCGACCAATCCCATCTCGACCGAAACAAGAAGGTCATTCACCGTAATCCTTTTCAAATGGAACTTTTCGAAATGCACCCCATATTTAACAATTGGGAATAAATCCTTAGGGAAAACGTCATAAGCCTAGTTGGAAACAAAGATCATCCAAACGCATGTCTTGTGCAAATGATCTATTTTCTTATCCACCAAAAGCCATTTAATCTCGCCTATTACATGGTAAGGAGAATGGCTGGGGTATTCAAAGCTTCCAACATGGTACTTCCATATGGTATGCTCCTAACACGACTTTGTAAGTATGTTAGTGCATTGCAACCATCCCCTATCAACAATGATCATTTCTTTGCCGATCATGTAATTGTACCTCTTACCAAAATACCCTCTAAACGCTTCAAGGTCAATGGAAAGAAACCTAAAGCCCTCTCGGACTCCTCGGCCGGTGAAGAAGAAGATGAAGATGAAGATGAGGAAGACGTCGACCCCATAGCTAACATCAAATTAGAAACCTTTAACTACTACGAACAACTTCCAACCATTCCAAACGAGACCGCGAAATTTAAACAATTGAGGGGCATGATTCAAAACCTCGCTTACAACTTCACTAAGCCGTCAAAAAGGAAAAGAAAGGATTGACGAAAGAGACAATAGGAATATGCTTGTTTTCCTTTATTTTATGTTTGGATGATTACGTTTTAGCACTTTTGGTTTATGGTAATTTGGATATTGTTACTTTATCATGCTTTTATAAGAGGTGTTTTGTGATGACATGCTTGTTCTTATTGCTTTGTTTACAGATTTATTAGTGTGCAAAATCTGCACATCATTTCTGTGAAGATTATGATCTGCAGATACCGGATCCCTAGGATTAGCCTAGCCGGATCCCTCCCTTGAGGGAACCGTGGGATCCATGACATCAGATCAGCAATACTGGATTCCTTGCATCAAGATAACTTTCTAGATAACATCACATTAGCTAAGCATATGATTTTAGAATCCAACTAAAACCACTTCAAGGATGAGAAAGTTTTAGACTCACTAAAGGCTTAAGATCTTAGTCAAAATGCCTCTTGATTTATCAACACATCAAAACTCACCATATTTTCGCTTCAATACTCACAAACTGTTTCTCATCTTTCAAAACACTTAAGTGGACAAATTAAACAATTTTAGGAAATTGTTTCTAATCATTTTTATCTCAAAGTGAGACAGAAATTAGTTTTTCAATTCTTGTGATTTTTAAGAATTTTTCAAATTTCACCTCAAGCTTAAATCTGATCACTAGGATCATTTATTATGACTGACACCACCAAAACTCTTAGTGTTATTCTTGGACATCCATTGGTAGTCATCTTGTCCCATCTCCTTTCCATAAGAAGCAATCATTTGCTATAACACTTATTACCTTTGATCATTCAAGTACCCTCACATCTTAAAACACATAGGAGAACTGAAACACGCAAAATAAGATAAGCTTTAGCTCCTAGAAACCTCATTTCAAACCTGTCATAACTGCTGAGAGCCGGATCCCCAGGATTAGCCTAGCCGGATCCCTCCAAGGAGGGAACCGTGGGATCCGGGTGACAGTTTATGTCTAACATTGCTAAAACAATCATCTCAACTTATCTTCCTAACTCAAACACTCCATCTCATCTTAAATGAGTTCCTAGATCAGTGAAACTCTGAACTTCAACCTTGTGCATGTTAATCATCACATTTCCAAGAATCTTAGGGGCTTAAGTCTTAAATGCACTTGCCAAGTTCTTCCCTTTATAAGCCATATTGCTAAGAACACTTTACTCATCAAACATAAACACAATTATCAGCAATTACAACCATCTCCCTTAGTCATTTTATCAATAGAAAGGCTCCTAGTGCTAACTCATCCACTCAAAAACCACCCAAGAAACTTGCTAGGATCATACACGAAGTTTCCTCAACCGAATCATCTCCGGTTAAGTCCACTAATGATAGGATTTCCCCTACACCAAGGAAACCAATCAAACTAATCCCCAAGAAGATTGTTCCCACTAGGATTTCACCCTCCACAACTCAACCAACATCATTAGTGCCAGAGCCACCTCACAATCATCTCCACATTCTCACAATGTAGAAGACTTACCTCCTTGGCCATCTCATCTTCCACCACTACCAAAAAAATCACTTGAAAAGGGTGAGCAACTAAATCAAAGTGTTAAATCAACACTTGCTCCAACATCAAACTCTCTCATTCCCCCCAATAGTCCATTTTGGATTATGAGAAGACATCAAAGGCAACCACCCGACCACATGGAAGTTGATGCTTCTTTACCTCCACCCTCAAACATTGTAGAGCCATCACTTAATGAGCCTCCACCAATTCCTCCTTCATTTGAAGATCCTCAACCCATTTCACTTGAACTTCCACTTCAAGAAATTTAAAACCACGACAAGGATTGCTATCATTGTAAACATGTTGAAAGGTTGATACAGGAACTACGTGAAGAGCAACGTTTCATGTTTTATCACCTCCTCGAACGTTTCGAAGAGGTCAACAAGCCTAAACTACAATGAGCATCATAAGTCACAAGCTCAAACTTAGAATGTTTAGGAAACCTATCTCATTCTTGATCATCATTAAGCTTTTAGTTGAATCTAGAGTTTGGGTAACTCATTAGCATTAGTAGCACTTGTATGGCTAGTTCATTCTCTTAGTTTTAGAGATTTGGTTGATCATCTCTTGTTTTTATTGAATGAATATCTATATGCCATAATTGTTATGTGCTTTGTGTTTTGTGCTTGCTATATCATATACTACTTCACATCTTCATTAGCTCTCATTGCTGAAGAAACTGTCAACAGACAGCCGGATCCCTCCAAGAAGGGAACCGTGGGATCCGTGGTACAGAAGCACAAATTTCTACTAACTTGAGTTTTATTTGCAAGAAATTATGCACTATACTCTTGTTTTATAACTTTTACTTTGTAGATTTTCAAAATACACATGAAGATTTTGACACCATAAAGCTAGGGGGAGCTTTGTGACAAACGATATTGCAAAAACATTTTCAACTTAATCCGATTTTGGACTATACTTCATGACACCCCATTGCAACTTTGCAATCTTCAAGGGGGAGCACGTTCTCGTCACTTAGACGAAACATTTGCAAACATAATTGCAAACACAATTAGTTTATTTTACGTCATGTCCTTGACGCCCTTTCAAAGGGATGGACTCGTCAAGGGAGAGTTAAGACGAGTACCATTCCCGTCACTTGCTCTCTTTACATTTTTACATATTTTATTAAAAAAATTGTGTTAGTTTCTTTTAACACTTTTTGTTTCGACAAAAAGGGGGAGAAGGAAGTAAAAACTACAAATTCAAACTTTTACGAATTTTAGCTTTTCCTTAAAATAATTTTATGTTTTGTCATCAACAAAAATGGGGAGGTTGTTAATACAAGTAAGCCGTAAAAACGTTTATTTATATTTTACGATCTTCTAATGTTTTGTCGATAACAAACGTAAAATCATTTTAACGAAACAAATAGAATACGTAAATAAGTTTGAGTTAATAGTTTCCTAACACACTTACGTTTTCACATAAAACACTAAAACAAGTATAAGTGATTTTATGATACATATGTACAAAAACTAGTGTTTACATATTGGGTTAGCATATACTTAAACTAAGTATACTAAAATGGATAAAAACATGTAAATACTAAAATGGGTAAAAACTAGCAAATGGTATTGACCCATAACCCGTGGTTTTATATATACCACTTAACCAAGTTCATTGTATCTAGAAAGAAAACCATGGATCAACCCATAACCCATGACCCATGACCCATAACCAAAAATACCCATAGGCAAGAGGAGCGTTCCACGGATCCCTGGCTTTGTGCTAACCGGATCCCTTGTGGTAGGGATCCGTGGGATCCGGGGAATAGTAGAGAATTTTCTCTATAAATAGAGAGCCATTTCTTCCTTTCTACTCATCACTTCACATACATACTTCCCCAAGTATTATAACCCTCTAACCTCAGATCCAAGTGATCTATGTAGTTTGTCTTTTGTTTTTGTGTGATCTTCCTCTTAAAGGCGAGATCACCACTTCTTGAAGACGAGCAAACTCAAGTCCATGAGTTGCCATGCTTCGTCATCATCAAGATAACTAAGGTTCTCTTGTTGATAGTTCTTACTTTCTCCATAGATGTTGGGTTGAAGGAATTAGTGAAGAATGCCGAAAGTGTCAAGATGAAAGCATTAGTGAATGGTGCTCATCATCCGTGTCCAAGCATTAGTGAAGAATCCTAAAGGTGTCAAGACGAAGGCATTAGTGAAGGGTGCCAAGCGTTGTGTCTAAGGCATTAGTGAAGGATGCCGAAGAATCAAATCAAGTCGCATTTGGGAAGAATGCCTAGGTCGTATAATCGATGAGGTGCATCGTTATACATATAAGTAATTGTTTATTTCCAAGGATGGTGATATCCTTGATGGTATTGTAACAAGGAGTGGATCTCCTTGATATTAGGTGTTGTGTTGTGAAGGGTAGTAGTTCCTCCATAGTAATGGAACTAGGCGCTTAGCCTAGTACATAATAAAGGGTAGGCGACATTGTGATAGGATTAGTTCTCCTTGGTGTGAAAGAACTCGGTGGTTAGCCTAGCACCCTAAGGCGACGTTGTGTTAGGTGTGGTTCGCATTGGTGTGAAGGAACTCGGTATTTAGCTTTGTACCGGAAAAAGGTTAAGCGACGTTGTGAAGGCTTCTCCGCCATAAGGGGTTGGTGTAGTGTTTACGAACTCTCGAGTAGGTGACTCGGGGAGTGGAGTAGGGCAAGGAAGGTGTCCTTGTAGCCGAACCACTATAAATAACTTGTGTCGTGGTGATGTGCTTCTTACTCTTTATCTTTCATTACACGTTTATATATCTATCTATCAACGTCCAACATAAACAACCAAATAGATTGACATAAGTCGATCTAAA